>NW_012193059.1:1522591-1969276 GCF_000504015.1 Erythranthe guttata
AAGAAAAAAAAAGACCACCAAGACACCTGGTGAGAACGAGCCGGCACCATCATCATAGCCACACCTCCCCTAAAACATGGAGTAGAGTAGTGGAGAGAGAGAGAGAGAGAGAGAGAGAGAGAGAGAGAGAGAGAGAGAGAGAGAGAGAGAGAGAGAGGAAGAATGGAGAGGAAATGTAGATCTAAGAGAGAAACGTGAATATGTAGGTTATAAGATTTAAGGTGTAAGGGCAAGATAGTGATTAAACAAATTAAGATTATGAGTCATATATTATTTCAAACTAGGGATTTAATTAAAAATTTTGATTTAGACTTGTCATTAAGTTCAAATTAAGTTTCATATGAGGGGCTCATAACATATTACCCCATTAATATATTAGGAAAATAATTAAATACATTAATTTCCTTTAATTATGGAAAATGATGACATGTTTTTTGATGATTTATTACCACCAATCAATTTCGCTCATGGGATGAAATTAAGGACACATCACCATGTTAGAGTAGGTGACCAACAAGCCAACTTGTGGTTGTGGTCTTTCCATTTATTCTTGTAATAAATAATCATTTTTGGTATTTATGATAAAAACACCTTGGCATTCTATATTTTTGTCCTTTTGTCTCAAACATATATATAGTCTTTACAGTTATTACATGTACTAGTAATTGATCTTTAAGATCGTGAGATATTTACTTTAGTATTATAACTATTAAACGTGTTCCTAGTCGAAGGGTTACGCCACCAATGAGGATATCAACCTTTCCCATTAAGAGACTAGCACTTATTGTATGTGTACTGCATCTCATCAATAAACGGTATTGTGATATCGGCATGCATAAGTGGGTGCTCTTAAGTTGACGAGTTCACTGAACTCCCTCACCCTAGAAATCTCTAAGTGGTTCCCAGTAATCGAGTAGAGATATCTATGGAATAGTTGTACACCATTAGTCCTTATGACCTAGAGATCACCGTGACTTCACTAGAGGACCAGCTGTATCGTGACCTGTCCCTGAGTTCCACCAAGGACTGCCCCAAGGGCTAGTGTTCGTGTAGTCCGAAATCTAGTGGGAGGTCTGTGCATTGTAGTTGGGGATTTGATCACTAGAATAGTCTTGGATGTCCTGTGTGTTCTCATAGTTTGTAATCACTAAGTCTATCGCTAGAGCTGACTAAGTGATCATTAGAGAATTCGATTCTCTAAGCCATGCACGTACCGACTACAATACTTAGAACGATCGCACAGTTATTGAACTATTAAGGAGGTCTCGATGAACCAATACCTCTAGTTCGATCGGGACATATGAATCGAAGTGATCGTACTGTACGTTAACTATATCAAAAGGTTTTTGCAGGCAATTCATTTGTATCTAGGGAATCATGACGCGTAGTTGCTACACGCCAATCTTAATTCGTTGGGTGATTAAGGTGAAAAAAGCTTCATCTTAATCGTAACTCTAAGGGACGAGTTTAGACCACAAAGGGTTGTGGACCCACGGCTAGGTTACACCTGAACCATCGAGGGTCACACTGTTCGTACACTCGAGATCTTTGAATAAACGGTCAAAGATAAAAATGTTTAATATTTGCATTATTGGAAATCAATGTGATTGAGTCCAACATTCGTAATTTGGAATTTATGAATGAGAATATGAAAAATAAAAGAATAGGCGAACAACTTAGTGAACTTTCTAAATCGGGATGTTTCCAAATTTAGAAAGTCCACTGAATTAGGGTTTCCACTTTTAGAAATTGGAAATCAAGAATTGGCCCTCGTAATGGCGAGGACATTACAATGATTCCATAAATGTAATCGTTACAATGTTCCAATCATTGAGTTGTGAGAAACGAGCGAGTAAAGAACTAACAAACTTAAGTTGTTGGGCTCGGTCCAACTTAAGCCCGTTAGGGCTTTTATACAAGACACTATAAATATATGATTTATAGGTCTTGCACAACATACAACACATTACACAAAACCCTAGCCGCTCAAATCTCACACGGCTGATCTCTCTCCCTCCCGCCGCCGTCGCCGATCGTCGTCGCCGTCGCCGGTGTTGGCCCACGCGCCTAAAATACTATAGGTAGTATTTTTCTCATATTTGTATTCTTCCGTTTTTCTGACTTTTATGTGTCTAGAACCATGTAGTTAGTTGATATCGGTATACGAGGTGAAATCCGAGAGGAGGAAATCAAGGAGTCAATCATCGAGAAGCAACCGCCGAGCAGACGTCGCACGCGCCCTCACGCGCCGCCCGAAGACAACGCGTGATCCACACGCGCCACCGCAGCCAGCGCGTTCGCCGTCGTTGCTTCACCGCCGCCGGTCCCGACTGCACGGATTGGTTTTCATGGCAGTTTGCTTCGATCCAAGTGCTTGCCTCACGCTTCAAGTGGTAAATTTTCGGATCCGATATTCGTTAGGTATTAATTTAATTAGATTTAATTATATGTGTTTATATTCGCAGTATGTTTTTCGTGAATTACTATATGTTTCGTGTTTAAATGAAATTCATGATTTACTGCAAGCAAGCTATATGATTTATTGTTGAACAAGTTTATACGCATGATTGTTGTTTTTTTTTTTCGCTGGAAGCGCAAAGGTACGCAATTAATTGTTTAAATACGAATCAAGCATGTGTTTATGTGATTTAAATCGTTAGTTTCACGTAAAAAACAAAATTTCCGCTGCGTACACGTGTTCGATTCCCAACAGTGGTATCAGAGCTCGTTGCGCAATTAATTGCGTTTTTATGCTATGCTTATTTTGATGCATGTTCGATTTATTAAAGTTGTAATGGTTGTATTATTTAGTTAGGTGTTTTCGAAAGTTTAAAATATTTTTGAAATATTTTTTAGAATTTTTCAACCTTTAAAATTGTTTAAAATTGGAAAATCGGATCTGAAATTTAATTTAAAATGTCGGTTTTTTATTATTCGGATCGAACCGGTCGAACCGGCCGGTTCGATGGCTCTAATCGATCCAACTGACCGAATCCACGTGGATTCGGATCGGTCAGACCAGTTCTCGGCTGACTGATCCGGCCCACTGATTTAGTTCAGCTGGACAGGTCAGAACCGATTCACTGAAAAAAAAAATATCAGATTTCTAAAATTAAACTTAAAAAAAATTGATTTTAATTTTTGGAAATTATTTTCAATTAAACCCTATTAGATAATCTATTCAACAATCATCTATTTTAGTAAATAGGTGTTAGATTAATTAATTAATTTAAATTGTTAACTCGATCTTAATTAATAAAACACTCGTATAATATTGATTATAATTCAACTTAATTCCTAGTGCCTCAACATTATTTAATTGATTTATGCTAGTTGAGGTCCTATAATTATTTTGCAAAACCCGATAATTAATTAATGTAACTAATAATATAGTTAGGCCGTATGTTCCTGTTAAGACAATATGCGCTTCCATATACCTTTAGAGAACATAGATGTAGGAATCACATTGACCAATCCAAACCTTATCACGAGATAAAACTTTTTTCTAAAAGTCCCTCATTCTTAATCTAGTTAAGAATTATTTCAAGCTATAAAGAAAAACCAATTTGTTGAATTGTTTTTTCCTTCTGCCAACGGTTGAATTATGTGTAGCCCTTTACTATTGTGCAGTAAGCCGTGTTAGCGGGGAGTGCTAAGGTAAAGTAAGATGTAATTCAATTGACATAACGATGAAGGTAACAATAGAAAAGGTTATCCTAGATTAACGTAGTCGGCTAGATTAACTAGGGACTGCATTAGTTTCGTATAATAAAGTTCTATGAGCATCTTTGATTGGTAGGTTAGACTTGACACACGAAGATTTTGAATTCGCGAGATTAACTTAGGTCATTATCATGTATGAATAAAATTACTTTAGGGTAATATAAAGAATATGATTGATTGTGATCTATTAAGAAAAATCGGTTTTCTCGTTTGTCTACTAGAGGGAAGTGGAACTCGATAAAATTAGTGGGAGAACAAATAAATAACATAAGTCCAAACATTTAATAATCCTCTTCTCTAACTCTCTCAGATAATCATGTCTAAGAATCCCATAATGTCAATCCTCGACAATAAACTCAATGGCCCTAATTACCTAGATTGGTTGCGTGGTCTTAAACTTGTGCTAACCGTTGAGGGGCGTCTCTATGTCCTTAATGAGAGACTTCCTGCCACTATACCCGACACTGCGAGCGATGCTGAAAAGGAAACTTATGAAGCATGGATGAAAGACGACACTCATGCTAGGTGCTACATGATAGTCGCCATGGATCCCGCACTTGCGAGGAAATATGAGTCTCATAAACATGCTTTTGATATCAAGGCTCATCTCGATAGCATGTATAGTGAGAATATTAGGGCGTCGAGGTACGTTGCTACAAAGGAGTTGACCAGTGCGAGACTGCACGAAGGGGCTTCGGTCCACGAGCATTGTCTCAAAATGATCACTCTCCTTGAAAAGCTAGTGAACCTTGCCGTCACCCTCTCTGCCGAGCTCTCGTTGGATTTCATCCTGTTGTCTCTTCCTAGTTCCTATGAATCGTTCATAGTGAACTTCAACATGAACAAACTTTATCCTCCCTTGGATGAGTTAGTGAACATGTTAGTCAGTTTCGAGTCTACCATTAAGAAAGAGAAGTCTGTTCTCGTTGCTGCTACTTCTGGAAACAAGAGTTCTTCCCAAAAAAAGAGAAAGGAAAGGGTTCTCTTCCCAAACAACAAGTTCGAAGTGGGTGAAGGTAGTGGGGGCCCTAAGGCGAAAGTCAGCAAGTAAGTTGATGACACTTGCCATCAGTGTGGAAAGAAAGGGCATTGGCGCCGCAACTGAAAAGGCTTACCTAAAGTAGAAACGTTCTGAAAAGGGTACGTATTTTATTGACGTAAATTTGTCTGTCAATTCTTCTTCTTGGGTATTGGATATGGGCTGTGGCTCACACTTATGTAATTATTTGCAGCTAATGACAAAAAGTAGAAAGCTTAGAGCTGGTGAGACCTACCTAAGGATGGGGAATGGAGCAAGAGTTGCTGCTGAAGCCATTGGCACAATTTAGTTAAATGTTTTGGATTCTAGTATTCCTATTGTTTTGAACGATTGTTTATTTGTTCCGTCTCTTGTTAGAAACCTTATTTATATTCTTGTTTTAGACATTGAAGGTTTTACTTCTGTTTTTGGAAATTCGATTTGCATTATACAAAAGGATGAAAATTTGATTTGCAAGGGATGACTATTTAACAACTTATATGAACTAAATCCAAATGAAATACCTATTAATGTTATATCAGCAAAATGTAAGGAGATAGATAATAATCCCGCACAACTTTGGCACACTAGATTAGGTCATGTCTCTTTACGAAGGATGAACGATTTTGTTAGTGAAGGATTGTTCACTTTGGACGACATGAAATCACTACAAACTTGTAAATCCTGCCTTAAAGGGAAAATAACCAAGTCACCCTACAAAGGGAAAATTGAGCGGGCCGAATGTCTTTTGGATTTAATCCATACAGACGTATGTGGTCCACTAAGTGTTAGTGCGAAGGGTGAATACAACTACTTCGCTACCTTTACCGACGATTACTCTAGGTATGGGTACGTGTACTTGATGAAGTACAAGTCCGAAACATTTGAAAAGTTCAAAGATTTTAGACACAAAGTAGAGAAGCAACTCGGACAAAGTAGTAAGAAACTACGATCCGATCGTGGTGGATAATACTTGATCATCGAGTTCATTGACTATCTAAAAGAGAATGGAATACAATCTCAATGGACTCCACCTGAAACTCCTCAACTTAATGGAGTTTCCGAGCATCGGAATAGAACCTTGTTAGACATGGTTCGATCTATGATGGGGTTCACCAACTTACCGGCATACTTGTGAGGTCATGCACTTCGCACTGCCACGTATTTGCTGAATAGAGTTAACACCAAAGCAGTTAAATCCACACTATACGAACTTTGGCGTTCCCGGAAGCCCAACAAAAAACAGATTAGGATATGGGGTAATCCCGCTTATGTGAAACGATTAGTGCGAGATAATTTGGATAGTAAATCCGACTTATGCTACTTTGTGGGATATCCCGAGGACTCAATGGCATACGAATTATATTATGTCAAGGAAGCGAAGATGTTTGTTTCGAGAAATGCCACCTTTCTAGAACGGGAGTTTCTATCCGATAGAAAAGGCACCATGATAGAACTTAAAGTAGTTCAAGAACCGCAAAGTGAAGTTCAAGCACAAGAACATGTAATCGAACCAATACAACAATCCACTAATATACCTCCTGAACCGTCAGTACGTAGATCCAAAAGTGTTTGGAAAATGTTTGATAGGTTATTGCTCCTCGAAAATGATGAAGATCATGTTGATCTTGGACAAGATCCAAGAACATACAATGAGGCCGTATCGGATGCGAACATGGGACATTGGCTAACTGCCATGAAATCCGAAATGGAGTCTATGTACTCCAACAAGGTGTGGACTTTGGTAGATCAACCTAAGGGAATAGTTCCCATAGGCTGCAAGTGGATCTATAAAAACAAAATTGGAGTGGATGGAAAGGTATCGACCTATAAAGCTAGATTGGTAGCAAAAGGATATACTCAAAGGCAAGGTGTTGACTATGAGGAAACTTTTTCACCAGTTGCGATGCTGAAGTCCATTAGGATTTTGCTGGCCATAGCTGCGTGGTACGACTACAAGATATGGAAAATGGATGTGAAGACCGCTTTCCTTAATGGAGACATTGAGGAAGAAATTTACCTGGCGCAACCAGAAGGCTTCATATCTTCTGGAAGTGAGCAAAAGGTTTGCAAACTCCAGCGATCCATTTATGGATTGAAACAAGCATCCCGTAGTTGGAACATTAGGTTCGACTCAACTATCATAGAGTTTGATTTTGAGAAGAACCCGGAGGAACCTTGTGTATACAAGAAGGTTAGTGGGAGGGCAGTGATATTTTTGGTGCTTTATGTTGATGACATTCTACTCATTGGGAATGACGTAGGAATGATGCAACAAACAAAAGCATGGTTGTCCACACATTTCTCAATGAAGTATTTGGGAGAAGCATCTTACGTATTGGGAATACGGATCTATATAGATAGAGCAAGAAAAATGCTTGGCTTATCCCAAAGCCTGTACATAGACACTGTTATGAAATGGTTTAGCATGGAAGAATCCAAGAAAGGATTCTTGCCAATGTCCCATGGGGTTCGTCACTCGAAATCCATGTGTTCTCCGACAACTAGTGAAATCAAAGAGATGAAAATGACACCTTATGCTTCTGTCATAGGAAGCATAATGTATGGCATGCTGTGTACTAGACCCGATATCGCGTATGCTGTGAGTGTCACAAGCCGATATCAGTCTAACCCCGGTCTAGCTCACTGGAAGGCTGTAAAAGATATCCTCAAGTACTTACGAATGACTAATGATATTTTTGGTCTATTGGGGTGCCGAGTTGAAATTAGAGGACTTCACCGGCACTAGTTTTCAATCGGACGTGGATCACTCGAGATTTATATTCACAGTTAACGGTGGTGTTGTGTGTTAGAAGAGTTCCAAGCAAAGCACGACGGCCGATTCCACTACCGAAGCTGAATACATTGCAGTGTCTGAAGCTGCAAAAGAAGGGAAATGGATAAGGAAATTCATCCAAGAGTTGGGTGTCATTCCTAATGCTAATGATCCAGTACCGTTGTACTGTGATCACACCAGAGCCGTGGCGCAAGCTAAGGAGCCGAGATCTCATCAAAAGTCCAAGAATATCCTGAGGAAGTATAATGTGATCCGAGAGATCATTGATAGAGGTGAAGTTAAAGTAGAACGAGTCACCTCGGAAGCGAACGTTGCAGACCCTTCCCGAAGCCCTTCCCAACGTCGGTCCACGAGAAACATCGAGAGTCGATGGGATTACGATTTATGGGTACTTGTATGTCGGTCAAGTGGGAGATTGTTAGAGTAGGTGACCAACAAGTGATAAGTGTTCATTTTGCACCAACTTTACTTATCGAATCTTCGAGTTTTGGTCTTCGTTCGTCCGAGTTTTCGGCTTTATTTGTACATATTATGTTGTTTTTGTTTTATTTATATTTTAGGTTAAGAAAAGATATTTTTGCCGATTCAAAACGATTTTGGAAGCGAAGCCGAAAATCAAACCAAACACGTGCAAACGTGCATTATCGCGGGTGTGACACTGTTTCATATTCCAAGCATAACTTTTGCATACGACCTCCGATTGAGCTGATTCAAGTGGCCTTAGAAAGCTAACTTCAAGATCTAAAACTTCGTGAAACGAAAAAATGTCAAATTCGGGGTAAAAAAGGGTCAAAAACAGTGTTTGAAGATGGCGCAGAAGCCTAGATCGCGATCCAGCCTTTCTGTATCGCGATCTGGGGGGTCTTACAGAAGATTTTCTTGATCAGAACCCAGATCGCGATCCAGAATTCCTGGATCGCGATCTAGGGGGTCTCACAGTACATTTTTTGATCAAGAAACAGATCACGATCCACCATTCCCGTATTGCGAACTGGAAAGGCGGTGCGCAGTTTCCAAGGCTGCCAGATCGCGATCCAAGAAGCCCAGATCGCGATCTGGGCTAAGAATTCGAGACAAGATATTTTTCTTTGATTTCCTACTATAAATAGAAGGTCTCTTATTCAGTTTTGAAGATCTCGACATATCAAGACTTATCTCTCGACCTTTTCTTCGGTTTTCTCTTCGGTTTTCGCCAGTTCTTCGCGGGAAGCTTCGACGAGGGTTTCGACTAGTGTTTTTCATAAGCTTTTCTTTACGTTTTGTTTATGATTTCTCGTGTTCTTCAATTTGATGCTATGTTTGTAGTGAACTGAGCATTTTCTTTTAGGGAAATGAAACCTTGTATATATTGATTTTGATTTCCAGATCTGTGATCTATTTGTCGTTCTTTGATTATGTTTATGTTTCCTGTATTAAATGCTTTCGATTGTTTGGCCAACAGTTGAATTGATTCTAAATGGGAATGAACTCGAGAGAGGATTTCTCGTTTGATTTTAGGAAAACATAGCTCGGGTTGTGGAAACAGAGACGTGATGCACCTCGGGTAGCCCTTAAGGACTTGACCTAAATGTTCTCTTAATATCAGGTTCTGAACGGAGACGTCGGACCTGTGGGTAGACTCTAACTACACTGGAGACGGGGGTTAGGGTATTTTAGTGTCTAGGTTAGCGAACATAGAATTGACAATAGATTCGGATTTGTAGATCTTTATCGATAGTACACTGGTGGATTTTACCCTAGAATTCCTCGCTTATACTGGCGGACCGTTGCTTTTATTTATTGTTTATTTTTAGTTTTATTTCTCACATCCATTCTTGATCGTCTAGATAAAGTTTAGGATAGTATAATTACGGTACTTGGTAGATTTAGGAACTTAATTCCCTGTGGATTGATATCTGGAATTCACTATTCTACAAAACGCGATACTGTACACTTGCGGTTATTTATACATAGGTTTTACGCGTATCAACAAGCCAACTTGTGGCTGTCGTCTTTCCATTTATTCCTGTAATAAATAATCATTTTTCGTATTTATGATAAAAACACCTTGGCATTCTATATCTTTGTACTTTTGTGTCAATCATAGATATAGTCCTTACAGTTATTACAAGTACTAGTAATTGATCTTTAGGATCGTGAGATATTTACTTTAGTATTATAACTGTTAAACGTGTTCCTAGTCGAAGAGTTACGCCACCAATGGGGATATCGGCCTTTCCCATTAAGAGACTAGCACTTAGTGTATGTGTACTGCATCTCATCAGTAAACGATATTGTGATATCGGCATGCATAAGTGGGTGCTCGTAAGTTGACGAGTTCACTAAACTCTCTCACCCTAGAAATCTCTAAGTGGTTCTCAATAATCGAGTAGAGATATCTATGGTATAGTTTTACACCATTAGTCCTTACGACCTAGACATCACGGTGACTTCACTAGAGGACCAGCTGTATTGTGACTTGTCCCTGAGTTCCACCGAGGACCGCCCCTAGGGCCAGTGTTCGTGCAGTCCTATATCTAGTGGGAGGTCTGTGCATTGTAGTCGGGGATTCGATCGCTAGAATAGTCTTGGATGTCTTGTGTGTTCTCATAGTTTGTAATCTCTAAGTCTCTGGCATGAGCTGACTAAGTAATGATTAGAGAATTCGATTCTCTAAGTCATGCACGTACCGATTACAACACTTAGAACGATCGCACAGTTATTGAACTACTAAGGAGGTCTTGGTGAAACAATGCCTCTAGTTTGATCAGGACATATGAATCGAAGGGATCGTACTGTACGTTAACTAAATCAAAAGGTTCTTGCAGGCAATTCATTTGTATCTAGGGAATCATGACGCGTAGTTGCTACACGTCAATCTGGATTCGTTGGGTGATTAAGGTGAAACGAGCTTCATCTTAATCGTAACTCTAAGGGACGAGATTAGACCACAGAGGGCTGTGGACCCACGGCTAGCTTACACCTGATCCATCGAGGGTCACACTGCTCGTGCACTCGATATTTTTGAATAAACGGTCAAAGATAAAAATGTTTAATCTTTGCATGATTGGAAGTCAATGTGATTGAGTCCAACATTTATAATTTCAAATTATGAATGAGAATACGAAAAATAAAAGAATAGGCGTACATCGTAGTGAACTTTCTAAATCGGGAAGTTTCTAAATTTAGAAAGTCCACTGAATTAGGGTTTCCACTTTTAGAAATTGGAAATCAAGAATTGGCACTCTTAATGACGAGGACATTACAATGGTTCTGAAAATGTAATCGTTACAATTTTCCAATCATTGAGCTGTGAGAAACGAGCGCGTAAAGAACTAACGAACTTAAGTTGTTGGGCCCGGTCCAACTTAAGCCCGTTAGGGCTTTTATACAAGACACTATAAATATATGATTTATAGGTCTTGCACAACATAAAACACATTACACAAAACCCTAGCCGCTCAAATGTCACAACAATTAAAATTTTCAAATGTCAAGCAATTAGGTGTGGAATTAAAATTTTACATCGTACATAGATAACTATCAATAAACTTTTTCAATTGAAATTGATTTGATAATTATGGTCGGAGTACATGAATTTTAAATAGGTGTCAAAATATTATCCCAAATGTCGAAGGATTTATTGATACTCAATTTCTGTTTTATATTTTGCTATCGAAGTTACTCTTAGGATAACATTCATTTTAATGATCTCCCTACGTATACAATATAACTACAATATTTCTTTAAAATCAAAATTGGTTGATATATTTATCGAAATTAAAGTTTACATTAAACTGCCCATAATTAAATCAAGGGTTAATTAGATATAAACCCATCACTAAGAAAAATATATTAAGATTAACCACTCCCATTTAATTTTAACTAGGCGAACCCCTCTATTAGTGATTTACCATGTGTACCTTCATATTTTGTATTAGACAACCCCCATCCCCGCCCCCCCAAATTTTACGAGAGACAAAAACATTCATAGAAGTTAACTATCTTCATAAACTACCGCAATTATGCTGAAGATCTTCCAAAAATCTCGCTTGAACAAATCTTCTTATCTACCTCTTCCTAAAAACACGCTCTCTCTATTTTCTTCACTTCTTCTCTATCTCCCCTCTCTCCAACTTTCTCTTTCATCTTCTCAACGAAAACAGTTTGCTATGTTCAGCAACGGCGGATGGGCCAGTGGTGTGCACCGGCGGCGATGTGCTATTGTTCTAGGCCGTGGCGGCGAAAGGCGGTTATGTGCAGCACGACCGTGAGCGGTTGTGTGCAGGGACATCGAAGAATGGTGGTTTGCGGCGACCATATGCGACGGTTCGAAATTCTTCCATGGTTGATTACTCAAGAATGGAGTTTGTAAACAAGCTTGTCTTTTTAGATCTACAATTCCATGGTCGCATTATTTGTTGACTCGTAAATATTTGTTTCCCATGAATTTTTTTTATCAGAGTCCACAACAAAGAGGGGATCATTGTTGTGGCAAAAAGCATAAAATATTGTAGTCTTCTACACCCAGAGTCAACTATAAGTAACGGGTAGTTCACTATATTTTTCCAAAGTCAACTATAATTTTTTCGATGTCAATTATAAAAAAATGGGTAGTGAACTATAATGTTGCCATAGTCAGCTATAAAAATTAGATAGTCAACTATAACTTTTCCGATGTCAACTATAAAAAAATGGTAGTCAACTATAATTTTTTTATTAATTCACTATATTATTTTTATATTTAAGAAACTATGGTGTTTTAAAATGGAATACTAACGATAATAAATATCATATCCTGCGAAAGCATGACATTTCCTAGAGTATAAATAGATTGATTTCAACGAAAAAATCAGATGAGAAGAAAAGGCAGAGTAGTGAGAAAAAAAAGAGAAAAAAAAAAGAAACAAAGACGAGAAGAGAGAAAATGGGGAAGAGAGAGAAGAGAGAGAGAGAGGGGAGAGCGAAGAGAGGGAGAAGAAGAATAAAAAAACAGTCAAAGTAAGGGAAAAAGGAAGAGAGAGAAATGAATGGAAAACATAAAATGACGGATAAGAGATAAATAGGTGAAGAGGGAGAAATGATAAAAATATGGACAAAAAATGGCATATGGGAATTAACATAAGAGGTCACACAATTCAGAAAATATTATATGGATTTGTTTATAAAGGGTCAATTGTAAATTGGTCTCATGCTCTATTATTTTACCTAATGAGTGGGTTATATCTCATATTCCCTTAAATCAATATGACATGTTAATCTTAAAATCAACTAGTTCCAAAATAATATTAAGGGCAAGACAAGAGACTTAAATGCACATTGGTGCATAAAAAAAAATTGTATTTCAAATAAACTCATACCCCTGTCTTTAGTCTAAAATACTTTCCATAATATATTTTTTTATCAATCATCCATTATTAACTTCCTCAATATTACACATTGACCCCGAATTTAAACAAATATATTACATTAACGCCCATTTTACTAATATTTTGAACCAAACAAATTTTAGAAAATAATATTTTTTTCTGAATTTTTTTTCCAGCCAGATTCTGGCATTGACCGGGCGGTTCTCCACGTTGACTTTCTTCTTTTTTTTTTAACTTTTTTTTTTGAAATTTTTTTCCGGCCGATCAACTGCCGTTGACCTCCGGTCTCCCGCATTGACTTTTTTTTTCTTTCTTAGAAACAATTATTTTAATTAATATTACTGTCGTGACTGCTAAATTAGTGTCTCTGACAGTAATATTACTGTTTGGGACAGTAATATTATGAATATTATTTTCCCGAACAATAATATTACTAATATTATTGTCCCAAACAGTAATATTACGGGCGATGACAGCAATATTACGGTCGGGGACGTAATATTACGGTCGAAGACAGCAAAATTGCAGGCCAAGACGATAAAATTAATTAATACAGTAAAATTACTGTCTCAGACAGTTAAATTACTTAGAGATGGTAATTTAGCAGACAAGACAATAATATTAATTAAAATATTATTTTTAAGAAAAAAAATTCAAAAAAAGAAAAAAAAAACTCAATTAATAATTAAATTACTGTCGGAGACAGTAATTTAGCAGTAATTACGTATTCGATTCTGATTACTATTCCGAAAAGAAGAAAGTGAAGCTCGCCGTCGAAGCGTTCATTGACTATGCAATTACTTGGTGGGATCAATTTGTCTTAACTAGGCGCCGCTGTGGCGAACCACCAATTAAAGATTGGGAGTCCATGAAGGCAATCATGAGAAGGAGGTTTGTTCATGCCCATTATTATAGGGAATTGAAGATGCAAAGCTTGAGGCAAGTTGCTAAGTCAGAAGAGCGGAGTTCGCCGAGGTGGGAATCGCAAAAGAGTTCTCCAGCGAGCATGGTGAGAGAATCGTTGCAAAAGCCTAAAAGAGCGAAATAAAAAACCGAGCAGCAATTCAATACTAAGAGAGGAGAGTGTCCAAGCAAGCCATTCGTGGACTTGTGGTCGAATATTGAGCATGAATCTACAAATGACAAAAAGGTTATTTACGTGTCACCACCTCAGAAGAATGATAACATTGAGTTTCCCATGGAGGAAAATGTTCTAGACATCGTGGAAAGCATTGGTGCAAAAATTGAAGTGATGCAAGACGAATTTTAATGAATATTTGAGTATTTTGAGAGTTAATTCTCCTTCGCTGTTCTACATCATTCTTCGGGAATTTACAAGTGGATTATTGTAATTTTCTTAGCGCCATAATATTGGTTTCTGGTTCTTTATAACCACGGGGTCAATATTCCACCTTGATAATAATGGTTTCTAGCTCTTTATAGCTATGGGGTCATTATTCTGTGCTTCCGCCAAACTTGAATCTTTGTTTTTGGGTGTTTCGATCTTGCTTCCGCGTAAGGTATTAGGGTCTCGTAACAAGTTCTACGGGTTTCATATCACATGGATTTATTATTGTTTTGTTGTTATCTTATCAGAATTATTGGACATGTCGATTGGATTCGTACAACTATGTTCTCTAAAGGTATATGGAAACGCATATTGTCCTAAGAGGAACATTCGACCTAAATTATAATTAATTACAATAATTAATTATGAGGATTTGTTTCAAAATAGTTAAAGGACC
This sequence comes from Erythranthe guttata, assembly GCF_000504015.1. Next base: position 1,537,223 of record NW_012193059.1, read on the forward strand.
TTAATCAACATGAATCAATCAAATAAATCTTAAAGTACAATTTATTATGTTGAAGTATAATCACTATTATACATGTGCTCTATTAGTGAAATTGATTTAACGTTTAAATTAACTAATTAATCAAACACTCATTTATTGAACATTATTGATCAATGGATCGAATATTTGGATTGGGCTTTAATTGATAAACAATTTCAGAAAATTAAAAATCAATTTTGATTTAGTTTTAATTTCTGGAACAAGAATTATTTATTCAACTTATTTATTTCCTACTCTCTAAACCGGTTAGACCCGGTTGGACCGGTCTGACTGAGCTGTCCGGCCCAGATAGTTTTTAGAAAATCATTTTTGAATTTAAAACTTAAATCCAAATTTAATTTTAAACCCAATTTCCAATTAAAATTTTAAAATCAATCAAAATCCAATTTTAAAACCAAAATCCAATTTTCTAATTCCAATTTCAAAATTGATCAAATCCAATTTTAAAATTAAATCCAATTTTCTAATTCCAATTTTAAAATCGATCAAATCTAATTTTAAAATTCAATTCAATTTTCTAATTCCAATTTTAAAATCGATCAATTCCAATTTTAAAATCGATCAAATCGAATTTTATAATCAAATTAAAAGTAAACCAACCGAAATCCAATTTCACCAATTCAATAAATTCAATAAACTATTCACATGCAATAGAAAGTAATAAACACGTAGGCAATTGTGCAACCGTAGCTCTGATACCACTGTTGGGGATCGAACACGTGTGCGCAGCGGAAAACAATTTTTATTTTATTTGATTTATATAAACTAATTTATATAAACAAACATGTGCACAATAATTACAATTAATTGCGTACCTTTTCTCTTCCAATCACCGAAAAACATGCTCGCATGTATAATTAATTTCAACAACATAAATTAAATCATCGTGGCATTCTCGCAAAATTAAATCGAATAATAAACATGCTCAACGAACGATTCACATAAACACATTGTCGAACATATAGATTCATGTGATTCAATAATCAATTAAGATACACTAATCTCAATTAATATAAATTAAATAATATATAATAATTAGGGAAAACGATACTTTACTCTTGAAGCGTGGATCGAACAAAGACTCGAGAAGATGGCAAGCTGCTCTTCCCACTCAACCTGATCCAACCTCTTTTCTGATCCAAAATTACAGGCCTGCTCCGACTTCAATATCTCCATGGTTATTGATTGGACGCACCATTTCTTTTGGCAGATTGTAGATCAACGAACTTTGAAGCTTCTATCAACATTTCACGTATATCCGATTACTGGTTGATTTATGGCAAATTTTCTCGCAGGACTGCGCATAAAATTCGAGAGCAGTTTTTCAGAATTGCCTTCCCGCATCATCGGCTTGTGGTGGTGCATGAGGGCGCGTGGAAACGACCTAGGTGGCGGCGTTGGCGGCTTAATAATCTTCCTTCTCTTAGGTTTCACCTCGTATATTCAATCCACTATCAACGCAGCACTAGATACGTGATAGGCTAAGTACAACAAAGAAGAACGAAGGGAAAAGAAACATGCCGATGCGGCGGCGACTAGCGGCGGCGCGGCGGCTGGTGGCAGAGGTAGGGTTTCGGCTGCAAGGTGCACGGCTGATGGAGAAAGAGGGGCTAGGGTTTCAAGCTTGTGTTGTGTTGTTTTTGTGTTTTGGGTCTTTCACAAGACATATAAATCCTATCTATATAATCCTTGTGAAAACCCTAACATGCCTTAAGTTGGGCTAGGCCCAACAACTTAATTCCACTCTCTTTCTCGGCTCGTTTCTAACAAACGAATGCTCGTAAAAATATAACAATTATATTTTGACAACGAGCACAAATTCTCGTCGATATGTGTACCACTTTGCAATTTACCAATTTCCGAAATTGGAAACCCTAATTTAGGACTTGCCAAATTGGGAAACTTCCCAAAATAGAAAGTTCACTAAATTTCCATTGGATTCTTTTCCTCTACTTATTCTCATCCGTAATTAACAATTACGAATGTTGGACTCAGTCACATTGACTTCCAATTACACTAAGATTAATTATTTAATCTTAGCTTGTTGCATTAAGGATCTCAAGTACACGAGCAGTGTGACCCTCGATGGTTCAAGTGTAAGCTAGCCGTGGGCCCACAACACATTGTGGTTTAAACTCGTCCCTAGAGTTATAATTAAGAAGAAACTACTTTCAACTTAACTACCCAACGAATCAATATTGTCGTCTAGCAACTACGCATCATGATTCCCTAGATACAAATGAAATGCCTGCAAGAATCGTGTGATATGGTTAACATACAGTACGATCCCTTCGATACATATATCCCAATTGAACTAGAGGCATTGGTTCACCGAGACCTCTTTATGAGTTCAATAACTGTGTGGATGTTCTTGATTATATAATCCGTTCTTGTTTGACTTAAAGAAACATATTTCTCTAATCACGACACTTTCAGCTGTGGCCACAGACTTCATGGATTATAAATCGCAAGAACACACAGGATATCCATGACTACTCAAGCAATCGAATCTCCTACTACAATGCACAGACCTCCTACTAGATTTCAGACTGCACGAACATTGGCCCTTGGGGCGGTCCACGGTGGAACTCAGGGACAGGTCACGATACATCGGGTCCTCTTGTGAAGTCACGGTGATGTCTAGGTCTTAAGGATTAATAGTGTACAACTATATCATAAAAACCTCTACTCGATTATTGGGAACCACTTAGAGATCTCCAGATTGAGGGAGTTCATTGAACTCATAAACTTATGAGCACCCACTTATGTATGCCAATGTCACAACACCGTTGGCTGATGAGACGCAGTACACATACAGTAAGTGCTAATCTCAAATAGGAAAGGCCGATATCCTCATTAGTGGCGTAACCCGTTGACTAGGAACTGTGTTTAACAGTTACTATACTTAAATAAATAATCTCACGATTCTACTAATCTATTTACAGTAATTAAGTAACTGCAAGGACTACATCTATGCTTATGCAAGGGACAAAGATATAGAATGACGAAGGAGATTTTTATCATTAATACGAAATAGATTATTTACGAGTAGCATGAGAAAATACAGCAATTAGTTGGCTCTTCGGTCACCTACTCTAACACATGATGCGTCGTGTTTTGGTTCTTCCATTTAACCTAAGAATATCGCAGAAACATTGATAAATAACTTTCGGATCAATGTTATTCATGAGGAACTATATGAGCTTGTTAGAAATGATTATGGCCTATCTAATGATATCTTGATCATGTATTGTTATAATTCTAGTGCCATTAACATTTCCTAAAATCTTTCTCAACCCTAACGAACTAAGAATATTGATATTAAACACCATTTTATCCGTAATATAGTTGAAAAGAACATTGTCTGCTTGAATTATGTGTTTACTGAAAATCAATTAGCAATATTTTTTACTGACCATGAGATATTTTCTACTCTTAGAAGATCTCTTTGCATGTGCACTATGTAGAGTGTTCTATTGCATGTTACTGCACTTTCAAGAATACTACAATTGTAACATAATTGTTTTGAGTTTTCATCAGTATTGGCTTCTCTGAAGTTTGGATATTGGGCTTATATTTCTTGTACCTATGACGATCCTAGTGCTATAGTTAAAAAAAAACAAAAATCACTATGGCTCCACTGTCTTTTCACAAAAGCATGAGCCAAACTCCTCTATTTTGATAGTTGGAATGAGTAACTGAGAAAATAATAGTAGTGATTCATATATATATATATATATATATATATATATATATATATATATATAGATATAAGTTGTCGCACAATAAAAAAACGATAAAGGATCCTAAATGAGGGTACACAAATTAATAAGGCCCTAAATTACCATTTCTCAATGCTGCCAATATTTGTGAATCGTGTGATTTTTTTTTTTCTCTCCAAGATTTTGAGATAGATTTTTCTTGCATGTAGTGAATTTTCATATATCACGATTTTAAATTTTTCTTAATATTCAATTTGATAAAAATCGTGAGTGTTGGCCCATAATTTTAATTTTGGCACATTGATTATCATAATTGTTCATTAAAGGGTATTAATTTTGGCTATTAAGTATTTTGCTCTGCTGAATCTTTAATTGGGCTATTAATGATTGCAATATAAGAGTTAGCCCTTTCTGATAAAAAAAAGGGACGATGATGATGGAACCGATTCTAGCAATGGTTCTAGTGTTGAACTTTAAATGAACTGCTGCATTTATTTTTGAAGTCTGCTTTACTATTTTAAAGCTTCCATGCATCTCAATATATGCTATTTAGTTGAATATTATACATGATAACATATTCAGGGGGATTTTGAAGATTGAAGTTTTTAATGCAAGGGAGCTCAAATTATTTTATGCAGGGGGAGTTGGTGAACAACTGGGTTTTGATCAGAAAGATGAAAAGGGGGAGCTTGTTGGATATTTGACTTCGAATCAAATATAATTTGTTTTTTTTTTTGACTTTCTTCTACAATTTTTAATATTACCGAAATTATAATTATTATAGGATTTATTATTTTAAATTCGGATTGATTATTTAGAGTTAGTGGGCGGTTATTTTTAGCCTAATGAGTAGTTATTTAAGCACATGTTTAATTAATCCACTAACCCACTATCCCACTAACCCATTATTAACTCTCCTACTGTGTTAATTTCGTATAGTACAAAGAGCTCTTGGACTCTATAAATAGAAGAAGAACATCGTTCATTTCTCACCTTTTCTGCAGAGAGTTGAGAGCACAGAACTGCGGGTGTTGGAACACTTTTACCAACACCCTGCTTTCTTTATGGATTTTTTACTGCAGAAGTGTGTGTCTTTTGTCTTCAATCTCATTGAATACTGATATCTATTCCTAGTAAATCATTAAATACTTTTGTAATAGTACTTAGGACTTGGTCTACGAAGAAATTATCTGGTGATTTCTTCATAGAAGAGAAGATGGTGGCTTCTCATTTGTATTCTTTTAAATGTTGGAGTAGGTGACCAACAACCCAACTTGTGGCTGTGGTCTTTCCTTTTATCTTGTAATAAAACAATCGTTTTTCGTTCGTAATAATAAAATATTTCATTTGGCATTCTATATCCCTTATCCCATGCAAGTAGTATAGATATAGTCCTAACGAGTTACTCTATTACTGTGAGTTGATCTAGTAGAATCATGACATAACTCAGCAATGTAAAGTAACAGTTAAACCTTGTTCCTAGTCGATGGGTTACGCCAATAATGAGGATACCGGCCTTTCCCTTTTGAGACTATCACTTAGTGTATATGTACTGCGTCTCATCAGTCCTCGGTGTTGTGACATCGGCATACTTGAGTGGGTGCTCATACTAGATGAGTTCACTGAACTCCCTTGCCCTAGAAATCTATAAGTGGTTCTCATTCATCGAGTAATAGGTTTCTAAGATATAGTTGTACACCATTAGTCCTTAAGACCCTGACATCACCGTGACTTCACTAGAGGACCGATTTTATCGTGACCTGTCCCTGAGTCCCACAGCGGACCACTCCAAGGGCCAACGTTCGTGCAATCCGAAATCTAGTGTGAAGTCTGTGCATTGTAGTAGGGGATTCGAGCGCTTGAGTAGTCATCGATGTCCTCTGTGTTCTGACGGTTTATAATCCAAGGAATCTCTGGCCAGAGTTGATAGTGGGGTGATTAGGGAAATGTGTTTCCCTAACTCGCACACGAACGGATTTATAATACCTTGAATGTTCGCACGGTTATTGAACTTTATAAGAGGTCTTGGTGAACCAATGCCTCTAGCTCAATCGGGACATGTGCTGCGAAGGGATCGTACTGTACGCTAACTATATCATAAGGTTCTTGCAGGCACTTCACTTGTATCTAGGGAATCATGATGCGTAGTTGCTAGACGCCAATCTTGATTCGTTGGGCACCGATTTGATCGGGGATTAGGTAAAATGAGTTTTACTCTAATCGGAACTCTTGGGAGGATTTCATATAAGAACAATGTGTTGTTCGAATCACAAAGAGTTTGAGCCCACTGCTAGCATACACCTGAACCATTGAGGGTCACACTTCTCGTTTAAAATAGATCCTTGATAACAACAAACATAGATTAATATGTTAATCGTTGAACGATTGGATGTCAATATATGATTGAATCCAAGATTCGTAATTGTGGATTGCGAATCGGAATAAACGTAGAGAAAGAGAGACATGCGGAATTTAGTGAACTTTCTAGATTGGGAAGTTTCCCCATTTAGCAGGTCCACTGAAGTGGAAGTTTCCAATTTTGGAAATTGAAAATTTCGAAGAGGCACTCGTATCGACGAGGACTTTGAGCTCGTCACAAATATAATTTTGTTATAATTTTGTGAACGATCGTTTGTTTGAAACGAGGCCGACGAGGGAACGGGCTTAATGCATCAGTGGGTCAAGCCCAATGACTTAAACCCACAAGGGTTGAAAACCCTAGTATAAATAGACCTCAAACAAGAGTTTGAGATCAGATATTTAATGCTTCAAAACCCTAGCCGTCCAAGTCCTAGCCGCTCAGCCCTCTCGGCCGTTGCAGCCCCGCCGCGCCGCCGCCGATCGCCGCCGATAGTCGCCGGTTTTCTCCTCCCTATTCCTTCGTTTATTCTTGTTGTTTATCTAACTCGTTTACATCTAGTGCTGTAGTTCGAGTGGGTAAAAAATACGAGGTGAAACCTAATTGGAGAGGAGCTGCTGCCCCGACGGAATCCACGCACCGCCGCTGCACCGCCGCACGCGCCGCTGCATTGTCCACGCGCCGCCGCCGCTGACTTTGCCACGCGCTGCCGTCCGCCGCCTGCTGGATCAGTTTGCTCCAGCCGTGAGTTCCAGCCCAGAGGATTGGTAATTTGCAGCTTGTACGTGTTTAAGTTTTGGATTTCGATTCGTCGAAATCTCACGCTACAAGAGGTAATTAAATCGGAACTTTCGTAATTCGATTCGAACATGTTTGTATGATTTTTAATTTACGAGCATGAGTAATATGTGATTATTAATATTAAAATTAAAATTAATTTATTTTTCATTTTGAACCCAATTAGATAGTTGATCCATTAATTTAATTTGAATTCAAAGAATGGTGTTGGATTAATTACTTAATTTAATCGTTAAATTAGTTTAATTAATGGAACACAAATTAAATGGCAAATAATTAATGGACTTCATTCTTATTTGATTTATTTATGAATGAAGGGAGTCCGTTAATTATATTTGCAATTAATCGTATTAATTAATTAATTCATGAGATGAATGATTGTTATTAAGTACGATGATGATCGTATGTCTCTCTTAGGATCAATATGCGTTTCCACATACCTAGAGAACATAGTTGTAGGAATCACAAACGATCATAACCTAAAACTTCCGATGAGCTAATAAGATTTAATAAATAAAATCCCTCATTCTTAATCAAGAATAATTATCAAGCTATAAAGAAAAACCAAATTATTGAATTTTTCTTTCCTTCTACCAACAATTAAATTATGTGTAGCCTCTCATAATAGTGCAGTAAGCCGTGTTAGCGGGGAGTTCTATTGTTGGATAAGCTGTAATTTAATTGACAATAGATGGAGATACGGTCATAGATTAAATTATATTGGATTAATGTGGTCGGCTAGAATAACTAGGGATTGCATAAGTTTGATTTGGATCTGTGACATCTCATATTGGTAGGCTAGACTTGACACACGAAGATTTTGATATTCGCTAGATTAACTTAGGTCATTATCAAGTGTGAGGTAAATCGAACTTAAGGGTCACATAATGATGTGATTGATAGTACTCTACCTTTAGGCTTATGTAATCGGGATAGATTAAATACGGGTTACATTAGCGCTATTGGACCTAAAGCCCATTAAAGAAAAATAAATTTTCTCGATTGTCTGCTAGAGGGTGGTGGAATTCGATAAAATTAGTGGGAGAACAATTAAAACATAAAAGTCCAAAATTTTAATTGTAACGATTATTACGAACTAAACTCTAATTATTGTCTTCTTAAAACTTTCTCAGCAACAATGTCCAAACATCCCCTTTCCTCTATCCTCGACCAAAACAAACTCACCGGTCCAAACTATTTGGATTGGCTTCGCAATCTGAAACTTGTGCTCCAAGTCGAGGAGCGTCTCTATGTGCTCAATGAACGTCCCCCCGCTGCTCTCCCTGCGACTGCTACTGCTGACGAGACTGCCACTTTCGAGGCATGGAAGAAGGACGACCTCCATGCGAGGTGCTACATGTTAGCATCCATGGTGCCAGAGCTCGCGAGGAAGTATGAGTCTCACGTGCATGCTTATGATATCAAGCATCATCTTGAAAGCATGTACAGTGAGAATACTAGGGCATCGAGGTACTCAACTACCAAGGAGTTGATCACCATGAGGCTGCGTGAAAGGGCTTCGGTCCACGAGCACGGTCTCAAGATGATCACTCTCCTTCCGAAGTTGGTGAGCCTTGATGTCACCCTCCCAGCCGAGCTCTCGGTGGATTTGATCCTACTGTCCCTTTCTAGTTCTTATGAATCGTTCATAGTGAACTTCAACATGAACAAGCTCGATCCACCATTGGATGAGTTGTTGAACATGTTGGTAAGTTTCGAGTCCACGATCAAGAAGGAGAAATCTGTTCTCCTAGTTGCTCCTTCTGCGAAGAAAGGTTCTTTTCAGAAGAAAATGAAAGAAAGGAGTTTCGGCCCGAGCAAGAAACTTGAGAAGGGCGAGTCGAGCGGAGTGAAGAACGACAAGGTCACCAAGCAAGTTGATGACGCTTGCCATCATTGTGGAAAGAAGGGCCATTGGCGACGCAACTGCAAGGCTTACCTCGATCAGAAACGTTCTGAAAAGGGTACGTTTTTATTGAAGTTAACTTGTCCGTTAAATCTTCTTCTTGGGTATTGGATACTGGTTGTGGCTCACATCTTTGTAATGATTTGTAGCTCATGACAAAAAATAGGAGACTTGATGTGGGTGAGACCTACCTAAGAATAGGCAACGGAGCAAGGGTTGCTGCTGAAGCCATTGGGACGATTTATCTTTCTATTTTGGATTCTAGTTTTTCCATTGTTTTGAACAATTGTTTATTTGTTCTGTCACTTATTCGAAACCATATTTCTATTCCTGTTTTGGATAATGAAGGTTTTACTTTTGTTTTTGGAAATTCGATTTGCATTATACAAAGGGATCAAAATATGATTTGTAAGGGACAACTTATAAACAACTTGTATGAACTAAATCCAAGTGAAACACCAATTAACGTTATATCAGCAAAACGAAAAGATATAAGTCTTAACACTGCACAACTTTGGCAAGTTCGACTGGGTCATATTTCCTTGAGAAGGATGATCAAATTTGTAAGTGAAGGATTTTTCTCCTTGGAGGACGTGAAATAACTTCAAACTTGTGTATCCTGCCTGAAAGGAAAAATGACCAAGACTCCCTTCAAAGGGAAGATGGAACGAGCCGAGGGTCTTTTGGATTTGATCCATTCAGACGTGTGTGGTCCACTAAGCGTTAGTGCTAGAGGTGGTTTTAACTACTTCGTTACCTTTACCGACGATTATTCTAGGTATGGTTTCGTGTACTTAATGAAGTATAAGTCTGAAACTTTTGAAAAGTTCAAAGATTTTAGACACCAAGTAGAGAACCAACTCGGTAGACGTATTAAGAAACTACGATCCAATCGTGGTGGCGAATACTTAAGTACTGAGTTTATAGACTATCTTAAAGAGAATGGGATTCTATCTCAATTGACTCCTCCTGGAACTCCTCAACTTAATGGAGTTTCCGAACGTCGGAATCGAACACTGTTAGACATGGTTCGATCTATGATGGGGTTCACCGAGCTACCGGCATACCTGTGGGGTCATGCACTCCTAACTGCCGTGTATTTGCTGAATAGGGTTAATACGAAAGCAGTTAACTCCACACCTTATGAACTTTGGCACTCCAAGAAACCCACGTTTAAACATATTAGGATATGGGGTTGTCCCGCTTACGTGAAGCGGCTAGTGGGAGATAAGTTGGATAGAAAATCCGACTTATGCTATTTTGTGGGGTATCCCGAGGATTCCATGGGATACAAATTCTACTATGTTTCCGAGGCAAAGGTGTTCGTCTCGAGAAATGCCGTGTTCCTTGAGAAGGAATTTCTATCGGATAGAAAGGGCAGTGTAGTTGATCTCGAAGAAGTTCGAGAACCACAATCTGAAGTTCAAGCACAACAATCAGATAATGAACCAATTCAACAAACCACTAATATACCTCTTGAACCGTCGCTGCGTAGATCCGAAAGAGTTCGGAGAGCGCCCGATAGGTTATTCCTCGTTGATGAAGTTGACCAAGGATGTGATCCCAGAACTTTCAACGAAGCTGTATCGGATACAGACAAGGGACATTGGCTTAATGCCATGAAATCCGAAATGGACTCTATGTACTCCAACAAGGTATGGACCTTGGTAGATCCACCCGAGGGGATTGTTCCCATAGGCTGCAAGTGGATCTATAAGAAGAAAATTGGAGTAGATGGAAAGGTATCAACCTACAAGGCTAGATTGGTAGCGAAGGGTTATACTCAAAAGCAAGGAGTTGACTATGAGGAAACCTTCTCTCCAGTTGCTATGCTTAAGTCCATTAGGATTTTGCTGGCCATCTCTGCGTGGTATGACTACGAGATATGGCAAATGGATGTGAAGACCGCTTTCCTTAATGGGGAAATTGAGGAAGAAATTTACATGGCGCAGCCGGAAGGCTTCATATCTTCTGGAGATGAGCATAAGGTTTGCAAACTCGAGCGATCCATCTATGGATTGAAACAAGCATCCCTTAGTTGGAACAAAAGGTTCGACACAACTATCAAAGAGTTTGAATTTGTGAAAAACCCGGAGGAACCTTGTGTCTACAACAAGGTTAGTGGGAGTGCAGTGACTTTCCTTGTACTTTATGTTGATGACATACTACTCATTGGGAATGATGTAAGGATGTTGCAGTCAACTAAAGTATGGTTATCCACACGTTTCTCGATGAAGGATTTGGGAGAAGCATCCTACGTATTGGGAATACGGATCTATTGAGATAGATCGAGGAGATTACTTGGCTTGTCCCAATCCATGTACATAGACACCGTTCTTAAACGGTTTAGCATGGAAGAATCCAAGAAGGGATTCTTGCCAATGTCCCATGGGGTTCGTCTCTCGAAATCCATGCGTCCTCAAACGCAAATGGAAATCGAGGAGATGAAAAGGACACCTTATGCATCCGCTATAGAAAGCATAATGTATGGAATGTTGTGTACACGGCCTGATATTGCGTATGCTGTGAGCGTCACAAGCAGATATCAGTCCGACCCCGGCCCAGCCCATTGGAAGGTTGTGAAGGGCATTCTCAAGTACTTGCGAAGAACTCGAGATTTGTTTTTGGTCTATGGGGATACCGAGTTGAAATTAGAAGGTTTCACGGATTCAAGTTTTCAATCGGACGTGGATGACTCGAAGTCAAACTCGGGGTATATATTCAAAGTCAACGGGGGTGCCGTGTGTTGGCAGAGATCCAAACAAGGCACGACGGCTGATTCCACCACCGAGGCTGAATATATTGCAGCATCAGATGCTTCAAAGGAAGGGTCATGGATTAGGAAATTCATCCAAGAGTTGGGTGTATTTCCGAACGCTAGCGATCTAGTACGACTGTACTGCGATAACAACGGAGCCGTAGCGCAAGCTAAGGAACCAAGAGCTCATCAGAAGTCAAAGCACGTGTTGAGAAACTACCATGTGATCCGAGAGATCATAGAGAGAGGTGAATTCAAGCTAGACAGAGTCACATCGGAGGACAATATTGCAGATCCCTTCACCAAGCCATTGTCAGGATCAGTCCACGAGAAACCTCGAGAGTCGATGGGACTTAGATTTATGAGTAGTTGGCTTTAATTCAAGTGGGAGATTGTTGGAGTAGGTGACCAACAAGCCAACTTATGGCTGTTGTCTTTCCTTTTATCTTGTAATAAAACAATCGTTTTTCGTTCGTAATAATAAAATATTTCATTTGGCATTCTATATCTCTTATCCCATGCAAGTAGTATAGATATAGTCCTAACGAGTTACTCTATTACTGTGAGTTGATCTAGTAGAATAATGAGATAACTCAGCAATGTAATGTAACTGTTAAACCTTGTTCCTAGTCGATGGGTTACGCCAATAATGAGGATACCGGCCTTTCCCTTATGAGACTAGCACTTAGTGTATGTGTACTGCGTCTCATCAGTCCTCGGTGTTGTGACATCGGCATACTTGAGTGGGTGCTCATACTAGATGAGTTCACTGAACTCCCTCGCCCTAGAAATCTATAAGTGGTTCTCATTCATCGAGTAATAGGTTTCTAAGATATAGTTGTACACCATTAGTCCTTAAGACCCAGACATCACCGTGACTTCACTAGAGGACCGATTGTATCGTGACCTGTCCCTGAGTCCCACAGCGGACCACTCCAAGGGCCAACGTTCGTGCAATCCGAAATCTAGTGTGAAGTCTGTGCATTGTAGTAGGGGATTCGAGCGCTTGAGTAGTCATCGATGTCCTGTGTGTTCTGACGGTTTATAATCCAAGGAATCTCTGGCCAGAGTTGATAGTGGGGTGATTAGGGAAATGTGTTTCCCTAAGTCGCACACGAACGGATTTATAATACCTAGAACGTTCGCACGGTTATTGAACTTTATATGAGGTCACGGTGAACCAATGCCTCTAGTTCAATCAATACATTTGCTGCGAAGGGATCGTACGGTACGTTAACTATATCATAAGGTTCTTGCAGGCACTTCACTTGTATCTAGGGAATCATCATGCGTAGTTGCTAGACGCCAATCTTGATTCGTTGGGCACCGATTTGATCGAGGATTAGGGAAAATGAGTTTTACTCTAATCGGGACTCTTGGGAGGAGTTCGTATAAGAACAATGTGTTGTTCGAATCACAAAGAGTTGTGAGCCCACGGCTAGCATACACCTGAACCATTGAGGGTCACACTTCTCGTGTAATATAGATCCTTGATAACAACAAACATAGATTAATATGTTAATCTTTGAACGATTGGATGTCAATATATGATTGAATCCAAGATTCGTAACTGTGGATTGCAAATCGGAATAAACGTAGAGAAAGAGAGACATGCGGAATTTAGTGAACTTTCTAGATTGGGAAGTTTCCCGATTTAGCAGGTCCACTGAAGTGGAAGTTTCCAATTTTGGAAATTGAAAATTTCGAAGAGGCACTCGTATCGACGAGGACTTTGAGCTCGTCACAAATATAATTTTGTTATAATTTTGTGAACGATCGTTTGTTTGAAACGAGGCCGACGAGGGAACGGGCTTAATGCATCAGTGGGTCAAGCCCAACGACTTAAACCCACAAGGGTTGAAAACCCTAGTATAAATAGACCTCAAACAAGAGTTTGAGATCAGATATTTAATGCTTCAAAACCCTAGCCGTCCAAGCCCTAGCCGCTCAGCCCTCTCGGCCGTTGCAGCCCCGCCGCGCCGCCGCCGATAGTCGCCGGTTTTCTCCTCTCTATTCCTTCGTTTATTATTGTTGTTTATCTAACTCGTTTACATCTAGTGCTGTAGTTCGAGTGGGTCAAAAATACGAGGTGAAACCTAATTGGAGAGGAGCTGCTGCCCCGACGGAATCCACGCACCGCCGCTGCACCGCCGCACGCGCCGCTGCATTGTCCACGCGCCGCCGCCGCTGACTTTGCCACGCGCTGCCGTCCGCCGCCTGCTGGATCAGTTTGCTCCAGCCGTGAGTTGCAGCCACGAGGATTGGTAATTTGCAGCTTGTACGTGTTTAAGTTTGTGATTTCGATTCGTCGAAATCTCACGCTACAAGAGGTAATTAAATCGGAACTTTCGTAATTCGATTCGAACACGTTTGTATGATTTTTAATTTACGAGCATGAGTAATATGTGATTACTTGTTTTGATTTTGTAATATGATGAACAAGCATGTTTTTATTTTTTTCGGGTTTACATGTTTTCAATAAAATCGATAATTACCATATGTATGGCGGAAGCGTTAAGGTACGTTGACTATTTGATTAGTTTATGCATGTAATCGAAACTAGTTTGATCTAAAAAAATTTAAATTCCGCTGCGTAAACATGCACGATCCCCAACTTTAAATAGTTATTTGTATTCCCAGTGTATCATTAAGTAATTTTGTAATAGATATGAGGAATTTATCTTTGAAGTAATCATCTGGTGATTTCTCCTACAAGATGGTGGCTTCTCATAGAAGAGAAGATGGTGACTTCTCATTTGTAATCTTTTAAACATTGATTTTTATTCCAAGTGTACCATTGAGTACTTTTGTACTAGATACCAAGAATTGGTCTATGAAGAAATTATCTTGTGATTTCTTTGTAGAAGAGAAGATGGTGGCTTCTCATTTGTACTCTTTTGGATAGTGATTTATATTCCTAGTGTATCATTAAATACTTTTGTACTAGATACTCGGAATTCGTATACGAAGAAATCATCTTGTGATTTCATTGTATAAGAGAACATGGTTGTTTCTCATAGAAGAGAAGATGGGTCCATGCACAAGTTATAAACTTGTGGATAATAATTTGAAACCATTGTCATTTATATTCCGGTGCATAATCTTTCTCAATACAAGTTTTTGTTTATTGTTTGAAAGAAATCTCTGATTTTATATCGATTTATATTATTTCAAGAATTGGGGCACTAAATTCTTTTAGGATCGATATTTGGACATTTGTCCACTATATTACTTGTTCGATACGTACACTTGCGTGTAGGTAAAATCACCAACACCATATCTCCATTTAATGTCAATTAAATTACTATTTATCTCATAATAGCATTCCCAGCTACAGGGCTTATTGTACTATTATAAGGGGCTACACTTAATCTTATTGTCGGTAGAAGGAAATAAGGAAGATTGAGTTCGGTTCTTCTTTATAGCTTGATTATTATTCTTAGGAATTAAGAATGAGGGACTTCAAGTGATGATTAAATCATCAAAAAATTATCGGTTATGATCGATTGTGATTCCTACAACTATGTTCTTTAAAGGTATACGTGATAACGCGTATTTAACATTAAAGGGACATACGATCTCATCTCATTTCATTACGATTATTCATCATATGTAATAATAAATTAAAACAATTAAAAAAAATAATTAGTAGGCCTCTATATATCATAAATCGGACATATAAGATGAGGCTCATTTATTATTCGCCATACAATTATAAATTTTGTTCCATTAATTAGATTTATTTAACATGTTCAATTAATAAATAAATTTGAAAAATTAAATTAATAAACTAATCCGAAACTCATTTGTTGAAATCCATTGATTAATGAACAATTATTAAATTGTAATTAATTGATAAATAATTTTAAAAACTAAAAATTATTTTTTTTAACTTAAACTATGGATTTTTTTTTAGTTTTTCTGTAATTAAAACCGATGACCAGACCGGTCAGACCCGATCTGGCCATCGCAAAAAAATATAATAACAAAATTCAAAAGATATTCATTTTTTTTATTTCTCTATTTTTTTTTTTGCTCCAATTCCAGAAATTCTTAAAATATTCTAAATATTCAATTAAAATCAAATCATCGAATTTCAACAACACCAAAGTTCGACAAATTAAAACATGCTTTCGAAAGCGATAAAACACGTAGGGAAGATGTGATTATCATCCGAGCATATATTGATTAAAGTGCATACCTTAATAGCTTCCGATTGAACGACCATATATATAATGTAATTTCAAATTAAATTGCAACATTTAAAACGCACATATAAGCATGCTTGGAAATTCAAAATTAAATTAACATACGATTTCGAATTCCACGAATTTACAAATATTTTATTCCAAATAAAGTATCAAATAATTTTGAGAATCAAAACTTACTTTCGTAGCATGAGATTCTAGGAGGGAATCTTTCCGACGACGGAGCGTAGGCAACAGCGGCGACGGCACATGGGATGGCGGTTGTGGTGTCTTCATGTTTTTCTCTGCAATTGGTTTTCATCTCAAACACTCTAATCCCCCCATTTTATAGCAATAGATATGGAAAAGGTTAGAAAATAACGAGAAATAAAGGAGAGGAGAGAGAAGAGAAAACAATGGCGGCCAAGAAGGGGAGTGGCTAGGGTTATGAGTAGTTGAAAAATCTTATTTCAACTCCTCTTCCTCTTAAGTGATGTATATATACTAGGGTTCTCAACTCTAGTTGGGCTTAAATTTGGACTGGGTCCATTAAGTTTTTAGGCCCACGCCTTCGTATGTTTCGTTTCTAATAACCGATTAATCTGAAAAAAATATAATAATTACATATTTGTGATGAGTATAAAATTCTCGCCAATACGAGTGCCACTTGAAATTATCTAATTTTCATAATTAGAAACTTCCAATTGAGTTTATCTGCTAAATCGGAAAAAAATCACAACTTAGAAAGTTCACAAAATTTTCGCATAAAATCTTTCCATTTACTGCAACTCGTAATCAACATTTACGAAAATTGGATCCAATCGTATTTAACTTAAATTGTGAAAAGATTAATAACTTAATCTTAGCTCATTGTATTCAATGATCTTCAGTACACGAGAAATGTGACTCTCAATGGTTTAGGTGTATGCTAGTGGTGGGCTCACAACTCTTTGTGATTACAACAACATATTGTTCTTATAAACCGACGTGGACTTCATGGATTATAAACCGTTTGAACACACATGACATCCATGACTAGTCAAGGGCTCGGATCGCTACTACAATGCACAAGACATCAACTATAAATTTTGGATTGTGCGAAAATTGGCCCTTGGAGTGATCTTTGATGAGACTCAGTGACAATCACGACACAATTGGTCCTCTAGTGACGCCACGATGATGTTTGGGTCTTAAGGATTATTAGTGTACAATTATACCATAGAAACCTCTACTCGATTATTTGGAACCACTTAGAGATTTTTATGGCGAAGGAATTCAAGAACTTATCTATATGAGCAGCAACTCCAGTATGCCGATTTGTCACAACACCGATGAATGATAGACGCAATACACATACACTATGTTCTAGTTTCAAAACGGATAGGCCGGTGTCCTCATTATTAGCGTAACCCATCGACTAGGAACTTGTTTAATCAATTCAAAGTAGTAGAGTAATTCATTATGACTATGTATATACGCTTTGCATGAAATAATATATACAGAATGCCCAAAGGTGAATTTGATTAAGAAAATAACAATACGAAAATGTACGAATTTAATTACTCTCTTTGTTTCCATGTATCTAACTTTTTATTAGTATCTCATGCGCATAGTTAAAAAAATTAAATATAACCCATCAACATTTCTATAGTCATACCAATTAAGAAAAAAGATACCTTAGAAAGAACAATATAATAACTTCATGTATGTTTTATTATTATGAAAATAAAATTTGTTGTAAAGTTCATTGACCCTTCAAATATTTATTTGTTTCGATGCGGCTTAAAAAATATTAATTTAACAAAAATAACTTGTGTGTAACTTATCATGGTATCTTCAACTTTCGACTTATTATATAATAATACAATAAAATAAGTACAATTTATGGGAACATGGATGTAGACCATGTGCATGAAACAATAATGGGTCACCAACAATGAGCAAATACTCCGATCCACATAATAAATAAATTTACTAGTTGTATATAACATTAAAATGAGTAGATGACAAATGAATACAAAAGTACTTCCGCAATTTTTCTGTACACACACTTAGAATTATTATAAGACCTATATTCATTTCGAAAAAAATATATATATAAACAAATTTTGCCAGAAATATTATATAGGAATGCGATAAATACCGTTTCAATTTTGATAATACCATTTTGACTTCAAAGATAATTTTGATCAATTTGGAGCTGAATTTGGCAAAACACAAAATACTGAATTTATAGTTCCTTCAATTAGCTTTCTAATCCAACTTGAATCACCAAAGTTGGATGTTGAATAAGAAAGATATGCATGAATCAATGAATATCTCCGACAAATTTGATGTTTTGAGTAATTCATTCACAAGTTTTTCACTCGATATCCAACCTAACTGATTTAAGTTGTATTAGAAAGTTAACTCAAATGACAACAATTTTCATGTTTCCAAAATCAGAGTGGAAAAGGTTCTAAATTACGATTGAAGTCAAAATTATAGTAATATTCAAACGATATTTAATATTTCGGTATTAGAGGAACCATGTGTGAGCTTAATAATCAAATTTTAATTATCTTATTGTTACTAATTCATTGTGTTCAATTCGTTATCTCAATTTGTTGCTGCTAATAATCATTGATTTTACGTGCAAAACAACTCAGCATAAAACGTACTTGATTGTAAATTTATTACTTAAAAGTAATATTAATAATATCAATTTGAACTTTAATTTCTAAGCACAGTGCCTTATATTTTCTATGTGTTTTACATATGTTACATTATCTAATGAAGATAAATTGATCGACTTATATGTTACATTAGGGAGTTAGATACACATGGTTATTTATATTGGGTAGATTTGAACCATAGATTTGTTTAGAAAAGTATCCACTAAGCACACATATACATTGGTATGTGAGTGTTCATGTGTAGATCTACAGAAAGGCCCCACAAGTGTTGAGCTTGACCCACGCAGTAGGGGGGCGATTTTAAATAATAGGGGGATCTGAGGTCTAGAGGCCGATGACGGTAGTGAAATCTAAATATGGCAGTAACATGGGGCATATCGCTCCAGCTGGAATCTACAAGGATTCAAGCGTAGTGAAGAGTGCGAATGTGCCTCGCAATGCGTAAAATAATCGTTTCTCGCAGTCCAAAAGTACCACAAGGTCAAACAAGAATCCACAAATAGGATGTGTAGCGAAGATACACGTGTGGCAGGTTGAAACCAGAAATGAAATATATTTGTGGAGATGATCTATGTGTGCATGTGAGAATATAACTGACTGAGAAGTGTGTGGAGGAGCAAGCTCAAATAACACGTATAAATGTGTCCAGACTCTCTCGGCAATCGGACTCTAGAAGAAAATGTGATCGTATGACTCGATTGAAGATCAATCCGGGAAACAAACGCACCTCGAAGCCAGAACAATGCAACTAGAATAATGCGAGCAATCAACAGGGAGACGGAAATTGGCCAGACGACAAAGAAAGATAGAGATAGTAAGAGTTACACATGAGGACCAAAAAATGGTAAACATGGAACGAATAGTATATTGTCATCTAAGCGATGCCCAAACTGTACTAATGGAGAATAGCCCATCCAAAACCGGTTTCCAACCCAGAAGGTCCATAGCGTGCGGAAGAATAGGGCTCCTCGAAATCCGATCAACCCAATTCTCTAGGAGAAGCAAACTTAGCTCATCGCGGACCCACCTACCATCACGAAAAAAATTGTTGACCAACTCATGACCGTGGTGGGCCATTGGAAATGTGAGAGAGAAGGTCATAGCCCAGCAGTGGTCATGCCAAAAAAAAAATCACCTTGCCCAATCTGCCAAAATATTTCCTCCTGAACACCCATGCACATACGACCTCAGACCTAAACCGCCTTCTACAACCGGTCGCCAGATCGATCACCATGTAATTCAATGCATACGGCATCGGTCGTCATATAGCTACCAATAGAACCGGGCCATACACTACTCTAGAGACTGAATAATATACTTCGAAGGTTGGAGGATCTGGATCAAGTACAGGTTCAAATGGATCAAGTACAGGTTCAAAGAAGAAATCGTCCTCTTGATCATGGCTAGGTGACCCTCAAAAGCCAAGTATGGTTTGTCCCACCATGACAAAAATTTCTTCATCTTCTGGAGGAGGGTCTTAAAAAACATACCACTCCGACAGTACAAAGGAACTCCTACATAGGTCATGGGAAGTTCATGACTGACAAACCCATGGGTCTAGCGAATACGGGAAATGTCACTGGTAGCACAAGATTTGCCAAAGATGAATGAACTTTTATGTGTGTTGACCATATGGCCAAACACTCTATAATCTACAGTACGCGTCGAGAGCTCCTTCAAGCACTGCAAACCTGGCCGATAACAATAGCACAGTACCTGATATGTAAAAAAACAAACAAATAATAATCCACTTCGACATGTACATTTTTACGTGAATTTGCAGACAAAAGGCAAAGTGAAAAACAATGTTTTTTTTATTCAGGATGTATTTCTTACATAATATACGATATTTGGTAAGACTTGTGTGCAGTTTATATATTTCACTATACACCAATCATTAATCAATAAAGACTAATATTTTAGGTAATAAATAAATCCCAAAGATGAGTTATGTTTTTTTCATTTTTTTTGTCGATCACATAAGACTTTACTAATAAAAATAACAAGATGAGTTTTTAGTAATTAGGATAATTGAAATGTTGTTTGCCATACAAATATTATTTTTCTAGTATATTTCCATACATAAATTGAAGGAATGAAAATGTTAGAAAAAATGAGTTTACTCTTAACTTTAATAAAATATTTAAGTGGCTTTCGTTTATCGAAAATGGAAATAAATAGAATATTTACGATCTATACTTCGACAACATGAATCTAATGTAGTTAATTTCTCGAGAATGACTTTTCATAAAATGATAAATTAATGTCTAAAGATGGAGACTTAAATAAGATTATTTATGGGAAATAGGAGGTGAAAAAACGTCATCCCTCTTTGGAAAAAGATTTTGATGAACATTTTAAATAGTAGATAGCCACACGCGCGCCGCTGCCCTGCCTGACCCGTGCGTGTGCCTGTGCTACGTGGGCCTAGAGAATGTTTGGTCAGGAGTTGGGCCTATTTTGAACTCAAACTGACTAACTTTTGTCGGTTTAATTAATTAAAACTAGCTAATCGGAACGCGACATGTATGTACCTTTTCAGCCCATTCTTTCCACGTGTGCGCCAAGTGGCTCCCTCTCATCCAAAAGGTGGCTTCTGAACCGAATTGGTTTTTGATCCCTGCGAAAATGTATGTACCTTTTCAGCCCATTCTTTTCCAGAAACTTGTGTCTTTTGCACACAACTTTTTCAGCCCTATAAAGCGAACCCCCTGCCAGAGAATTATTCATTCATTCGAATTCGTGCACTTCATAGCATACAAAAGCATATTGTTCATCATTTCCTGCGTGTCTAAGAAAGTTCAAGGCTCTCGTTTTGTTCGTTGTAATTCGAATATTGTTGTGCTGCAAAATTTGAATCCCTAAAGTCGTTGTATCTTGGGGATAATGGACTACGAATGTGAGCACTTATACGGGTAAATATTTTTACGGAGAAAGAATAAAAATTTTGCCTCGACTTTTTTCATTCATTCATCATTTATTTCGTAATATAAATATGGAAATTATACTTTAATATTTTTTTTTCTAAAAAGAATGTAAACCTCAAATTTTTAACAAAGGGATATTTGGAGACAATTAACAAAATGTGATAATTTTATAGAAAAGTAGTACTTTCGAGAGAAATTTCCAAACTAGCGTGTACCGTCGATGGAGAGGCAAGCTTTCAGCAGTCCATAGCGCCACACATGTTTTTTTACTTTGTTTTCAATTGTCCCCATTTCAAATGGAAAAAAATATTTGACTTTCTTTTAATCATTTCTGGCATCCAAATGGCAACACCACTATTTATATTTTTTTAAGTTTCACTTAAAAAAATTGAACTTATCATTTTGAAAATTATTTTTAATTTGAAATTGTAGATTTTCTTAATTAATTGAGATGTGAATTAATTGATGAAAAATTATTGTTTGTAATACTTATTCAATTTATATAACTAAAATTTAAGAAAGAAATTAGAATAAGTAAATAATAAATAAAATAAGTTTTACTAAATAAAAATGTTCTACAAAATCACAAACGAAGTCACATTAATGTGCCAACCAATTAGATGAACATCAAGCTCTCGTTGAGTACGTCTACAACAACTTCAGTGTCTTGTCTACTACTGAATAACGATGTCGACTGTATAGGATTTCAGTATACTTATAATAGAAAGAAAACATTGAAAGTAATATGTTATAGTGGCATATGCTTATGGATATTTGAATATCCAAATTTAAGGTTCAAATGTGAAACCCTAAATAGAACTAAGTATCTTAGTATGATTGTTATGAGGTAAGTGGAGAATCATAACCATGTGACATAGGAACATAAATATCATTTGTACTCGAATAAGATGTGGACTTAAACGGGTCATTTATATATCTATGTAGGTACTTGAGATGTACACCGACCATCTACAACTCTATATGTAAACGCATGTAAAATTTGTCCAAAAACAAAAAAAAAAGAACAAAAACACATGTGAAGCACATAAATCATTTATATCTCCAAATATAGACATGTTTGACATAGATGGTGATGACGTAGGATCTACGCTCTCAAGACCTCACTCCAATCCCTATTTTTTTTTTTACCGTGGCAAGCACACCGGACCTCAGATCTTAGACCGGTAGTGGCGAAGCGACAAACGGAAAATAATAAATCAGAGAGTTTGTGAGAGAGTATCAAAGTCTTATTCATTATTGAGTCCCCGTGATCTTAATTGGATTTATTAGAAGACTTAATATAGGAGAACATTTCTAATTGTTTCCTATTTTTACTCGGCTTAATTAGGTTGAGATTTACATTTATTGGTTTACTTTCCGAATTTATAAATGGTATGAAAATCCAACGTCTTGCTCTTCCAATAGCTCTTCGCCGGCTCACCAACTACCACATTTTCTTCCGAATCTTCATTTCCCAGGCAAACACCTCTTTTTGCGCCCTTTTTAAATAGTGAGCTTTTCTATTTTCTAGTGGCGAGCTATTTGTGGTTTATAACCTTTGATAATGGGCCTTGGGCTCCTCAAATCCCTTCAATTTTCATGGCTCACCTTATTTCGTCTTGAGTGCCCAACTTTGGGGGAAACTTGCCAAACTGACCCTATCAAATAGACATATTACATCTCAATATAGAGGTACTATGAGAAGTAGATGCACATACAACATCTACATACGAAAGTATATGTGATGTAGGTGTATACTCTTTCATCTCTCCATATTGATATATTAAAATATTAGTTATTTTTAATTTACTTTCATATCTAACCAACCCTTATTAGGAGAGTTGGTACATAGCCTCTACCAATAGGGTAAAGATCTAGGGTTCGAGTCCCCCCCTCCCCTACTTCCCCTTGCAATGGACTTGAATTTACTACAAAAATTAATCGGGCCTACCTTTAAAAAAAATAATAATAATTTACTTTCATATCTTATTTTATTCAAGTCAAAATATATTATTTTTATATAATATTTGAGAAAAAACAATTTCCATTACTATGGCATAACAAAAATAAACATTATAATAAGAATGTGTCCAGTCCCTATTCTTTTATTAATGAGGGACCCAACATTCTTTTATTTTCAAATTTACTCTCCCTCTATTTCCTACCGTTTTTGTTTAAGCATATTTCCTACCCATTACCCATTACTACTTTGTCCTTTTATTTTATTCAATTTTTATTTTTCGATTATTTATTTATTTAAATAATAATAAGATCCGCTGCGTGAGCAACCCGACTGTGCCTTACATGTACTCTACAGGCCGCACGCCATCTTTCTTCCAAACGAGCCCTTTTTTATCTGGGGTTAGATTGTAAGAGAAAAAAACGTTGGCTGGACTTTTTCATTGTTTATTGTAGTTAAAATTTCAAAAACAAAATGGGAGTTTATGATTGTAGGATTCGTGTTTTTTATTAAATCAAATTACTTGTATAGCTATATTGTATTTGTAACATACTGAATCATAAAAATCTAGTAGTACACCATGGAATTTGTAGTATTGAAACATGACTCAGTTAAAAATGAAGGATGAGACATTTAGTATTATAGCAGGGAACTTTTAGATTCTACTTATTTTCATTGTTAAATTTTTTTATACATTGCTGCAATTTATTTGTCTGTACATACACTTTGCGTTATTCAATATTTATTTTTAATTTTTCTCCATTTTTTAACTCAAAGGAATGCATTGGAGGACGGTATAGATTCTATTGGCGCATCACAAAATGAAATGATTTTAGTATGGAACTCAATTGATGCGTGGAGATATTGATCATTGGCGAGGTTCAAACATTCAAGGATGTCGACAAATTTAAAGCAATGCTAAATAATTATATGGTAGCCAATATGCAGTTATTTGTGTACAAAAATAATGCCAGTGCAAAAATTATAGCAATTTATTGCGATAAAGATTGCAAATGGAGAATTTATGCATCGGTGCACAATTCTGACAAACTATTTGGCATTAGAAAATGTAATCTTGAGCACACATGTATTGTGGTTAATCTTTGCGCGCGGGGACATCCTAAAGCTGATTCTGGTTGGGTTGCTAACATTATAAAGGATAAATTGAGAGGAGATCCAAACTACAGGCCAATTACTGTGTTGGATGATATCAACAGACAATATGGTGTTGAACTTAGTACCACAGAGCATGGAGAGGTAAAGAAATTGCTATGCATGATATCCATGGGGCGGACGGAGAAAGGATGTTATGATGAATTGAGATGGTATTGTCTTGCAGTTAGACAAACAAATTCCGGGAGCGTTGCACAATATGAAGTTGACCCAATTAGTCATAACATTCTTCGCATTTTCACATGTTTCAATACTTTCTTGGTGGGTTTTCTACGGGCATGTAGGCCGCTAATATTTTTTAGATGTAATATATATCAAAAGTAAGTATAAAGGGTGCTTACTTAGTGTTGTTTGTAAAGATCCTAATGACGATCTATTCACTCTAGCATATGCAGTTGTTGATGCAGAAAATGATACTAACCGGGAGTGGTTTTGCATGAAGTTAAGACAAGTTTTAGAACGGCCCTATGGAACTAGGTTTACAAGGTATATTTTTTTCTCTGATCGACATTCAGGTCTTCTTAAGGTTGTCCCCATGATATTTCCTCGGAGCCACCATGCTTATTGTTTTCATCACTAGGTGGATAATTTCAAGAAATAGGTACAAATTTATTTTTTGTTTTCAAATCCAATATTGCATAAAATTTCATATTTATTTTTGACAAATTAGTACAAAGACATGCAACATGACATATTCGGTAGTACATAATTAAACATAAATTACTACATTGTGATTATTTAATACTGGAACATTTTTTTATTTTTGCTTGCTCAAGAAGAAAAACATATTGTAACTGTTAGAGTATGTGACCAATAAGCCAACTAAGTGTTGTGTTTTCTCACGCTACTCGTAAATAATCTATTTTAAATTAATGATAAAATACTTTTTGGCATTCTATATCTCTTATCCCATGCAAGTAGCATAGATATGGTCTATATCTCGGTGGACCAATACCTCTAGTTCAATCGGGACATTTGCTGAAAAGGGATCGTACTGTACGTTAACTATATCACAAGGTTCTTGCAGGCACTTCATTTGTATCTAGGGAATCATGATGCGTAGTTTCTAGACGCCAATCTTGATTCGTTGGGCACCGATTTGATCGGCGATTGAGTAAAATGAGTTTTACTCTAATCGGGACTCTTGGGAGGAGTTCGTATAAGAACAATGTGTTGTTCGAATCACAAAGAGTTGTGAGCCCACGGCTAGCTTACACCAGAACCATTGAGGGTCACACTTCTCGTGTTACAGTGATCCTTGAAAAACAACAAGCATAGATTAATTTGTTAATCTTTGCGTAGTTGGATGTCAATATCATTGAATCTAAGATTCGTAATTGTGGATTACGAGTTGGAATAAACAGAGAGAAAGAGATATGCGGAAATTTAGTGAACTTTCTAAATTGGGAAGTTTCCCGATTTAGGAGGTCCACTAAATTAGAAGTTTCCAATTTTGGAATTGAAAATTTCAAAGAGGCACTCGTATCGACGAGGACTTTATGCTCGTCACAAATATAATTTTGTTATAATTTTGTGGACGATCGTTTGTAAAAAACGAGGCCGACGATAGGGTGGGCTTAATGGATCAGTGGGTCAAGCCCAATGACTTAAGCCCATGATGGTTATGAACCCTAGTATAAATACAACTCGTAAGATGAGTTAAGATCAGTTTTTTACAGCCCCAAACCCTAGCCGCATGAAGCACGGCCGTCCTCCGCCTCACGGCTGCAGCCCCGCCGCTGCACCGCCGCACCGCCGTCGCGCCGCCGCTCTGCCGCCGCCGCCGCCGCTCTGCCGCCGCCGCCGCCGATTTCTTCTCTTTTCTTCTTCGTCTTTATTCCCGTTGTTTTTCTAACTCTTCTGTATCTAGTGCTGCAGTTAGAGTGGGTCTAGTTGTACGAGGTGAAACCTAATTGGAGAGGAAGAACGCAACTCCACCACCGCCAGCCCCGCACGCGCCGCCGCCGCTGCACCTCATGTGCCGCCGTCGAGATCAGATCGGACCAGCTGCTATTTGGTCGGTTCTTCGTAGCCTTGGAGTTGTTTAATAGCAGCTTGTACCTGTCTTAGTGTATAGATTTCGATTCGTCGAAATCTCACGCTTCAAGAGGTAAAATCGAAAACCCCTGCGAATTAATTCGTAATTGGATTATGTGAATTAATTTGTGAGCATGACAATTATATGAAGAATGTATGTTTTCGATTTCGTATGCAAGCATGCTAGTCTTTGTTTTTCATTTTATTTAATTTCGATTAAAATATGAAAAATTACCATGTGTATGGCGGAAGCGTTAAGGTACGTTCAATTAATTGATTTATGCATGTGATTGAACATTGAGTTCGATTAAATTTTTGTTTTCCGCTGCGTATACATGCATCGATCCCCAACAGTGGTATCAGAGCCACGGGTAATCGATTAATTGTCAACGTGTTTAATCGCTTTCAAAAGCATGCTTAATTTGTTGAATTGTTAAATTTTTGGTATTATCGAAATTGGGTGTTTTAATTTTAATTGAATATTTTGAATACTTTCAGAAATTGTAGAATTTGAAAAATCGAAATTTCTGAATTTTATTTTTCTGATTTTCTACAGCTGACCAGTCCGGTCAGCACCGGAAAAAAAAAATATTATTTTAAATTTCTGAAATTAAAATTAAAACAAATTGATTTTAAATTTTTGAAATTATTTATCAATTAAGCCCAATTAGAAAATTGATCCATTAATTTAATTTGAATTCAAGGAATAGTGTTGGATTTATTTATTAATTTAATTTTTAAATTAATTTAATAAATGGAACACAAATGTTATTACATGGCAAATAATTAATGGGTCTCATTCTTATTTGATTGATTTATGAATGAAAGAGGTCCGTTAATTATTTTGCATTTAATCGTTTTAATTTATTAATTCATATGATGAATAATTGTAATTGAGTACGATGATGATCGTATGTCTCTTTTAGGATCAATATGCGTTTCCACATTAGAGAACATAGTTGTAGGAATCCCAAACGATCATAACCAATAATTCTGATGAGATAACCATAACTTAATAAAAATCCCTCATTCTTAATTTCTAAGAATAATTATCAAGCTATAAAGGAGAACCGATTTGTCGTTCTTTCTTCTTTCCTTCTACCAACGATTAGATTATGTGTAGCCTCTCATAATAGTGCAGTAAGCCGTGTTAGCGGGGAGTGCTATTATGGGATAAGTTGTAATTTAATTGACATTAGATGGAGATACGGTTGTAGATAAAATTCTATTGGATTAATGTGGTCGGTTAGATTAACTAGGGACTGCATGAGTTTGATAGAGTTGGATCTATGACATCTCACATTGGTAGGCTAGACTTGACACACAAAGATTTTGATATTCGCGAGATTAACTTAGGTCATTATCAAGTGTGAGGTAAAACAATCTTTAGGGTCACATAGTGATGTGATAGATAGTACTCTACCTTTAGGCTTATGTAATCGGGCTAGATTAACTAGGGGTTACATTTGCGCTATGGGACCTAAAGCCCATTAAGGAAAAATACGTTTTCTCGTATGTCTGCTAGAGGGTGGTGGAATTCGATAAAATTAGTGGGAGAACAATTAAATGATAAAAGTCCAAATCTTTAATTGCATTCGTTAATAATGAAATATCTTTTATGTAAGTCTACTTAAAAGTTTAAGTATAAATGCTAAGAATCCCTTATCGTCAATTCTCGATACGAACAAAACTTAATGGCAATAATTACCTTGATTGGCTCAATAAAATTCGTTTGGCGCGTTTGCTCCAAGAGCAAATTGTGCATACTCAAATAAATACCCCGACCAAACTTCATGATAACTCGACTCACTAGGGAACCACCACTTATTAGAAGTGGAAGAAGGGTGTCCATTATGACGAAGTGTTATACGATAGCACCTAGTCGCCCAAGTTAGCAAGGAACTATGAGAACCACCTTTATGTTATTGACATATAGGCTCGCCTTCAGATCGTGTGGTAAGAACATTATGGCAATGAGGTTCGCGACAACTGAGGAGTTGATGTCTCTCTGACTGAGCTAGAGGACTACGGTCTTGAAGCATGGTTTTAAGATGACTCACTCTTAAAGAAGTTGTGTGACCACAACGTCGTTCTCCCATCAGAGATCTCGGTATCTCATACTTCCATCACTCACTAACTATTATGAAACGTTCATAATTAGTTTCAACAAGAACATGGTTGAATCTCCTTTTGAAGGAGTTGGTCAACATGTTGTAATACGAGTCGGTTATAAAGGAAGAGAAGTCTGTTTTGCATTTGGTAGTTTCTATATCTTTACTTAAGAATAGTTCAAAGTCGAAGAAGATAGCAAAAGGAAAATAGTTTCTGGCCTAGCAAAAGATAGACTACGGGTAAATCAAGTATTCACAAGGCCAAAGAAAACAAGCATATAAGTGATGCTTGCTTCCAATGTGGAAAGACAGACCATTAGGCTCTGTAAACTGTAAGGAGTGTCTTGCTCAGAAATGTTCTGAGAAAGATACGTTATTCATTGAACTTATATGAAGTATAATCCAATGAACTTTAGGTTAACCCGAACTCGATATAGAAGTCAAGACCCCGCAAAATTTTGGAAAGCCCTGACTAGGTCACATCTCTTTAAGAAGGATGAACGAGTTTGTTCGTGAGGGATTATTCACCTTGGATGATGAGAACTCACTTCAAACTTGTGAATCTTGTCTTAAAGAAAAATGACCAAGTCGCCATTCAAAGGGCAAATGGAACGTGCCGAAGGTCTCTTGGATTTGATCCATACAGAGATGTGTGGCCCACCAAGCGTTAGTGCAAGGGGTGGTTTCAACTACTTCGTTACCTTTACCGATGATTTTTCTAGGTATGGTTTCGTGTACTTAATGAAGTACAAGTCTGAAATTTTTGAAAGGTTCAAAGATTTAGACACCAAGTAGAAAACCAACTTGTCGCCGTATTAAGAAGCTGCGATTCGATCGTGATGGCGAACACTTAAGCGCCGAGCTTATTGACTATCTAAAGGAGAATAAGATTCTCTCTCTCAATGGACTCCTCCAGGAACTCCCCAATAGAATGGAGTGTTCGAACGTCGGAATCGAACCCTGTTGGACATGGTTCGATCTTTGATGCGGTTCACCGAGATGCCGGCATACCTGTGGGGTCATGAACTCCTAACTGCCGCGTATTTGTTGAATAGGGTTAACACCAAAACAGTTTGTTCCACACCATATGAACTACGGCATACCCGATAATCCACTTACATGAAATGGCTAGTGGGAGACGAGTTGGATAGTCGGTCCAAATTAAGTCATTTCGTGGGGTATCTCAAAATTGTTTTTTGATGCTTATTCTACTATCCCTTGAAACAAAAGTGTTTGTCTCGGGGAATGTCACCTTCTTAAAGAAGAAGTTTCTATGTGACAAAATAAGTGTATGGTAGAACTCGAAGAAATTCGAGAACCACGAATTGAAGTTCCAACACCATAAATAGGACAAGAGCCAATCAAAATCTAATCACCCATTAATGTACCTTCTCAACCAACTATGTGGAGATTCGAAAGGATCCATAGAGAACTCAATAAGCTTATGATCATCGAAGGTAGTCAAAATGAGTTTGACCACGGATATGATCCAAGTACCTTCAATGTGTCTGTATTTGATGAAGACAAGGGACATTGGCGTGAAGCCATGAAATCAAAAATGGATTCCATATATTCCAACAAGGTATGGACCTTGATGGATCCACCCAAGGGAATTTTTCCCGTTGGATGCAAGTGGATCTACAATCTTTAAGATTGGAATAGATGGAAAGGTATTGACCTATAAAGCTAGATACGTGAAAGATAGTTATACTCTAAGACAAGTTGTTGTCTATGAGATAAAGTTTCACAAATCGCTGTGCTTAAAATCCATTAGGACTTTGCTAGCCATTTCTGCGTAGTATGACTACGAGATATGGAAAATGAATGTGAAAACCACCTTCCTCAATGGCGAGATTGAGGGAATCAGAGTGGAACAGCCGGAAGGCTTCACATCTTGTCGAAATTGGCAAAATGTTTGCAAAATTCCAGCGATCCATTTGTGGATTGAACCTAACATCCCATTAAATTAGAATGTTTGATTCCACACGAAAATCAAAGAGATTTGATTTAGTGAAGAGTTCGAAAGAGCCTTAAGTTCACAAGAAGGTTAGTGGGAGCGCCATTACGTTTAATAGTGTTTTGTGTTGGTGGCATTCTACTCATTGGGAATGATGTAGGAATGTTGCAGTCAACTAAAACACGGTTGTCCACACGTTTCTCAATGAATGAATTTAGGGTAAGCTTCCTACGTATTAGAGGATACGTATTTATAGAGATAAATAGAAGAGGTTGCTTAGCTACCCTAATTCATATTATAGACTTGATATGGTTTATGCAGTGAAGCGTCACTGTAGATATCAGTCTAACCCCAGCCAAGTTAGTTGGATAGATATGAAAAAAATCCTTGAATACTTGCGAAGTACTAAGGACTTGTTCATATATAGTCTGTGGAGATTCCGAGTTGAAAGTAAAGTCGTTCGACGACTTTAGCGTTTCAATCGGAAATGGACAACTTTAAAGGACGTCAGGGATTATATTCATGCTTCATAACGGGGTGCAGTGTGTTGGAAAGAGTCCAAATGGAACATGACGGCGGATCCACCTCCGAGGCTTAGAATAATGCGGCATTGGATGACGCAAACGTAGCAGTTTGGATTTGAAATTACATTCAAATGTTGAATGTATTTATTTAAAAGATCTCATCAGAAATCCAAGCAGATACTGAATACAAATTATTTCATTAGTAAGATAATTAGTAGAGGCGAACTTTAGTTCGAGAGAGTTGCCTCGGTAGACAACATTCTAGATCCCTTTACTTAGCCTTTACACAGACCGGTCCATGAGAAACATCCAGAGTCGATGGGACTTAGGTAATGAGTAGTTGGCTTTAGGTCAAGTGGGAGATTGTTAGAGTATGTGACCAATAAGCCAACTAAGTGTTGTGTTTTCCCACGCTACTCGTAAATAATCTATTTTAAATTAATGATAAAATACTTTTTGGCATTCTATATCTCTTATCCCATGCAAGTAGCATAGATATAGTCCTAACAAGTTACTCTATTATTGTGTGTTGATCTAGTAGAATCGTGAGATAACTCAGCAATGTAATGTAACTCTTAAACCTTGTTCCTAGTCGATGGGTTACGCCAATAATGAGGATACCGGCCTTTCCCTTTTGAGACTAGCACTTAGTGTATGTGTACTGCGTCTCATCAGTTATCGGTGTTGTGACATCGGCATACTTGAGTGGGTGCTCATATTAGATGAGTTCACTGAACTCCCTCGCCTAGAAATCTATAAGTGGTTCCCATTCATCGAGTAAAAGGTTTCTATGATACAGTTGTGCACAATTAGTCCTTAAGACCCGGACATCACCGTGACTTCACTAGAGGACCGACTGCATCGTGACCTGTCCCTGAGTCCCACCGCGGACCGCTCCAAGGGCCAACGTTCGTGCAGTCCGAAATCTAGTATGAAGTTTGTGCATTGTAGCAGGGGATTCGAGCACTTGAGTAGTCATGGATGTCCTGTGTGTTCTGTCGGTTTGTAATCCATGGAATCTCCGGCCGGAGTTGATAGTGGGGTGATTAGGGAAATGTGTTTCTCTAAGTCACACACGAAGGGATTATAACACCTAGAACGTTCGCACGGTTATTGAACTTAATAAGAGGTCTCGGTGGACCAATACCTCTAGTTCAATCGGGACATTTGCTGAAAAGGGATCGTACTGTACGTTAACTATATCACAAGGTTCTTGCAGGCACTTCATTTGTATCTAGGGAATCATGATGCGTAGTTGCTAGACGCCAATCTTGATTTGTTGGGCACCGATTTGATCGGCGATTGAGTAAAATGAGTTTTAGTCTAATCGGGACTCTTGGGAGGAGTTCGTATAAGAACAATGTGTTGTTCGAATCACAAAGAGTTGTGAGCCCACGGCTAGCTTACACCTGAACCATTGAGGGTCACACTTCTCGTGTAACATGGATCCTTGAAAAACAACAAGCATAGATTAATGTGTTAATCTTTGAGTAGTTGGATGTCAATATGATTGAATCTAAGATTCGTAATTGTGGATTACGAGTTGGAATAAACGGAGAGAAAGAGATATGCGGAAATTTAGTGAACTTTCTAAATTGGGAAGTTTCCCGATTTAGCAGGTCCACTAAATTAGAAGTTTCCAATTTTGGAAATTGAAAATTTCAAAGAGGCACTCGTATCGACGAGGACTTTATGCTCGTCACAAATATAATTTTGTTATAATTTTGTGGACGATCGTTTGTAAGAAACGAGGCCGACGATAGGGTCGGCTTAATGGATCAGTGGGTCAAACCCAATGACTTAAGCCCATGAGGGTTATGAACCCTAGTATAAATACAACTCATAAGATGAGTTAAGATCAGTTTTTTACAGCCCCAAACCCTAGCCGCGTGAAGCACGGCCGTCCTCCGCCTCACGGCTGCAGCCCTGCCGCTGCACCGCCGTCGCGCCGCCGCTCTGCCGCCGCCGTTTTCTTCTCTTTTCTTCCTCGTCTTTATTCCCGTTGTTTTTCTATCTCTTCTGTATCTAGTGCTGCAGTTACAGTGGGTCTAGTTGTACGAGGTGAAACCTAATTGGAGAGGAAGAACGCAACTCCACCACCGCCAGCCCCGCACGCGCCGTCGCCGTTGCCACGCGCCGCCGCCGCTGCACCTCATGTGCCGCCGTCGAGATCAGATCGGACCAGCTGCTGTTCGGTCGGTTCTTCGTAGCCTTGGAGTTGTTTAATAGCAGCTTGTACCTGTCTTAGTTTATAGATTTCGATTCGTCGAAATCTCACGCTTCAAGAGGTAAAATCGAAAACCCCTGCGAATTAATTCGTAATTGGATTATGTGAATTAATTTGTGAGCATGACACTTATATGAAGAATGTATGTTTTCGATTTCATGATGTCGTATGCAAGCATGCTAGTCTTTGTTTTTCATTTTATTTAATTTCGATTAAAATATGAAAAATTACCATGTGTATGGCGGAAGCGTTAAGGTACGTTCAATTAATTGATTTATGCATGTGATTGAACATTGAGTTCGATTAAATTTTTATTTTCCGATGCGTATACATGCATCGATCCCCAACAGTAACATGATCCGTAACAAAGCATGCAATATTATTTACTTTTAAATACAGGTTTTGAGGACATACCCTTTACATAACAAGACTCATTAGGCTTATGTCTTGGAAAAAGTTGTTTATGCTCCTACAATGCAAGAGTACAAGTTCGACATTAAGAATATTTTTGATTCAATGCCTCTTGCTGAGGACATTATTATGAGATCTAAGTCGCAATGTTGCGCGAATTCACTATTTCCTAAAAATCGATGGGGCGTGATAAATAATAATCAGGCAGAATGTTGGAATGGTTGGATGAAACAGGCCCGATTTATGCCCGTTGTAACTATGGTCGATCACATTCGCAAGCAAATAATGAATTTTATGCATGATCGACGAGAAGACTCATATGCGATGGTTGGAGAAGTTTGCCCAAAACAAGAGAAAAAGATATCACTAAATTATACGACCACATGTACTTTAAGGATTGATAGGTTTGGCACTTGGAATTTTGAGGTCATTGAAAAGGAGAAATCATATGGTGTAGATTTTCATGCATGGACTTGTTCTTGGAGAGCATGGCAGATCGAAAACATACTGTGCAAGCATGCTTGTGTATGTATCGATTCGAAAGGACTTTCGGTATATGATTACATGGATCGTTACTATAAGATTGATATGTACAAAGAAACTTACCAACCAATTTTAAACCCTATTCCTACCTTTGATATGGATTTTTGGAATGAAGATTATGATGATGATGATGTCATTAATGCACCTGATGTGAGATCTCAGACGGGTCGTAGAAGAACTCAAAGAATTCCTTCACAAGTTCAGACTCGTGTTACTAAGTGTAAACGGTGTGGTATAACCGTCGCTCTTGTAAACAAGCAATCATCTAAGCCTTGTTGTTGTTAATGCCTTTGGTGTCATGTATTGAAATATTTATACACTTTTTATGTTTTTTCTGATGTATTGTTATTTTTTAATGTTTATTTATTTTGGATCTTTTGTAATTGATTGTTCGAAGTTGTTTACTAATGTTTATTTGTGTTATTGTTTTTTGTAACAAACGACATCAGTGAATGTATGTCCCATAATGAAAAATGCAGTCAACTGTTTTCATATAGTAGTTTGCATGTACTCATTATGTCACATGACTCTATTGCATGTGTACCAGCATAGTACTAAGTGTATATGCAGATCGTACTAAACGAACATATTAAATAAATATTGGTATTATCAAATTTCATGTCATTTTTTATCATGTTAAAATTTGACTATTAGTAACTTACCCCATATTATTGTTCCAATAATTCAATATGGACATCAATTGAAATAATATATAACGGGGGTCAATGATTCTAATTTTGACATTAACTTTAAAATAAATCGTCAAGTTTTGGACACGACACAAAACAATACTAGTTGTCCCATGCGTTTATACATATAATGATGAACAATACAGACAATATGCAAGACATTTACTAAGGAGCATCTATTTGTATTTTTGTGGGTTTTGAAAGTAAGAAAGTAATGTCAATATGCATTTCATCTCTTTAAATGTCTTCAAACATATTTGGGATTACTTTGTCTACGATTTTGTAATGGTTTCATAACATAGTTTTAACTTGTCTTAAAAAAATAAATGGTCGTTTGTGATTTCGATGGACAAGTTATAACTATATATATAGTCATACAAGTGGAATACAAAGCCATCTTTGAATAACTAATTCAAATAGCGTATCGCGCTGTTCAATGATCATCGATATCATTAATTTTTCAATCATATTCGAAGTGCTAGATCCGACATAACAAAATATTACCAATTTCATGTACTAAGTGAGTGTATTTGGAATTCTTGGTATATGACTTTGTAATATGTGTTGTTTATATAGTGCAAACTTCTCTTACAATATAAATGGTTGATGTTGTACATGTTGTAGCTAGATATCACATAGTCATTAGTGTAGGTCATACAAGTGCAATTCAACAGACAACTATGAATATATTTTTCCGAAAGACCAGACGCAACAAAGTGCTACCAGTCACCTGCGTGTGTACTAAGTTCTGAACACATAAGTACTATATATAAAGATGAAAAATACTAATAATATGGGATACATGTACTAAGGGAGAGTATTGGTATTTTTTACTGTACGAAATTATGAATCATGTACTAAAAGAGTTTATTGGTACTTTTTTTAGTTTTTTGATATTATGAAAGCAATGTCAATACATATCAAATCTATTTAAATATTTTAGTACACGTTCAAAATTACTTGGTATATGATTTAGTAATATATTGTGAATACATAGTGCAAACTTTTCTTAAAACATAAATGGTCGATGTTGTACAAGTTGTAGCTATATAATAGTGGAATTCAACGTATAACTTTAAATATCTAATTTAAATAATGTATAGCGGTGGTCAATGATTTTGACATTATAATTTTCTTCAAACTTTCCTAAGTACCACATCTATCGTAACAAAATACTATCAGTCACCTATATGTGTACCAAGTGTTGAATGCATAAGTATTGTATGTAAAAATGAACAAGACCAACAATAGGAGAGACGTAATAAGCGAGACAACTTGGAATAAGTAATTCAAATATGACGTATAATTTGCTCAATAATGAGTGATACCATAAATTTTCACTTTCATTTTTGCAAAAAAAAAAAAAAAAAAAACATCCAAACTACTAAATTCGACACAATAAAATACTAACATCTACCTTTGTTTGTACTAATATTGTACGTAGGTTCATCTTCCAAAAGTGACTAAAAATAAATACATGAGGTTACTTTAAGGGCCTAATACAAGATCGTCAATTTTATGATTCAGCAATGCGCACGCAATGCGTGCTCGAACCGCATCCATAGAGCAACTCTCTGCATATTTACACATCCATTGAGTGCCTCTAGCATAACACTCATCCCAAAAAATACATATGCACCACAATCCACGATACCGTCTTGTTGTTGGCATTTTACCGCTTCAAAAGCGGTAGGCAATACAATCCCCAACTTAACACAAAAATATTTGCTGTAAAACTCAACCTACAATATTTATTTCATAAGTTTTTAACCAAAATAAATAAATAGGAGAAATACGTGTTAAAAAATAAGAACTTAAAATTTTCTTCACAACCGATTTGTATCTGGGGTCATTGTTGAGTTCTAGTAGAAAAACTATTTAAGGGTTGTGTCTAGAACTAGTAGGAACCAATGACAATCTCTGTTTATCGGTATAAGAATAAATCGATATGTCGAGAAATTGTTATCATTTATTTTCTCCAATATATTTTTTCACATTGAATTCATGCTATGCATCAACTCCTTATAATTAATGTCATTGATGTTCAAAAAGTTAATGTCTTTAACAATTCTAAGTATTTCAACCTATGAAACATAGAACGATGTATAAGAAGTACAAGTAGTTTTTATTGAATATATATATTTGTGGTGTTTCTTGTATAACAGTTTCACGGCTACGTCGCTGTGTTTTTTTCTTCTTCCACGTCCATATTTTCTTGCAATGACTCTAATTTTTTTTCTTGGCGACGTGCTTAGTGCTGGTGGAGTAACAAAACCTTTCGCTCTCGTTTTTTCTTTCCTATCATTTCTATTTTGAACATTTCGAACAATAGAGGAATCGTAACGTCTTTTTGACCGTATTTTTCTTGTTTCTTAAGTGATTCCTCCTCTTCTTTCTCTTTTTCATTATCGCCCTCTTGTTTTTCTTCTTCGTCATTTTCATTATCTTCTCCATTCTCATCATGTTCTTTGCATTCTCCCATCCCCCTCTCTTCTTTCTCTTCTTCATGCTCGTCTTATTCTTTTTGTCCTTTACTCTCGTCATCTTCTTTATCTTCTTTACCCTCCCCTTCTTTATTCTTTTGAATATCACCAAATTCGGAAATTAGATTCACAAAATCCTTTAAATAAAATAAAACATGAAAATTAATATGCATTTAGTACAAATAAAGTCGGAAAATATCACATTGCAGCTCCTATTTTGTATAGATAAAGTCATAAAACTGTAACAACAGAAGTTTTAAAATCCTACAGATGTGCTTGTCAAAAAGTTATCATCCCTCATATTCATACCATCGCACTCTTCTTCCTTGACAAATTGGTCATTTTGCGTTTCAAAATCCACAGATTTATTCTTCAAAGATACAAGTTCGTGATCTCTAGTTTTACGAAATGCTTTTAGCTCCTCAATTTTCTTCCTCAAAATTATAATTTCATCATCTCTAGCTTTGAGAAGAACTTCTACTCCAATATTAGCTGATGGAAATTCATTATTAGTACAATCATCTGAATAAGTGGGTGGAAGATCAATCAACTAGTTCTCTTGGGATTTGGAATAAACAGAACAACTTAAGTAAACAAATAATTAACACAAAAAGATATCAATGTACTTCATAATTTTACATTAAATAGAGAAAAAACAAACATGTGGTACTAACAAGTTATTACCTTTTCAGTTGTAAGTTCATCAAGCGCATTTTGAAATTTAGATTCTTCTCGTCCCGTCTTGCTATTGTCCCACCAAAAAAATCGAGGAAATCGACTCAAGCTTGTCGGTGCCCGATAAAGGAGACCGTTTCATAAAACCAAGCCTGCCAGTTTTATAAAAATGCATAGGTTATGGAAATTAAGAATCAAAATACAAAAAAAAATTTATATTAAAATATATATTACTTACTAATTAATGGTGCAACCATTGATGTACGTCTTCTTTTGGTTTACATGTGCCCTCAATTCGCCGATCAAGTAATCAGAAACAACTTTTCCCCATGAAAAAGAACCTAATTCAGACAAATCCTCTAAATAGTTTCCTTGAGGAAATAATACACAATTACAAACAAAAAGAATGTATATTCTACATAAGTCATCTACACAATCATCCCTCGAAGCTAATTCTAATAATCGGTCAGCTAATTCATTCCGCAAAATGTTTTATTTTTTTTCCGGAAAATAGATCATCAATAATCGAAGATTTTATCTTGAATTTTAAATCAACAGTGTGCCCCTTATGTCACAACCCCATCACCATAGAGAACTTAGAAGCTTCAAAAGGGACCTCAACATCTTCTCCATACTTTAAAGACATTTTCTTAACCTAAAAATGTCTCATAATAGCTAAAACCTTAGTAAAACTATGAGTGAGGTTAGGCTTATTCAAAAAAAGCCCAAATAGAGTGCTTTTGATGGCCTCCAGTTGTGCGGTTCATCTTTGCTTTTACTTGATCCAATGTATTCTTTAAGTTTGATGGAGAACGACGCGAATATAGCGCACACTTCTTTGACTCCTTAGGGGCCATTTCTGAAGTGAACAAACAAACAAAGATTATTAATATAAAAAATATATTAAGCAAGCATCTCAACCATACAACCTAAAATTATAAAACAAAATGCAATTAACTAAACATTCTCTCAATCTGCACTAATATTACTTGCAAAACATGACAAAAGACAAAATATTAAGAAAAAAATTGCATTGTACTAATTTGCCCGATTTTAAATACCAAAATACATACAACAATAAACTAGATTACTACAAAGCATAAAATACGAACAAATAACCACTGAAAATCATAGTTTTCAAAAAAAAAAAATAGAGCTATTGCAAACTCAAATAGGAAAACACAATTTAGGCTTAAAATATTTGGGTTCAAATTGGATTTTTATTTTTTAGAAATCCAACCTGAAAACTAAAACATAAACAAAAAAAACTAACATGAGAAATCTGATATCTTTGCTTTTGCATTTTTTTTGTTTTTCCCCTCAGTCCTTTTCTACTTTGAGAGCGAATACCACACCAAATAATTGGGTATTTCCGTTTTCTTGAAGTGTTCTTGACTATGGAAGAATTTAGTTGAGAAGAGATGAAACCTTCGACTGAAGAAGAAAGGGTAAAAATTTTGGTTCTTCTGTTGTGTTGAGCGCGAATTACTAGATCTGTGAGAGAGAGGAATTTGATAAGAGAGACAATTCTTGTTTAAGTTGTCGTTTTCTTTTAGAGTGAGGGCCAATACAATCTTTTCACATCAAGGTGGGAGGTAAGTGTATAGAATCAATAATATAGGGAGTTTATTATACTTTAATTGAAGTGGGGAGATAAATGAAAGTTAAAAGGCAAAAGGATTTTAAACCAAAAAACCCTAAAAAAATACTCATCTCACTAAATAGTAGGGTACTGCACCGAGCCACTAACCTCAATTCCCAAACACCAACACCTTATTTCTTCTCTTTTTACTGTAATCGTTTTCCTTTTCCTTTTTTTTCTCCAATCATTACCACCCATTAACCCATCAAGCCACCATTGAAGATCTCAGCTCAAGACACAGCTCGAGCACTAGCGCCAGTGTCCCGTTAAAGCCCTTTTCATCGTCCAACAACGGGGTTTTGACTAGGTTTTCTTTTATTGTTGATTTTTTCTTCTCCCTCCACTCTTTTGCTAATTTAATCTAAAAATGATTTCTAAAAAAACAAAATTTTATCTGGGTTCTGGGTTCGCGATCCGACGGGCCAAAAAAC
Source organism: Erythranthe guttata (assembly GCF_000504015.1). The sequence continues at coordinate 1,577,457 of NW_012193059.1, forward strand.
CAGGTTTTATCAATTAAACCGGTGTTTTGAAATTCGCGCCTGTGAAGCCAAACAGACCAGACAAGGCAGCGGTTCGCGGTTGAACCGGTCGAACAGGCCGGTCTCGTCCGGGATTCAAAACATTGTTGTGAACAACCGTAATATTATTACTGTAACGACAGTAATATTACCGTCAACCAGAGTAATACTAGTATGTTTATAATAATATTACTATAGTAGATAGTAATACTATTACGTTAACCGGTTAACAAATCAATCAAAATAAAAAGACAAAAAATAAATATTGATGTTGTTGACAATAATATATATTTCTGTGTTTATAGTAATTTTACCGGCAACGACAATAATGTTATTTCGCTGACTAGTCAACATATCAAACAAAATAAAAAAGTCAAAAGAATAATAATGTTGATGTAGTTGACAATAATATTATTGTGTTTATAGTAATTGTACTGTCAACGACAGTACAATTACTGTCAATGATAGTACAATTACGGTCAAGGTTCAGCGTCGGGCGAAAAAAAAAATGGATACAAATTTACAGGAAAAATAAAGTCAACGCTAGAGATCGGCATTGACCAGATCAACTCCGGAAAACAACGACGTATAAAAGTGAAGAAAAAAAAATCTAAAAAAAATCAACGCCAAAAACCAACAGCAGGAAAGCAGATAGGAGGGGAAAGAAAGTCAACGCCGAAAACCCAACGGTAAAAAAACTACAAAAAGAAAATGCCAAAATTTAATTTTTGTGGTCAAAATTGTTGAAATTGAAGTTAAGTTGGGATACAATTAGAAATTAGGTTTAGAGGGACCTCTTCGAGCATTAGTTTTAAAGCCTTCGTCACCTGGACGGTGCGTTGAGGGGCTCGGCTAACGTTATCTTGTGGTGGCGGAGGTGCACTGTTATTGTCTAGTGGAAACGAAGGGGCAGCGATGTTGTCTTGTGTAGGCGAAGGGGCTGCGATGTTATTTAGCGGCGCTCGATTTCCCCAGAATGGGGTGGTGGAGGATTCCTCATCCGGTTGGTTACGGCGGAGGTAGCGTTTGCGTGATTATCTGGATTATGTCTACGTCGCGATGACATGGTTGGCATTCTTATAGACGGCGCCAGAATGATGACGTAAAGAGTTATCTTGATAAATTGGTACAGGAACATGGGGCATATTTGTTGTGCGCGAGCAGATGATCCAGTCATCTACAGAGGAAGACTTGATTATCAAACTTGTAAAACCAAAGCAAGTGAACTAAGCCAGGGGTTGATCCGGCGGAAACTCCAACGATCCAGTCAAACGCTAGCATAAAAAATAGGGTAGAGAGCACAAGATCAATAGGACTCAAGAGATTTTTTAGAACGTACCTTTTCAATGAGGTTCAGGTGTTATTTCTATTTAATTCATAGTAAACTCCTAATTAGCATATAAATCTATTTGAACTTATATTTAAGACTCTAGTTAGGTCCTTGAACTGATATAGTGGGCTCTAGTCCTCGTTCCGGTGGACTATTAGACTTTTGATTTTCGGCCCACATGAGCAGATAATTAATAGGCCCATTTTGTTGGTATCTTGGCCCATTTTAATGCAATGGTTAGTGGGCCTGGTCCACTTATCTGTATCACCCACGAATGACAACCAAAAACTGCCGTAACCCGTTTTTCATAAATTCGGTAAGTGTTTCTCTTTATTTTTCATTCTCTTATTAGCTTGCTTAGGGTAATGAAATAGCTTGAATCTATCCAAATAACATAAGTAGGGTGTATTTAAAAACTCCCATGATCCCTATCTATTTTATGTTATTATGCTATCACTATAAGAAAATGCAAAATAGGCAACAATTTCTTTATCGACGAAATTAATTTGATAATTGCTTATTTGCTTCATGGGTTACGAGTTGAAGTAAAATTTGTTTATCCTATTTGATTGTTCTTGTGGTGAAGTTAGAGAGTAATGCATGTTGATGATGGTGACTGTGGATTATTAATGAGGTTTCTCAAGCATGTTAGATATAAATTTGTGTATGTATGCATGTCAAATGTTCGATAAAATTAGCAAACCAAAAGTGCTTTTAAAATTCATGCTTTTTGGTGAGTATAGTTTTCTTAAGTTTGCGGGAATAATTTATTGACATTTTGATAGAGATATGCCTATGTTTAATTCAAAATTGTTGGTATCCGGTGTTATGAAAGTTGATTGCCTTTGATTATTAATATGTGGTTTGTTTTCGTTAATTTTCTCTCGTATGTAAATACCGAAGCACAAAAAAAATGATTGTCCTTGTACTAGCCGAGTAGAAGGCCAAAATTAGGCGGCGACTAGTGAGACCCCACAATACAAAAAAACGGCGAGCATGAAACATATAGGGTCGTTGCGTGTACATCAAGGTCTAAAACCGTTACTAAGGCACTGTTAAATATTTGACTTTTGAGTCAAATAAAATTTGATTGTTTTCACTTTCTTAAATAATTTTTTATTATTTCCGAATTTACTATTATTATTGGATTTATTATTTTAATTCGGATTTATTATTTATAGTTAGTGGCGGTTATTTTTAGCTTAGTAGGTAATTATTTAAGCACATGTTTAATCAATCGACTAACCCATAATCTCTCCTAGTGTGTTTATTTTGTACAGGCCAAGAAGCTCTTAGACTGTATAAATAGTAAAAGAACTCAATTCATTTTTCACATTTTTTGTAGAAAGTTGAGAGCACAGAGCTGCGGGTGTTGGAATTTTTTTTCCAACACCCTGTTTTCTTTATAGATTTGCCACTACAAAATTGAGTCTGTTTTGTATTGAATATCATTTAATACTAGTTATGTAACATCATCATAGATTCTAGAATTGGTTTACGAAGAAATCAACTTGTCATTTTCTTCTAAGAAGAGAAGATCTTTGCTTCTCATTTGTATTCTTTGGAATACTGATTTGTATTTGTAGAGAGCTGTTAAGCAATATTGACATACAATCTAGGAATTGAATTGGTTTACGAAGAAATCATCCTGTGATTTTTTATTAGAAGAGAAGATCTTGACTTCTCATTTGTATTCTTTTGAATACTGTCTTTTGCCTATGAAGGAACCATCCACAAGTTATATACTTATGGATAATGATTTAAAACTCGTGTCATTTATATTTCGCTGTATAATCTTTTTCAACACAAGTTTTTGTTTCTTTGAAAGAAATCTCTGATTTTATATTTATTTATATTCATCCGCACCAATTCAGATGCATTCAATTCTTTCAATTCGCATCAAGAGCCAATACTTGACCACTTGACCTATACTAAGTGTTGTATCCTCTCGTTATTTTTGTTAGAGTAGGTGACCAACAAGCGAACTTGTGGCTGTGGTATTTCAATTTATTCTTATAATAAATAATCCTTTTTCGTATTTATGATAAAAACACATGGGCATTCTATATCTTTGTCCCTTTGTCTCAAACATAGATATAGTCCTTACAGTTATTACAAGTACTAGTAATTGATCTTTAGGATCGTGAGATATTTACTTTAGTATTATAACTGTTAAACACGTTCCTAGTCGAAGGGTTCCGCCACCAATGAGGATATCGGACTTTCCCATTAAGAAACTTTATGTGTACTTTCTATGTACTCTTGCTTGCTTATGTGAATCATTGGGTGAGAGGATGAGAGAAGGGTAAGTAGAAGGGTGCATGTGTGGGTGCATTAGTATCATGAATTTTAAAAAAGGTAAAAACATGATGGAAAGTCTTTCGAGGCTACGGTAAATATCCCGGGTACGCCGAGTCGGTACCGTAGGCCCTAGGGGTGGTTTGATTCAACGTAGATAGACAGATTCGAAATATATGAGGTTATTTACCGGTAACTTAGATTGACTCTTCTGAGGGATTCCTGATGATTTTTCATGTCATGCATGTTGCATTATGGTGTTGAGGATATAGATGGGAAAATCTCACTCTATGGTCTTGGGATCGTAGGGTTATAAAGGTGAGAGATTCTCATCCTATAATCTTCAATACGTGTCATGGCATAGGGTTATAAAGGTGGGATATTCTCACTCTATGGTCTTGGGATCATAGGGTTATAAAATTGGGAATTTATCTCACTCTATGCGTGTGACAATTATGTGATGAAACACGCCGACGAAAAAAGCGAAGTATATGATTGCTTTTATTTATGTTGCATGTCCATGTATAAGGTATATGTATGTATATATAGAGATATATGTATGCTCTATGTGTTATAAGTATTCGATAATACTTCAAGATTCTCATTGAGTCTTCAAAGGCTCATATAGGTGTTGTATGTTTGTAGGTATACCCGTTTTGGAGCCAGAGGAGTGAAGTTGGGAATCGAGCTCGAGAATCGGAAGGAGATCGTATGGATGGGATGTGGATTGTGTTGGATACTACATCATCTATCTCAAGACAAGTTAATAGTAATGGAAGTGTTGCTCCAAGTGACACAACACCATCAGCAACACCCTGTACAGTTTCAGCAGACACGGATGAATCTGATTCAGATACAAATGATCAAAGTATTGATGTGCGCAGAAAAAGAGCCATCTAGAAGAATTCAAAAGAATCTTCCCATCTCACAATTTGTTGGAGATGTCTTTGATAGAATGCGCACAAGGGGTAAGGAAAAGGTAAAATACATAGAGATGGTAAAACTGACTTCTTTGTCCACCTTATGTGCTGTTCATGATGTTGGGGATCGGGCATGTACGTGTACGCAGCGGAAAACAAAAATTTTTATTTCATTTATATAAACTAATTTATATAAACAAACACGTGCACAATAATTACAATTAATTTCATACCTTTTCTCTTCCAATCAACGACAAAAATGCTCGCATGTATAATTAATTTAAATAACATAAATTAAATCATCATAGCATGCTCGCGAAATTAAATCAAATAATAAACATGCTCAACGGAGGATTCACATAAACACATAATCGAACATATAGATTCAAGTGATTCAATAATCAATTAACATACACTAATCTGAATTAATATAAATTAATTAATATATATTAATTAGGGAAAACGATACTTTACCCTTGAAGCGTGAATCGAACAAAGACTCGAGAAGATGGCTAACTGCTCTTCCCACTCCAACTGATCCAACCACTTTTCTGATCCAAAATTACACGCCTGCTACGACTTCAATATCTCCATAACTATTGATTCTACGCACCATTCCTTTTGGAAGCTTGTATATCAGCACGTTGTGAAGCTTCTATCCAAATTTCACGTCCATCCCATTAACGTTTGATTTATGGAGAATTGTCTCGCAGGACTGCGCAGAAAATGCGAGAGCAGTTTTTCAAAATTGCCTTCATGCATCACCGGCTTGTGGCGGCTCGTGAGGGCGCGTGGAAACGACCTTGGTGGCGGCGTTGGCGGCATAATAATCTATCTTCTCTTAGGTTTCCCCTCATATATTCAATCCACTATCCACGAAGCACTAGATACGTGATAGGCTATGCACAAAGAAGAAGAACGAAGGGAAAAGGAACATGCCGATGCGGCGGCAACTAGCGGCGGCGCGGCGGCTGGTGGCGGAGGTAGGGTTTCGGCTGCAAGGTGGACGGCTAATGGAGAGAGAGAGGATAGGGTTTCAAGCTTGGGTTGTGTTGTTTTTGTGTTGAGCAACTTTCACAAGACATATAAATCCTATTTATAGTAGGAGATTCGATCGCTTGATCTGTCATGGATATCCTGTGTGATTTATAATCCATGAAGTCTGCGGCCATAGTTGAAACTGTCGTGACTAGAGAAATGTGTTTCTCTAAGTCAAACACGAACGAATTATGTAATCAAGAACGTCCACAGAGCTATGCAACTCATAAGGAGGTCTCGATGAACCAATGCCTCTAATTTAATCTGGATATATGTATCGAAGGGATAGTACTGTAGGTTAACTATATTACACGATTCTTGCACGCACTTCATTTTTATCTAGGGAATCATGACGCGTAGTTGCTAGACACCAATCTTGATTTGTTGGGTAGTTATTTTGAAACTAGCTTCAACTTAATTATAACTCTTGGGACGAGTTTAAATCACAATGGGTTGTGGGCCCAATAGCTTACACCTGAACCATCAAGGGTAACATTGTTCGTGTACTTTAGATCCTTAATGCAACAAACTAAGATTAATTAGTTAATCTTAGTGTAATTGGAAGTCAATGTGATTGAGTCCAATATTCGTATTTGTTAATTACGGATGAGAATAAGTAGAGGAAATTAATTCGATGGAAAGTTAGTGAACTTTTTACATTGGAAAGTTTCCAGATTTGGCAGGTCCTAAATTAGGGTTTCCAATTTCGGAAATTGGTAAATTTCAAAGTGGTACTCGTATCGATGATACTTTGTGCTCGTTGTTAAAATATAATTGTTATATTTTTGTGAGCATTCGTTTGTTAGAAACGGGCCGAGAAAGAGAGTGGACTTAAGTTGTTGGACCTAGCCCAACTTAAGGCTTGTTAGGGTTTTCACAAGGAGAATATAAATAGGATTTATATGTCTTGTGAAAAACACAACACAAAAAAACAAAAACGTAAGAATCAAACCCCTAGCCTCTCTCCCTCCAGCACCTGTCTCCCTTGCAGCCGAAACCCTACCTCCGCCACCAGCCGCCGCCAGTCGCCGCCTCATCGGCATCTTCTTTTTCCCCTTGTTCTTGTTCGTTGTACTTAGTCTATCACGTAACTCGTGTTGCGGGGATAGTGGATTGAATATACGAGGTGAAACCTAAGAGGACTAAGATTCTGATGATGCCAGTGCCGCCAGTAGGGTCATCTCCACGCGCATCCACGCGCCGCCACAAGCCGGTGATGCGAGAAGGCAATTCTGAAAAACTGGTATCGGATTTTCTGCACAGTCCAGCGAGAAAATTCTCCATTAATCAACCAGCGATCAGATGGACGTGAAATTTTGAAATACGCCTCAAGATGCAAGTATCTACAATATCATAGAAGCAATTGTCGATCTAGCCAATAACCATGAAGATATTGAAGTCGAAGCAGGACTGTAATTTTAGGTCAACAAACAGGTTGGATCATTAGGAGTGGGAAAAGCAACTAGCCATCTTCCGGATTCTTCGTTCGATTCACGCTTAAAGGTTAAAATCTCGTTTTCCCTAATTTATATATATAGTAATTAATTTATACTTATTGAGATTAATGTATGTTAATTGATTATTGAATCACATGAATCTATATGTTCAATTGTGTGTTTATGTGAATCGTTCGTTGAGTATGTTTATTATTTGATTTTTTTTTCCAGCATGCTATGATCATTTAATTTATGATATTTAATTAATTATATATGCGAGCATGTTTGTCGGTGATTGGAAGCGAAAGATACACAATTAATTGTAATTATTGTGCACGTGGATGTTTATATAAATTAGTTTATATAAATAAACAAAAAAAATTCTTATGTGTACACGTTCCTGATCCCCAACAGTGGTATCAGAGATATGGTTGCGCAATTAATTTCCTATGTGTTTATTGCTTTTGATTGCATGTGAATAGGTTATTGAATTGATTGAATTAGTGAAATTGGAATTGGGTTGGTTAAATTTTAATTTAATTTGAAAATTGAATATGATCAATTTTGAAATTGGAAAAAGAAATTGGATTTTGGTTTTAAAATTGGATTTGATCGATTTGAAAACTGGAATTGGAAATTGGATTTCAAATTAAAATTAGATTTGAGTTTTAAATTCCAAAATGTTTTGTTTTTTTTTTTTTTGAAAACTTTCTGGGCCGGACAACTCTGTCAGACCGGTCCAACCGGTTAGATCGGTTCAGATAGCCGAAAAAAAAAGGTTTTAATTGCTTCTTATTCCAGAAATTAAAATTAAATCAAAATTGATTTTTAATGTTCTGAAATTATTTATCAATTAACGCACAATCCAAATATGTGATGGCTTAATCAATAATGTTCAATAAATGAGTGTTTGGTTAATTAATTAATTTAAACATTAAAGTAATTGCATTAATAGAACACATGTATAATGGTGATTATACTTCAACTTAATTAATTGGACATTAATCTTATTTGATCGATTTATGTTGATTAATGTCCTTTAATTATTTTGAAACAAATCGTCATAATTAATTATTGTAATTAATCATAATTTAGGTCTAATGTTCATATTAGGCCAATATGCGTTTCCATATACCTTTAGAGAACATAGTTGTAAGAATCCATTGGGCGTGTTCAATAATTCTGATGAGGTAGCAACAAAACAATAATATATCCCTCATTCTTAATTTATTAAGAATTATTTCAAGATTTAAAGAAAAACCAATCTGTTGAATTTTCCTTTCTTTCTATCAACGGTTAAATTATGTGTAGCCCCTTGCAATAGTGTAGTAAGCCGTGTTAGCGGGGAGTGCAATAGCATGGTAAGCTGTAATTTAATTGACATAATGATGAAGGTAGCCATAAAAAGACTTATGCTGGATCAACATGGTCGGCTAGATTAACTAGGGGCTGCATTAGTTTGGTATAATCAGTTCTATGAGCATCTTCGGTTGGTAGGTTAGACTTGACACATGAAGATTTTGAATTCGCGAGATTAACTTAGCTCATTATCAAGTGTGAGGTAAATATATTTTTAGGGTCATATAACGATATAATTGATGGAGATCTACCTTTGTAAAAATGTAATCGGGATAGATTAACTACGGGTTACATTTGCCTATTGGACGTAAAGCCCATTAAAAGAAAAATAAGTTTTCTCGCTTGTCTACTAGAAGGTAGTGGAATTCGATAAAATTTAGTGGGAGTACAATTAAGTGATAAAAGTCCAAATCTTTGATTGCAATCATTAATAATGAATCATCTGTTATAAGTCTACTTCAGACTTTTCAGTATAAAGGCTAAGAATCCCTTATCATCAATTTTCGACACCAAGAAATCTTAATGGCAATAATTACCTTGATTGGCTCAATAAAACATTCGTGTGGGGCTTTTGCTCCAAGCGCAATTGTGCATACTCAAATATACCCCGACCAAAATTCATGATAACTCGACTCACTAGGAGACCACCACTTATTAAAAGTGAACGAAGGGTGTCCATTTTGACAAATACTATATGATAGCATCTAGTTACCCGAGTTAGCAAGGAACTATGAGAATCATCTTTATGTTGTTTACATATAGGCTCATCTCGACATCGTGTGCGGTGAGAGCATTATGTTAATGAGTTTTGTGACGACTAAGGAGTTGACGTCTCTTAGGGTATGCGAAAGGACTACGGTCCATGAGCATGGTTTTAAGATTACTCGCTGCCAAAGAAGTTGCATGACCACGATGCCGTTCTCCCACCAAAGTTCTCGGTGAATTTCATGCTTTCATCACTAACTACCTCTTATGAAACATTCATAATTAATTTCAACAAGAATATGGTTGAGTCTCCTTTCGAATGAGTTGGTCAACATGTTGAAATACGAGTCAGTTAGAATGAAAGACAAGTCCATTTTGCCTTCGACACTTTCGATATCTTTTACTAAGAATAGTTCGAAGTCGAAGAAGAGAGTAAAAGGAAAATAGTTTCCAGTCGAGCAAAAAAATAGACTAGGGGTGATTCGAGTATTCGCAAGGATAAGGAAAATAAGCATGTAAGTGATACTTGATTCCAATGTGGAAAGACAGACCATTGGGCTCTCTAAACTGGACGGAGTGTCTTGATCGGTAACGTTCTGACAAAGATGCGTTTTTTGTTGAACCTGAACTCAATATAGAAGATAACCCAAGACAACTTTGGCACGTAAGATTTGGACATATTTCTTTAAGACGAATGAATGAGTTTGCATGTAAGGGATTGTTCACGTTGGATGATGGCAAATCACTGCGGGCATGTAAATCTTGTTTGAAAAGAAAATGTCCAAATTACCATTTAAGGGACAAATGGAGCATGCTGAAGGTCACTTGGATTTGATCCATGCAGACGTGTGTGGTCCACTTAATGTTAGTGCGATGAGTGGTTTATACTACTTCATAACCTTTACTCATGATTACTCAAGGTATGGTTACGTATACATGATGAAGTACAAATTTGAAATCTATCAAATGTTCAATGATTTCAAAAACGAAGCAGAAAATAAACTCATACAAAGTATTAAGAAACTACGATTCGATCATAGTGGATAATACTTAAATGGTGAGTTTATCGACTATCTCAAAGAGAACATGATTCACTAAGTTACCGGCGTACTTATAGGGTCATGCACTCCATACCACCGCGTATTTGAATAATATGGTTAACACCAAAGCATTTAGTTCCACACCATATGAACTTTGGCATTCCCGATAATCCACTTACATGAAGTGGCTAGTGGGTGACGAGTTGAATAGTCGATCCAACTTATGTCATTTCGTGGGGTATCTCAAAAAATGTTTTAGATACTTATTCTACTATCCCTTAAAACAAAAGTGTTTGTATCGGGGAATACCACCTTCTTAAAGAAGAAGGTTCTATTCGTAGAATAGGTGTACGGTAGAGCTCGGAGACATTCGAGAACCACGAATTGAAGTTCCAACACCATAAATTGAACAAGAGCCAATCAAAATCAAATCACACATTAATGTACCATCTCAACCATCTATGTGGAGATTCGAGAGGATTCGTAGAGAACTCAATTAGCTAAACCTCATCGAAGGTATTCAAAATGAATTTGAGGAGGGATGTCATCCAAGAACATTCAATGAGGTTGTATTTGATGCAGTAAGGGATATTGGCTTAATGCCAAGAAATCCGAAATGGATTCCATATACTCCAACAAGGTATGGACCTTGACAGATCCACCAAAGGGAATCGTTCCCGTTGGATGCAAGTGGATCTATAATCTTTAAGTTGGAATAGATGGAAAGGTATCGACTTATAACGCTAGATACGTCAAAATGAGTTAAACTATAAGACAAGTTTTTGTATGTGAGATAACTTTTCACTAAACACTATGCTATAATTCGATTAGGACTTTGCTAGCCGTTTCTGCGTAGTATGACCACGAGATATGGAAAATGGATATGAAGATCACCCCTCAATGGCGAGATTGAGGAAATCAGAGTGGTGCATCTGAAAGGCTTCGTATGTAACACCTCGCGTTCTCGATAGCCTAGTTATCTATTTTTCCTCACGTCACATTTGCTTGGAATTTGTGAATTATGTGCAAATTTAATTAGTTGCTTTTCAATTTTCTTTATTTGCTATTTATGTGAAATTATGTGAACTAATGTACATTATATGTCTACATTAATATTTTTTATTTTATTCTCTATTTGCGCAACTAAAATGTATTTCATGTGTTTAATATAATTGAACACGTGAAATTATGTGATCTACGCGGATTTAGTTTTCGTAACATAAGAAATTATTTTCTCACACTAGAATATTTATATGCTTAATTGATAGTAATTTCCTCTCTTTAAATTGGCTATGATTGTATGTGTTGCATGCATACACTTATTTCATGTGCATTTCCACTTGCCTTTTCATTTAGCATTTTATTTTAAGATAACTTAAATTAAATTACAAAGAAGTCTCTCTAGATTATTTCAAGTTTCTCCTTATCGCAAAAGGACCACTCTTCCTACTTAGACATTAATGTAGCAAGCATCCAAGACCATATAGATACCCACCTCTTCTTCGCAATTCTCTACACCAAAAACATTCTTCTTCTCATTAATTCCTAGCTAGTATAGTTCTTTATCTCCAAAAGGAGATTCTTCAACCAAGAAGGGTAAGCAAATCTTTGTTCTTTGTTTCTTTATTTAACTTTTCGAAATCCCCTATAGTTCATATTTCTAATTTTCGAAATTCTTGAAGGATTCTCTAGTGGGTTTCAAATATATACAAAGCCCTTCAAATTATCAAAGACCCTAAGGTAAGAATCATGGAATTATTACTACATCAAGCTAACATCAATAGTATTTTCTTCTCTTCCTTTTTGAAAAACTCCCCTTCTTGATTGTTTGAAGAAATCAAAAGTTTTATGAAAGAAAGTGCTCATAGTGTGTTATATTATCTGTTTAGTCTCATACATGTTAAGATCCATACTTGAATCCTTGATCCTTGATGAGAAAAATGATGATGATGTTTTGATATAATTAATTCCATGTTTAAATTTTTGCATGTGAGAATCTAACTCTTGATTCTTGATTATTGAAAGAAAATAGAAGATTGGTGAGAAACCCGAAATTTGAAGATGATATGCTAGGAAATTAATTGTCCTTATGTTTATAATCATTGCATGTTAATATTATTGATGTTCTAGTTGTGATTTTACGTGTTTAAGGTTTGGATTTGAGGCATATAAGTTGATTGAGGCTAGAATCTTGAAATAGGTGGTTATATGTAAAATTTACAGATTCATAGGTATGGATTTTAACCCACGTTTCACCCACGATTTTATTTATGAAAATTACGACATTTTATAGGAGGATATATCTCTTGTTTACGGTCGTATGTATATGTGGCTTGTAATGTTTGGAGTTAAATAAGTTATGATTTATTTACCGAAACTGTACAAAACCTTAGTCAGTTTAGAATAAGTAATGAAATCTAATGTTTTCCTCTTTCAAATGTAGTAATTCAACTTAGAACGGAATAGTAGTTTAGAGAACTCATTTGAGATAACATTTGGCGGTGTTTGGTACAGTAGATAATTTATAAGAAATGTTTGAAGTTCCCTCCCATGTTCTGAATTTTAAACTGCACTACTGTACCATTTTACTTATGTATCCTAATTTCCTAAAGATTTACAAAAACTGATTTTCTGGGGTATATTCGACTTCTAATAGTATATTGTGTTAAAATTTCAAAAGGGTTGGATGAACGCTTAAAGAGTAATGAATTTTTAAACTCACTTCATGTGTTCAGATTTCAAACTGTACCACCTTAGAAAGTTATTGATATCTTTTATTCGGATAATGATCTTTTGTAAACTATTTCTCAATGGTTTTAAAGATATATAAATGAGTATTTTTTTAAACTTTCAAAGTCTTTTGATTTGTGGTGCAAGAGAAATGATTTTTCAAAGTTAGGATACCAAAACTGTTGGATTTTCTTAAGATGAATATTTTTATCAAAGTATGATTTGTGATCATTGATCTAATATCTGAGGTAGGAAAGATAGTTTAGTCATGAAGGTGAAAACTCTAAGTTATGTACTAATAATCTAAGTTTAGGAATCTTGTTGCATGTCCTAAGAAAGAATTATAGTCTACTAGCCTAGAACGGTGTTATGAATCAAGTGCAAGATTTAGGCAAATGATTAATTGATTTCTATGATAAGTAAGAATACTCGATTGTTTTCATATATTATGATATGTGGCACTTTTGAAACCAAAGTTTATATATTAAGTGATTAGAGTAAAGTAATACCGTATGTGATAATTTTCATAATTCATGATATGAGTGATATTGATATGCTATGAATGACATGGTTATATGATTATGTGATTATAATATGGTTAAAGTTCAAGAATGACCCTCTTTGTGCTACTATGTGATATTAAATATTTATGTGTACTTATGAAATGAAATGTGAAACAAAAGTGTTATGTTATATATGATTATGTGTTCAACGGTTTGATTAAAGATGTGAAGTATAGTTGTTGTGGTACTTGTTACTTTGATGCTTGTTTATGTAAACGTAAACATAGATAGATCATGTAAGATTCATGCGATTCATTAGTAAGTCTAAGATGCATAAATCACGCTTTTTCAAAGTTAATTTTTTTTTGAAATTGGTTGTGGATCTAGGTGAATAAGTATGGGATACATGGGGTTGGTATTCCGTTAGTTGTTGATAGTTGGGGTACAATAGGGACCTGTTCACATAGGGACTGATTCACATAGAAATCGGGATTATAAACCACTAACTTGGCTATAGTAAAGTTATAGCCGTGACTATAGTATAGTTATAGATCACAAGCTCCCAAATTCAAAGCTTATTGCCGAACTCCACGATTGTTTTTCCAAATGGGCCCAATGTTTTATCATGAAAAGTCTTAAAAGTCTAAAGTCTCATTTTCATGCATATTGCATATTAAAGTAAAGAAAAGAAGGGTGTTAAGTACCCGACTTTTGAAAGAAATGAAAGGATGTTAAGTATTCTTGAAAGATTTAAATGAAAGGTAAAGGTAAGGTATATTAAGTCTAAGTTTGAATGATCGTAAGTTTATTATGTATGCCTCTATATATATATATATATGTGTGTGTGTATGTGTGTATATAAATTATGTGAAAAGACTTCTTCAAAACCTTGTTATTACTTTCGGATTCTTACTGAGTCTTTTTAAAGGCTCATATAGATGTTATCTTAGTGTAGGTAACTCATGATCCGAATCCGATGAGCAAAGTTGAACAAAATTTGATGAAAGTCGAGGGATCGAGTCGTATGGAATTTATGTGGATTTAATTAACTTCTGTTTTGGTACTTTAATCTTTTTAGTGGGTTGTAATCCGTAGTATTTGAATATGTATTCGGGAAACGATTTTTAACCCTTATGTATAATATAATGTTTTCTCACTAGTCTTGTTATTTCTAATGTTGATTGCGTAAGAGCTCCACTACAACCCGAATTCATTATTCAAATCAAGAAAACGTATAAAAGAAAATGTGGCACCGAATAAAGAGAGAATGGTTTTTTTCTAAATCTATGAAGTATTCGACTTCAAAGTTTTTATTTTTTTTCAAGAAAGATTTTTACCGAACGAAAATTGAAGCGAACCACTTCAAGTATTTTCAAAACTAGAGAAAACCTCACCACCTTTCTGTAGAATTTTATTTTGAAAAATAAAACCATATTTTCAAAAGGTCTTCCGCTGCAACTTATTAGAAAAACATTTATACCATTTTCTGGTATAGTGTGTACAGTAAAAGGGGTGCTACATGAAGTGGTATCAGAGCACCGATTTTGGGAAAATCCATACGAATCAATCGATCTTGGAATCTCCGGAGCGGTATGTAAGTATTTAATTATGTATGTTATGTATTTTATGTGATAATGTAGAATATTATTATTTTTCTAGTATCACTATGTCATGACGACGGCCTCAAAACACCAACCCCAATCACTACCCTACCGAAAACCCTTGTGACCAAAGATCTCATGTGCACGAGCAGTGTGACCCTCGATGGTTCAAGTGTAAGCTAGCCGTGGGCCCACAACCCTTTGTGGTCAAAACTCGTCCCTTAGAGTTACGATTAAGAAGAAGCTCGTTTCACCTTAATCACCCAATGAATCAAGATTGGCGTCTAGCAACTACGCGTCATGATTCCCTAGATACAAATGAAGTGCCTGCAAGAACCTTTCGATATAGTTAATGTACAGTACGATCCCTACGATTCATATGTCCCGATTGAACTAGAGGCATTGGTTCATCGAGACCTCCTTAGTAGTTCAATGACTGTGTGGTCGTTCTAAGTGATGTAATCGTTACGTGTATGACTTAGACAATCGAATTCTCTAATCATCACTTAGTTAGCTCTGGCCAGAGACTTAGAGATTACAAACTATGAGAACACACACGACACACAAACTATGATTACAAACTTAGGGACAGGTCACGATACAGCTGGTCCTCTAGTGAAGTCACGGTGATGTCTAGGTCATTAGGTCTAATGGTGTACAACTATACCATAGATATCTCTACTCGATTATTGAAAACCACTTAGAGATTTCTAGGGTGAGGGAGTTCAGTGAACTCGTCAACTTACGAGCACCCACATATGCATGCCGATATCACAATACCGTTTACTAATGAGATGCAGTACACATATACTAAGGGCTACTCTCTTAATGGGAAAGGCCGATATCCTCATTGGTGGTGTAACCCTTCGACTAGGAACACGTTTAACAGTTATAATACTAAAGTAAATATTGTTAGAGTAGATGACCAACAAGCCAACATGTGGTTGTGGTCTTTCGTATTTATTATTGTAATAAAACGAACCTTTATTCGTATTAATGATAAAACACCTTGGCATTCTATATCTTTGTCCCTTTGTCACAAGCATAGATATAGTCCTTACAGTTATTACAAGTACTAGTAATTGATCGTTAGGATCGTGAGATATTTACTCAAGTATTATAACTGTTAAACGTGTTCCTAGTCGAAGGGTTACGCCACTAATGAGGATATCGGCCTTTCCCATTAAGACTAGCACTTAGTGTATGTGTACTGCAGCTCATCAGTAAACGGTATTGTGATATCGGCATGCATAAGTGGGTGCTCGTAAGTTGATGAGTTCACTGAACTCCCTCACCCTAGAAATCTCTAAGTGATTCCCAATAATCGAGTAGAGATATCTATGGTATAGTTGTACACCATTAGTCCTTATGACCTAGACATCACCGTGACTTCACTAGAGGACCAGCTGTATCGTGACCTGTCCCTGAGTTCCACCGAGGACCATCCCAAGGGCCAGTGTTCGTGCAGTCCGAAATCTAGTGGGAGGTCTGTGTATTGTAGTCGGGGATTCGATCGCTAGAATAGTCTTGGATGTCCTGTGTGTTCTGAAAGTTTGTAATCATTCTAAGTCTCTGGCCATAGCTGACTAAGTGATGATTAGAGGATTCGTTTCTCTAAGTCATGCACGTTACGATTACAACACTTAGAACGATCGCACCGTCATTGAACATATAAAGAGGTCTCGATGAACCAATGCCTCTAGTTCAATCGGGACATATGAATCGAAGGGACCGTACTGTACGTTAACTATATCTGAAGGTTCTTGCAGGCACTTCATTTGTATCTAGGGAATCATGACGCGTAGTTGCTAGACGCCAATCTTGATCGTTGGGTGATTAAGGTGAAACGAGATTCATCTTAATCGTAACTCTAAGGGACGAGTTTTGACCACAAAGAGTTGTGGGCCCACGGCTAGCTTACACCTGAACCATCGAGGGTCACACTGCTCGTGCACATGAGATCTTTGAATAAACGGTCAGAGATAAAATAGTTTATCTTTGCATGATTGGAATTCAATATGATTGAGTCCAACATTAGTAATTTGGAATTACGAATGAGAATAAGAAAAGGAAAAGAATAGGCGAGCGTATTAGTGAACTTTCTAAATCGGGAAGTTTCCAAATTTAGAAAGTGCACTGAACTAGGGTTTCCACTTTTGGAAAGTTGGAAAATGAGAATTGAGACTCCTAATGACGAGGACTTTATAATGATTCCGAAAATGTAATCGTTGCAATTTTTCGGTCATCGGATTGAGAGAAACGAGCAAGTAAAAGTACTAGCGAACTTAAGCTGTTGGGCCCGGTCCAACTTAAGCCCGCTAGGGTTTTATGCAAGACACTATAAATACAAGATTTATAGGTCTTGCACAAACAAGTGAAAAACCTAACCCTAGCAGCCGTTACCTCTCTCTCTCTCGCCCTCTCACCCGCGGCCGTCACCGGCGCCGTCGCCGGAATTTCACCGGAATCGGCCGTTCGTCGGCCGATTGCTTCGGTAGTTTCTTTCCTTCTCTTTTTCTTCCGTTTTTCTAACTATTACGTGTCTAGTGCCACGTGTTTAGTAGATCGAAGTATACGAGGTGAAATCCGAGAGGAGGAATATCGAAGATCGAGGAATCGAGGAGCAGCGCACGAGCCGAAGCCGCACGCTACCCCACGCGCCGCCCCGGAAGACCGCGCGTGAAATTCACGCGCCGCCGTGGCCGTTTCACCGCTGCTGCCCCGATTGTACGGATTGGTTTCCGTAGCAATCTCGACTTGCTAAGCGCTCCTACCTCACGCTTCAAGAGGTAGACACACGAATTCAATGTTCTTGTTTCGTTTACGTTTAAACTCTATATATACATGTTTGCTTTTGTGTGATTTTATGTGATTACGTGTAATCGGTTTAATCATTGCCAGCATGTTATTTGGTTTAAACGCGAGCATGTTAATTGATTTAAATTCGGTTAAATAAATTAGCATGTATGTTGTTATTTAATTTCGCTAGAAGCGCAAAGGTACGCAATTAATTGATTTATATTATCGGGCATGTGCTTATGTGTTTTAAAGTCGTTTAATTCACATAAAATTTTTGTTTTCCGCTGCGTACGCGTGCCCGAAACCCAACAAATATCTCACGATCCTAAAGATCAATTACTAGTACTTGTAATAACTGTAAGGACTATATCTATATTTGTGACAAAGGGACAAAGATATAGAATGCCAAGGTGTTTTAGCAATAATAAGAAAAAACTTTATTTATTACAAGAATAAATGGAAAGACCACAACCACAAGTTCGCTTGTTGGTCACTTACTCTAACAGGAGTATATGGAATCCATTTCGGATTTCATGGCGTTAAGCCAATGTCCCTTATTGCATCAAATACAACCTCATTGAAGGTTCTTGGATCACATCCCTCATCAAATTCATTTTGACTACCTTCAACGAGGGTTAGCCTGATGAGTTATCTACGGATCCTTTCGAATCTCCACATAGATGGTTGAGAAGGTACAATAATGGGTGATTTGATTTTGATTGACTCTTGTTCTATTTATGGTGTTGGAACTTCAATTCGTGGTTCTCGAATTTTTCGACTTCTACCATACACCTATTCTATCGCATATAAATTTCTTCTTTAAGAAGGTGGCATTCCTCGAGACAAACACTTTTGTTTCAAGGGATAGTAAGTATCTAAATCAATTTTTGAGATACACCACAAAATGGCATAAGTTGGATCGACTATTCAACTCGTCTCCCACTAGCCACATCATGTAAGTGGATTATCGGGAATGCCAAAGTTCATATGGTGTGGTACTAACTTCTTTGGTGTTAACCCTATTCAGCAAATACGCGGCGGTATGGAGTGCATGACCCTATAAGTACACCGGTAACTTAGTGAATCACGTTCTCTTTGAGATAGTCGATAAACTCATCATTTAAGTAATTTCCACTATGACCGGATCGCAGTTGCTTAATACTTCGTATGAATTTCGTTTCTACTTCGTTTCTGAAATCTTTGAACATTTTATAGATTTCAAATTTGTACTTCATCAATTATACGTAACCATACCTTGAGTAATCACCGGTACAGGTTACGAACTAGTTAAAACCACCCCTCGCACTAACATTTAGTGGATCACACACGTCTGCATGGATCAAATCCAAGAGACCTTCAACATGCTCCATTTGACCCTTAAATGGTAATTTGGACATTTTTCTTTTCAAACAAAATTCAGAAGCCCGCAGTGAGTTCACATCATCCAACATGAACAATCCCTCACATGCAAACTCATTCATTCGTCTGAAAGAAGTATGTCCTAATCGAATGTGCCAAAGTTTTGTTGAGTTATCTTCTATATTGAGTTCAGGTTAAATGAAAAACGCATCTTTCTCAGAACGTTTCCGATGAAGATACTCCGTGAAGTTTACAGTGCCCAATGGTCTGTCTTTCCACACTGGAAGAAAGCATCACTTATATGCTTGTTTTCCTTATCCTTGCGAATACTCGATTCACCCCTAGTCTATTTTTTTGCTTGACTGGAAACTATTTTCCTTTTACCCTCTTCTTCCACCTTGAATTATTCTTAGAAAAAGATATAGAAGGTGCCGACGGCAAAACAAACGTTTCTTCCTTAATAACTGACTCGTATTTCAACATGTTGACCAAGTCTTTCAAAAAGATATTCAACCATATTCTCATTGAAATTAATTATGAACGTTTCATAAAAGGTAGTTAGTGATGGAAGCATGAGATTCACCGAGAACTCTTGTGGGAGAACGACATTGTGGTCACGCAACTTCTTTGGGAGCGAGTCATCTTAAACCATGCTCATGGACCGAAGTCCTTTTGCGTAGCCTAAGAGACATCAACTCCTTAGTCTTCACAAACCTCATTGTCATAATACTCTCACCACACGCAATCTCGAGGTGAGCCTTTGTGTTAACAACATAAAGGTCATTCTCATAATTCATCACTAATTTGGGCGACTAGGTGCTATCATATAACACTTCGTCAATACGGACACCCATCTTCCACTTCTAATAAGTGGTGGTCTCCTACTGAGTTGAGTTATCTTGAAGTTTGGTCGGGGTATATTTGAGTATACGCACAATTTCTCTTGGAGCAAATGCACCAAATGAATGTTTATTCAGCTAATCAAAGTTATTATTGCCATTAAGTTTTGTTGGTGTCGAGAATTGACGATAAAGGATTCTTAGCATTTGTACTAAAAGCTTGAAGTAGACTTATAAAAGATAACTCATTATTAATGATTGCAATTAAATATTTGGACTTTTATCATTTAATTGTACTCCCACTAAATTTTATCGAATTCCACTACCCTCTTGTAGACAAACGAGAAACTTATTTTTCTTTTAATGGGCTTTAGGTCCAATAGGCAAATGTAACTCGTAGTTACTCTAGCCCGATTACATTTGCTTTAAGTAAATCTCCATCAATCATGTCGTTATATGACCCTTAAAATATATTTTCCTCACTCTTGATAATGACCTAAGTTAATCTCGCGAATTCAAAATATTCGAGTGACAAGTCTAACCTACCAATCAAAGATGCTCATAGAACTGATTATACCAAACTAATGCAGCCCCTACTTAATCTAGCCGACCATTTTAATCTAGCATAACCATTTATATGGCTACCTGTATCATTATGTCAATTAAATTACAACTTACCCTACTATAGCACTCCCCGCTAACACGGCTTACTGCACTATTGCAAGGGGATACACATAATTTAACCGTTAGTAGAAGGAAAGAAAAATTCAACAGATTGGTTTTTCTTTATAGCTTGAAATAATTCTTAATAAATTAAGAATCATGCATTTATTATTGTTTTGTTGTTATCTTATCAGAATTATTGGACATGTCGATTGGATTCCTACAACTATGTTCTCTAAAGGTATATGGAAACGCATATTGTCCTAAGAGGAACATTCGACCTAAATTATAATTAATTACAATAATTAATTATGAGGATTTGTTTCGAAATAGTTAAAGGACCTTAATCAACATGAATCAATCAAATAAAGCTTAAAGTACAATTTATTAAGTTGAAGTATAATCACTATTATACATGTGTTCTATTAATGAAATTGATTTAACGTTTAAATTAACTAATTAATCAAACACTCATTTATTGAACATTATTTATCAATGGATCGAATATTTGGATTGGGCTTTAATTGATAAATAATTTCAGAAAATTAAAAATCAATTTTGATTTAGTTTTAATTTCTGGAAAAAGAATTATTTATTCAACTTATTTATTTCCTGCTCTCTAAACCGGTTAGATCCGGTTGGACCGGTCTGACTGAGCTGTCCGGCCCGGATAGTTTTTAGAAAATCATTTTGGAATTTAAAACTTAAATCCAAATTTAATTTTAAACCCAATTTCCAACTCAAATTTTAAAATCAATCAAAATCCAATTTTAAAACCAAAATCCAATTTTCTAATTCCAATTTCAAAATTGATCAAATCCAATTTTAAAATTAAATCAACTTTTCTAATTCCAATTTTAAAATCGATCAAATTGAATTCTAAAATTCAATTCAATTTTCTAATTCCAATTTTAAAATCGATCAATCCCAATTTTAAAATCGATCAAATCCAATTTTAAAATCAAATTAAAAGTAAACCAACCGAAATCCAATTTCACCAATTCAATAAATTCAATAAACTATTTACATGCAATCGAAAGTAATATACACGTAGGCAATTGTGCAACCGTAGCTCTGATACCACTGTTGGGGATCGAACACGTGTACGCAGCGGAAAACAATTTTTATTTTATTTCATTTATATAAACTAATTTATATAAACAAACATGTGCACAATAATTACAATTAATTGCGTACCTTTTCTCTTCCAATCACCGACAAACATGCTCGCATGTATAATTAATTTCAACAACATAAGTTAAATCATCGTAGCATTCTCGCAAAATTAAATCGAATAATAAACATGCTCAACGAACGATTCACATAAACACATAATCGAACATATCGATTCATGTGATTCAATAATCAATTAAGATACACTAATCTCAATTAATATAAATTAATTAATATATACTAATTAGGGAAAACAATACTTTACTCTTGAAGCGTGGATCGAACAAAGACTCGAGAAGATGGCAAGCTGCTCTTCCCACTCAACCTGATCCAACCTCTTTTCTGATCCAAAATTACAGGCCTGCTCCGACTTCAATATCTTCATGGTTATTGATTGGACGCACCATTTCTTTTGGCAGATTGTAGATCAACAAATTTTGAAGCTTCTACCAACATTTCATGTATGTCCGATTACTGGTTGATTTATGGCGAATTTTTTCGCAGGACTGCGGATAAAATTCGAGAGCAGTTTTTCAGAATTGCCTTCCCGCATCATCGGCTTGTGGTGGTGCATGATGGCGCGTGGAAACGACCTAGGTGGCGGCGTTGGCGGCTTAATAATCTTCTTTCTCTTAGGTTTCACCTCGTATATTCAATCCACTATCAACGCAGCACTAGATACGTGATAGGCTAAGTACAACAAAGAAGAACGAAGGGAAAAGAAACATGCCGATGCGGCGGCGACTAGCGGCGGCGCGGCGGCTGGTGGCAGAGGTAGGGTTTCGGCTGCAAGGTGGACGGCTAGGGTTTCAAGCTTGTGTTGTGTTGCTTTTGTGTTTTGTGTCTTTCACAAGACATATAAATCCTATTTATATGATCCTTGTGAAAACCCTAACATGCCTTAAGTTGGGCTAGGCCCAACAACTTAATTCCACTCTCTTTCTCGGCTCGTTTCTAACAAACGAATGCTCGTAAAATTATAACAATTATATTTTGACAACGAGCACAAATTCTCGTCGATACGTGTACCACTTTGCAATTTACCAATTTCCGAAATTGGAAACCCTAATTTAGGACTTGCCAAATTGGGAAACTTCCCAAAATAGAATGTTCACTAAATGTCCATTGGATTCTTTTCCGCTACTTATTCTCATCCGTAATTAACAATTACAAATGTTGGACTCAATCACATTGACTTCCAATTACACTAAGATTAACTATTTAATCTTAGCTCGTTGCATTAAGGATCTCAAGTACACGAGCAGTGTGACCCTCGATGGTTCAGGTGTAAGCTAGCCGTGGGCCCACAACACATTGTGGTTTAAACTCGTCCCTAGAGTTATAATTAAGAAGAAGCTACTTTCAACTTAACTACCCAACGAATCAAGATTGCCGTCCAGCAACTACGCGTCATGATTCCCTAGATACAAATGAAGTGCCTGCAAGAACCGTCTGATATGGTTAACATACAGTACGATCCCTTCGATACATATATCCCAATTGAACTAGAGGCATTGGTTCACCGAGACCTATTTATGAGTTCAATAACTGTGTGGATGTTCTTGATTATATAATCCGTTCGTGTTTGACTTAAAGAAACATATTTCTCTAATCACAACACTTTCAGCTGTGGCCACAGACTTCATGGATTATAAATCGCAAGAACACACAGGATATCCATGACTACTCAAGCGATCGGATCTCCTACTACAATGCACAGACCTCCCACTAGATTTCAGACTGCACGAACACTGGCCCTTGGGGCGGTCAACGGTGGAACTCAGGGACATGTCACGATACAGCGGGCCCTCTAGTGAAGTCACGTTGATGTCTAGGTCTTAAGGATTAATGGTGTACAACTATATCATAAAAACCTCTACTCGATTATTGAGAACCACTTAGAGATCTCAAGATTGAGGGAGTTCATTGAACTCATAAACTTATGAGCACCCACTTATGTATGCCAATGTCACAGCACCGTTGGCTGATGAGACGCAGTACACATACACTAAGTGCTAATCTCGAATGGGAAAGGCCGATATCCTCATTAGTGGCGTAACCCGTTGACTAGGAACTGTGTTTAACAGTTACTATACTTAAATAAATAATCGCACGATTCTACTAGATCTATTTACAGTAATTAAGTAACTGCAAGGACTACATCTATGCTTATGCAAGGGACAAAGATATAGAATGACAAGGGAGATTTTTATCATTAATACGAAATACATTATTTACGAGTAGCATGAAAAAACACAACAATTTGTTGGCTCTTCGGTCACCTACTCTAACACATGATGCGTCGTGTTTTGGTTCTTCCATTTAACCTAAGAATATCGCAGAAGCATTGATAAATAACTTTCGGATCAATGTTATTCATGAGGAACTATATGAGCTTGTTAGAAATTATTATGGCCTATCTAATGATATCTTGATCATGTATTGTGATAATTCTAGTGCCATTAACATTTCCTAAAATCTTTCTCAACCCTAACGATCTAAGAATATTGATATTAAACACCATTTTATCCGTAATATAGTTGAAAAGAACATTGTCTGTTTGAATTATGTGTTTACTAAAAATCAATTAGCAGATATTTTTTACTATCTATGAGATATTTTCTACTCTTAGAAGATCTCTTTCATGTGCACTATGTAGAGTGTTCTATTGCTTGTTACTGCACTTCCAAGAATACTACAGTTGTAACATGATTGTTTTGAGTTTTCATCGGTATTGGCTTCTCTGAAGTTTGGATATTGGGCTTATATTTGTTGTACCTATGACGATCCTAGTGCTATAGTTTAAAAAAAAAACAAAAATCACTATGGCTCCACTGTCTTTTCACAAAAGCATGAGCCAAACTCCTCTATTTTGATAGTTGGAATGAGTAACTGAGAAAATAAGAGTAGTGATTCATGTATATATATATATATATATATATATATATATATATATATATATATATATATATATATATATATATATATATATATAAGTTGTCGCACAATAAAAAAACGATAAAGGATCCTAAATAAGGGTACACAAATTAATAAAGCCCTAAATTACCATTTCTCAATGCTGCCAATATTTGTGAATCGTGTGATTTTTTTTTTCTCTCCAAGATTTTGAGATTGATTTTTCTTGCATGTAGTGAATTTTCATATATCACGATTTTAAATTTTTCTTAATGTTCAATTTGATAAAAATCGTGAGTGTTGGCCCATACTTTTAATTTTGGCACATAAATTATCATAATTGTTCATTAAAGGGTATTAATTTTGGCTATTAAGTATTTTGTTCTGTTGAATCTTTAATTGGGCTACTAATGATTGCAATATAAGAGTTAGCCCTTTCTGATAAAAAAAAAAGGGGCGATGATGATGGAATCGATTATAGCAATGGTTCAAGTGTTGAACTTTAAATGAACTGCTGCATTTATTTTTCAAGTCTGCTTTGCTATTTTAAAGCTTCCATGCATCTCAATATATGCTATTTAGTTGAATATTATCCATGATAACATATTCAGGGGGATTTTGAAGATTGAATTTTTTAATGCAGGGGAGCTCTAATTATTTTATGCAGGGGGAGTTGATGAACAACTGGGTTTTGATAAAAAAGATGAAAAGGGGGAGCTTGTTGGATATTTGACTTTGAGTCAAATATAATTTTTTTTTTGACTTACTTCAACAATTTTTAATATTTCCGAAATTATAATTATTATAGGATTTAATATTTTAAATTCGGATTGATTATTTAGAGTTAGTGGGCGGTTATTTTTAGCCTAATGAGTAGTTATTTAAGCACATGTTTAATTAATCCACTAACCCACTATCCCACTAACCCATTATTAACTCTCCTACTGTGTTAATTTCGTATAGTGCAAAGAGCTCTTGGACTCTATAAATAAAAGAAGAACTTCGTTCATTTCTCACCTTTTCTGCAGAGAGTTGAGAGCACAAAACTGCGGGTGTTGGAACACTTTTACCAACACCCTGCTTTCTTTATGGATTTTTTACTGCAGAAGTGTGTGTCTTTTGTCTTCGATCTCATTGAATATTGATATCTATTCCTAGTATATCATTAAATACTTTTGTAATAGTACTTAGGAATTGGTCTACGAAGAAATTATCTGGTGATTTCTTCGTAGAAGAGAAGATGGTGGCTTCTCATTTGTATTCTTTTAAATAGTTATTTGTATTCCCAGTGTATCATTAAGTAATTTTGTAATAGATATGAGGAATTTATCTTTGAAGAAATCATCTGGCGATTTCTCCTAAAAGATGGTGGCTTCTCATAGAAGAGAAGATGGTGGCTTCTCATTTGTACTCTTTTAAACACTGATTTGTATTCCAAGTGTACCATTGAGTACTTTTGTACTAGATACCAGGAATTGGTCTATGAAGAAATTATCTTGTGATTTCTTTGTAGAAGAGAAGATGGTGGATTCTCATTTGTACTCTTTTGGATACTGATTTATATTCCTAGTGTATCATTAAATACTTTTGTACTAGATACTCAGAATTCGTCTACGAAGAAATCATCTTGTGATTTCTTTGTATAAGAGAACATGGTGGTTTCTCATAGAAGAGAAGATGGGTCCATGCACAAGTTATAAACTGGTGGATAATGATTTGAAACCATTGTCATTTATATTCCGCTGCATAATCTTTCTCAATACAAGTTTTATTTATTGTTTAAAAGAAATCTCTGATTTTATATCGATTTATATTATTTCAAGAATTGGGGCACTAAATTCTTTTAGGATCGATATTTGGACGTTTGTCCACTATATTACTTGTTCGATACGTACACTTGCGTGTAGGTAAAATCACCAACACCATATCTCTATTTAATGTCAATTAAATTACTATTTATCTCATAATAGCATTCCCAGCTACAGGGCTTATTGTACTATTATAAGGGGCTTCACTTAATCTTATTGTCGGTACAAGGAAATAAGGAAGATTGAGTTCGGTTCTTCTTTATATCTTGATTATTATTCTTAGGAATTAAGAATGAGGGACTTCAAGTGATGATTATATCATCAGAAAATTATCGGTTATGATCGATTGTGATTCCTACAACTATGTTCTTTAAAGGTATACGTGATAACGCGTATTGAGCCTTAAAGGGACATACGATCTCATCGCATTTCATTACGATTATTCATCATATGTAATAATAAATTAAAAAATTTAAAAAAATAATTAGCAGGCCTCTATATATCATAAATCGGACATATAAGATGAGGCTCATTTATTATTCGCCATACAATTATAAATTTTGTTCCATTAATTAGATTAATTTAACATGTTCAATTAATAAATAAATTTAACAAATTAAATTAATAAACTTATCCGAAACTCATTTGTTGAAATCCATTGATTAATGAACAATTATTAAATATTAATTAATTGATAAATAATTTTAAAAATTAAAAATTTATTTTTTTAACTTTAACTTTGGATTTTTTTTTAGTTTTTCTCTAATTAAAACAGATGACCAGACCGGTCAGACCCGATCTGGCCATCGCAAAAAGATATAATAAAAAAATTCAAAAGATATTCAATTTTTTTTATTTCTCGATTTTTTATTTCCTCCAATTCCAAAAATTCTTAAAATATTCTAAATATTCAATAAAATCCAATCACCGAATTTCAACAACACCAAAGTTCAATCAATTCGTCGTAGCATGAGATTCTAGGAGGGAATCTTTCCGACAACGGAGCGTAGGCAACAGCGGCGACAACACTTGGGATGGCGGTTGTGGCGTCTTCATGTTTTTCTCTGCAATTGGTTTTCATCTCAAACACTCTAATCCCCCCATTTTATAGCACTAGATATGGAAAAGGTTAGAAAATAACGAGAAATAAAGGAGAGGAGAGAGAAGAGAAAACAATGGCGGACAAGAAGGGGAGCGGCTAGGGTTATGAGTAGTTGAAAAATCTTATTTCAACTCCTCTTCCTCTTAAGTGATGTATATATACTAGGGTTCTCAACTCTAGTGGGGCTTAAATTTGGACCGGGTCCATTCAGTTTTCAGGCCCACGCCTTCGTATGTTTCGTTTCTAATAACCGATTAATCTGAAAAAAATATAATAATTACATATTTGTGATGAGTATAAAATTATCGCCAATACGAGTGCCACTTGAAATTATCTAATTTTCAATTAGAAACTTCCAATTGAGTTTATCTGCTAAATCGGAAAAAAATCACAACTTAGAAAGTTCACAAAATTTTCGCATAACATCTTTCCATTTACACCAACTCGTAATCAACATTTACGAAAATTGGATCCAATCGTATTTAACTTAAATTGTGAAAACATTAATAACTTAATCTTAGCTCATTGTATTCAATGATCTTCAGTACACGAGAAATGTGACTCTCAATGGTTTAGGTGTATGCTAGTGGTGGGCTCACAACTCTTTGTGATTACAACAACATATTGTTCTTATAAACCGTCGTGGACTTCATGGATTATAAACCGTTTGAACACACATGACATCCATGACTAGTCAAGGGCTCGGATCCCTACTACAATGCACATGACATCCACTATAAATTTTGGATTGTACGAAAATTGGCCCTTGGAGTGATGTTTGATGAGACTCAGGGATAATCACGACACAATTGGTCCTCTAGTGACGCCACGATGATGTTTGGGTCTTAAGGATTATTGGTGTACAATTATACCATAGAAACCTCTACTCGATTATTTGGAACTACTTACAGAATTTTAGGGCGAAGGAATTCATGAACTTATCTATATGAGAAGCAACTCCAGTATGCCGATTTGTCACAACACCGATGAATGATAGACGCAATACACATACACTATGTGCTAGTTTCAAAACGGATAGGCCGGTATCCTCATTATTAGCGTAACCCATCGACTAGGAACTTGTTTAATCAATTCAAAGTAGTAGAGTAATTCATTATGACTATGTATATACGCTTTGCATGAAATAATATATACAGAATGCCCAAATGTGAATTTGATTAAGAAAATAACAATACGAAAATGTACGAATTTAATTACTCTCTTCGTTTCCATGTATCTAACTTTTTATTAGTATCTCATGCGCATAGTTAAAAAAATTAAATATAACCCATCAACATTTCTATAGTCATACCAATTAAGAAAAAAGATACCTTAGAAAGAACAATATAATAACTTCATGTATGTTTTATTATTGTGAAAATAAAATTTGTTGTAAAGTTCATTGACCCTTCAAATATTTATTTGTTTCGATGCGGCTTAAAAAATATTAATTTAACAAAAATAACTTGTGTGAAACTTATCATGGTATCTTCAACTTTCGACTTATTATATAATAATACAATAAAATAAGTACAATTTATGGGAACATGGATGTAGACCATGGGCATGAAACAATAATGGGTCACCAAGAATGAGCAAATACTCCGATCCACATAATAAATAAATTTACTAGTTGTATATAACATTAAAATGAGTAGATGACAAATGAATACAAAAGTACTTCCGCAATTTTTCTGTACACACACTTAGAATTATTATAAGACCTATATTCATTTCGAAAAAAAATATATATAAACAAATTTTGCCAGAAATATTAATAGGAATGCGATAAATACCGTTTCAATTTTGATAATACCATTTTGACTTCAAAGATAATTTTGATCAATTTGGAGCTGAATTTGGCAAAACACAAAATACTGAATTTATAGTTCCTTCAATTAGCTTTCTAATCCAACTTGAATCACCAAAGTTGGATGTTGAATAAGAAAGATATGCATGAATCAATGAATATCTTCGACAAATTTGATGTTTTGAGTAATTCATTCACAACCTTTTCACTCGATATCCAACCTAACTGATTTAAGTTGTATTAGAAAGTTAACTCAAATGACAACAATTTTCATGTTTCCAAAATCAGAGTGGAAAAGGTTCTAAATTACGGTTGAAGTCAAAATTATAGTAATATTCAAACGATATTTAATATTTCAGTATTAGAGGAACCATGTGTGAGCTTAATAATCAAATTTTAATTATCTTATTGTTACTAATTCATTTTGTTCAATTCGTTATCTCAATTTGTTGCTGCTAATAATCATTGATTTTACGTGCAAAACAACTCAGCATAAAACGTGCTTGATTGTAAATTTATTACTTAAAAGTAATATTAATAATATCAATTTGAACTTTAATTTCTAAGCACATTGCCTTATATTTTCTATGTGTTTTACATATGTTACATTATCTAATAAAGATAAATAGATCGACTTATATGTTACATTAGGGAGTTAGATACACATGGTTATTTATATTGGGTAGATTTGAACCATAGATTTGTTTAAAAAAGTATCCACTAAGCACACATACACATTGGTATGTGAGTGTTCATGTGTGTAGATCTACACAAAGGCCCCATAAGTGTTGAGCTTGACCCACGCAGTAGGGGGACGATTTTAAATAATAGGGCGATCTGAGGTCTAGAGGCCGATGACGGTAGTGAAATCTAAATATGGCAGTAACATGGGGCATATCGCTCCAGCTGGAATCTAGAAGGATTCAAGCGTAGTGAAGAGTGCGAATGTGCCTCGCAATGCGTAAAATAATCGTTTCTCGCAGTCCAAAGGTACCACAAGGTCAAACAAGAATCCACAAACAGGATGTGTAGCGAAGATGCACGTGTGGCAGGTTGAAACCAGAAGTGAAATATATTTGTGGAGATGATCTATGTGTGCAGGTGAGAATATAACTGACTGAGAAGTGTGTGGAGGAGCAAGCTCAAATAACACGTAGAAATGTGTACAGACTCTCTCGGCAATCGGACTCTAGAAGAAAATGTGATCGTATGACTCGATTGAAGATCAATCCGGGAAACAAACGCACCTCGAAGCCAGAACAATGCAACTAGAATAATGCGAGCAATAAACAGGGAGACGGAAATTGGCCAGATGACAACGAAAGATAGAGATAGTAAGAGTTACACATGAGGACCAAAAAATGTTAAACATGGAACGAATAGTATATTGTCATCTAAGCGACGCCCAAACTGTACTAATGGAGAATCGCCAATCCAAACCGGTTTCCAAGCCAGAAGGTCCATAGCGTGCGGCAGAATAGGGCTCCTCGAAATCCAATCAACCCAATTCTCTAGGAGAAGCAAACTTAGCTCATCGCGGACCCACCTACCATCACGAAAAAAATTGTTGACCAACTCATGACCGTGGTGGGCCGTTGGAAATGAGTGAGAGAGAGGGTCATAGCCCAGCAGTGGTCATGCCAAAAAAAAAATCACCTTGCCCAATCTGCCAAAATATCTCCTCCTGAACAGCCATGCGGATACGACCTCAGACCTAAACCGCCTTCTACAACCGGTCGCCAGACCGATCACCATGTAATTCAATGCATACGACATCGGTCGTCATATAGCTACCAATAGAACCGGGCCATACACTACTCTAGAGACTGAATAATATACTTCGAAGGTTGGAGGATCTGGATCAAGTACAGGTTCAAAGAAGAAATCGTCCTCTTGATCATGGCTAGGTGACCCCCAAAAGCCAAGTATGGTTTGCCCCACCCTGACAAACAATTCTTCATCTTCTGGAGGAGGGTCTTAAAAAACATACCACTCGGACAGTACAAAGGAACTCCTACATAGGTCATGGGAAGTTCATGACTGACAAACCCATGGGTCCAGCGAATACGGGAAATGTCACTGGTAGCACAAGATTTGCCAAAGATGAATGAACTTTTATGTGTGTTAACCATATGGCGAGACACTCTACAATCTACAGTACGCGTCGAGAGCTCCTTCAAGCACTGCAAACCTGGCCGATAACAATAGCACAGTACCTGATATGTAAAAAAACAAACAAATAATAATCCACTTCGACATGTACATTTTTACGTGAATTTGCTGACAAAAGGCAAAGTGAAAAACAATGTTTTTTTTTTTTATTCAGGATGTATTTCTTACATAATATGCGATATTTTGTAAGACTTGTGTGCAGTTTACATATTTCACTCTACATTAATCATTAATCAATAAAGACTAATATTTTAGGTAATAAATAAATCCCAAAGATAATCAATTACAATGTGGTGCAGAAAATAAAATGCCCAGGATAGATAAATTGAACAACCGATACTGTCTACATATAAAAAGTTTAAAAATCAAGCAAATATTTGATACAATAAAAGAGTACATTTTTGTATCTCACAATTCCTTAATTGATGAGTTATGTTTTTTTTCATTTTTTTGTCGATCACATAAGACTTTACTAATAAAAATAACAAGATGAGTTTTTAGTAATTAGGATAATTGAAATGTTGTTTGCCATACAATATTATTTTTCTAGTATATTTCCATACATAAATTGAAGGAATGAAAATGTTAGAAAAAGTGAGTTTACTCCTAACTTTAATAAAATATTTAAGTGGCTTTCGTTTATCGAAAATGGAAATAAATAGAATATTTACGATCTATACTTCGACAACATGAATCTAATGTAGTTAATTTCTCGAGAATGACTTTTCATAAAATGATAAATTAATGTCTAAAGATGGAGACTTAAATAAGATTATTTGTGGGAAATAGGAGGTGAAAAAACGTCATCCCTCTTTGGAAAAAGATTTTGATGAACACGTTAAATAGTAGATAGCCACACGCACGCCGCTGCCCTGCCTGACCCGTGTTGTGCCTGTGCTACGTGGGCCTAGAGAATGTTTGGTTTGGAGTTGGGCCTATTTTGAACTCAAACTGACTAATTTTTGTCGGTTTAATTAATTAAAGCTAGCTAATCGGAACGCGACATGTGTCCTCGATGACATCATCATCCACGTGTGCGCCAAGTGGCTCCCTCTCATCCAAAAGGTGGCTTCTGAACCGAATTTGTTTTTGATCCCTGCGAAAATGTAAGTACCTTTTCAGCCCCTTCTTTTCCAGAAACTTGTGTCTTTTGCACACAACTTTTTCAGCCCTATAGAGCGAACCCTCTGCCAGAGAATTATTCATTCATTCGAATTCGTGCACTTCATAGTATACAAAAGCATATTGTTCATCATTTCCCGCGTGTTTAAGAAAGTTCAAGGCTCTCTTTTTGTTCGTTGTAATTCGAATATTGTTGTGCTGCAAAATTTGAATCCCTGAAGTCGTTGTATCTTGGGGATAATGGACTACGAATGTGAGCACTTATACGGGTAAATATTTTTACGTACAAAGAATAAAAATTTTGCCTCGACTTTTTTCATTCATTCATCATTTATTTCGTAATATAAATATGGAAATTATACTTTAATATTTTTTTTTCTAAAAAGAATGTAAACCTCAAATTTTTAACAAAGGGATATTTGGAGACAATTAACAAAATGTGATAATTTTATAGAAAAGTAGCACTTTCGAGAGAAATTTCTAAACTAGCGTGTATCGTAGATGGAGAGGCAAGCTTTCAGCAGTCCATAGCGCAACACTTGTTTTTTTACTTTGTTTTCAATTGTCCCCATTTCAAATGGCAAAAAATATTTGACTTTCTTTTAGTCATTTCTGGCATCCAAATGGCAACACCACTATTTATATTTTTTTTAAGTTTCACTTACAAAAATTGAACTTATCATTTTGAAAATTATTTTTTATTTGAAATTGTAGATTTTCTTAATTAATTGAGATGTGAATTAATTGATGAAAAATTAGTGTTTGTAATACTTATTTAATTTATATAACTAAAATTTAAGAAAGAAATTAGAATAAGTAAATAATAAATAAAATAAGTTTTACTAAATAAAAATGTTCTACAAAATCACAAACGAAGTCACATTAATGTGCCAACCAATTAGATGAACATCAAGCTCTCGTTGAGTACGTCTACAACAACTTAAGTGTCTTGTCTACTACTGAATAACGATGTCGACTGTATAGGATTTCAGTATACTTATAATAGAAAGAAAACATTGAAAGTAATATATTGTAGTGG
Organism: Erythranthe guttata; assembly: GCF_000504015.1. The sequence goes on from NW_012193059.1 coordinate 1,611,237, forward strand.
CATATGCTTATGGATATTTGAATATCCAAATTTAAGGTTCAAATGTGAAACCCTAAATAGAACTAAGTATCTTAGTATGATTGATATGAGGTAAGTGGAGAATCATAACCATGTGACATAGGAACATAAATATCATTTGTACTCAAATAAGATGTGGATTTAAATGGGTCATTTATATATCTATGTAGGTACTTGAGATGTACACCGACCATTTACAACTCTATATGTAAACGCATGTAAAATTTGTCCAAAAAAAAAAAAGAGAACAAAAACACATGTGAAGCACATAAATCATTTATAACTCAAAATATAGGCATGTTTGACATAGATGGTGATGATGTAGGATATACGCCCTCAAGACCTCACTCCAATCCCTATTTTTTTTTTACCGTGGCAAGTACACCGGACCTCAGATCTTAATTGGATTTATTAGAAGACTTAATATAGGAGAACATTTCTAATTGTTTCCTATTTTAACTCAGCTTAATTAGGTTGAGATTTACATTTATTGGTTTACTTTCCGAATTTATAAATGGTATGAAAATCCAACGTCTTGCTCTTCCAATAGCTCTTCGCCGGCTCACCAACTACCACATTTTCTTCCGAATCTTCATTTCCCAGGCAAACACCTCTTTGTGCGCCCTTTTTAAGTAGTGAGCTTTTCTGTTTTCTAGTGGCGAGCTATTTGTGGTTTATAACCTTTGATAATTGGCCTTCGGCTCCTCAAATCCCTTCAATTTTCATGGCTCACCTTATTTCGTCTTGAGTGCCCAACTTTGGGGGAAACTTGCCAAACTGACCCTATCAAATAGACATATTACATCTCAATATAGAGGTATTATGAGAAGTAGATGCACAGACAACATCTACATACGAAAGTATATGTGATGTAGGTGTATACTCTTTCATCTCTCCATATTGATATATTAAACTATTAGTTATTTTTAATTTGCTTTCATATCTAACCAACCCTTATTAGGAGAGTTGGTACATAGCTTCTACCAATAGGGTAAAGGTCTAGGGTTCGAGTCCCCCCCTCCTCTACTTCCCCTTGCAATAGACTTGAATTTACTAAAAATAATAACCGGGCCTACCTTTAAAAAAATAATAATAATTTACTTTCATATCTTATTTTATTCATGTCAAAATATATTATTTTTATGTAATATTTGAGAAAAAACAATTTCAATTACTATGGCATAACAAAAATAAACATTATAATAAGAATGTGTCCAGTCCCTATTCTTTTATTAATGAGGGACCCAACATTCTTTTATTTTCTAATTTACTCTCCCTCTATTTCCTACCGTTTTTTTTGAAGCATATTTCCTACCCATTACCCATTACTACTTTGTCCTTTTATTTTATTCAATTTTTATTTTTCGATTATTTATTTATTTAAATAATAATAAGATCCGCTGCGTGAGCAACCCGACTGTGCCTTACATGTACTCTACTGGCCGCACTCCATCTTTCTTCCAAACGAGCCCTTTTTTTATCTAGGGTTAGATTGTAAGAGAAAAAAATGTTGGCTGGACTTTTTCATTGTTTATTGTAGTTCAAATTTCAAAAACAAAATGGGAGTGTATGATTGTAGGATTCGTGTTTTTTATTAAATCAAATTACTTGTATTGCTATATTGTATTTGTAACATACTGAATCATAAAAATCTAGTAGTACACCATGGAATTTGTAGTATTGAAACATGACTTAGTTAAAAATGAAGGATGAGACATTTAGTACTATAGCAGGGAAGTTTTAGATTTTACTTATTTTCATTGTTAAATTTTTTTATACATTGCTGCAATTTATTTGTCCGTACATACACTTTGCGTTATTCAATATTTTTTTTTTTCTCCATTTTTTAACTCAAAGGAATGCATTGGAGGACGGTATAGATTCTATTGGCGCATCACAAAATGAAATGATTTTAGTATGGAACTCAATTGATGCGTGGAGATATTGATCATTGGCGAGGGTCAAACATTCAAGGATGTCGACAAGTTTATAGCAATGCTAAAAAATTATATGGTAGCCAATATGCAGTTATTTGTGTACAAAAATAATGCCAGTGCAAAAATTATAGCAATTTATTGCGATAAAGATTGCAAATGGAGAATTTATGCATCGGTGCACAATTCTGACAAACTATTTGGCATTAGAAAATGTAATCTTGAGCACACATGTATTGTGGTTAATCTTCGCGCGCGGGGACATCCTAAAGCTGATTCTGGTTGGGTTGCTAACATTATAAAGGATAAATTGAGAGGAGATCCAAACTACAGGCCAATCACTGTGTTGGATGATCAACAGACAATATGGTTTTGAACTTAAGTACCACAAAGCATGGAGAGGTAAAGAAATTGCTATGCATGATATCCATGGGGCGGACGGAGAAAGGATGTAATGATAAATTGAGATGGTATTGTCTTGCAGTTAGACAAACAAATTCCGGGAGCGTTGCACAATATGAAGTTGACCCAATTAGTCAAAACTTCTTCGCCTTTTCACATGTTTCAATACTTTCCTGGTGGGTTTTCTACGGGCATGTAGGCCGCTAATATTTTTTAGATGGAATATATATCAAAAGTAAGTATAAAGGGTGCTTACTTAGTGATGTTTGTAAGGATCCTAATGACGATCTATTCACTCTAGCATATGCAGTTGTTGATGCAGAAAACGATACTAACCGGGAGTGGTTTTGCATGAAGTTAAAACAAGTTTTAGAAGGGCCCTATGGAACTAACAAGGTATATTTTTTTCTCTGATCGACATTCAGGTCTTCTTAAGGTTGTCCCCATGATATTTCCTGGGAGCCACCATGCTTATTGTTTTCATCACTTGGTGGATGATTTCAAGAAATAGGTACAAATTTATTTTTTGTTTTCAAATCCAATATTGCATAAAATTTCATATTTATTTTTGACAAATTAGTACAAAGCCATGCAACATGACATATTCGGTAGTACATCATTAAACATAAATTACTACATTGTGATTATTTAATACTGGAACATTTTTTTATTTTTGCTTGCTCAAGAAGAAAAACATATTGTAACATGATCCGTAACAAAGCATGCAATATTATTTACTTTTAAATACAGGTTTTGAGGAGATACCCTTTACATAACAAGACTCATTAGGCTTCTGTCTTGAAAAAAGCTTCTTATGCTCCTACAATGCAAGAGTACAAGTTCGACATTAAGAAGATTTTAGATTTAATGCCTCTTGCTGAGGACATTATTATGAGATCTAAGCCGCAATGTTGCGCGAATTCACTATTTCCTAAAAATCGATGGGGCATGATAAATAATATAATCAGGCAGAATGTTGGAATGGTTGGATGAAACAGGCCCGATTTATGCCCGTTGTAACTATGGTCGATCACATTCGCAAGCAAATAATGAATTTTATGCATGATCGACGAGAAGACTCATATGCGATGGTTGGAGAAGTTTGCCCCAAACAACAGAAAAAGATATCACTAAATTATACGACCACACGTACTTTAAGGATTGATAGGTTTGGCACTTGGAATTTTGAGGTCATTGAAAACGAGAAATCATATCCTGTGGATTTTCATGCATGGACTTGTTCTTGGAGAGCATGGCAGATCGAAAACATACTGTGCAAGCATGCTTGTGTATGTATCGATTCGAAAGGACTTTCGGTATATGATTACATGGATCGTTACTATAAGATTGATATGTACAAAAAAACTTACCAGCCAATTTTAAACCCTATACCTACCTTTGATATGGATTTTTGGAATGTAGATTATGATGATGATGATGTCATTAATGCACCTGATGTGAGATCTCAGGCGGGTCGTAGAAGAACTCAAAGAATTCCTTCACAAGTTCAGACTCGTGTTACTAAGTGTAAACGGTGTGGTATAACCGTCGCTCTTGTAAACAAGCAATCATCTAAGCCTTGTTGTTGTTAATGCCTTTGGTGTCATGTATTGAAATATTTATACACTTGTTATGCTTTTTCTGATGTATTGTTATTTTTGAATGTTTATTAATTTTGGATCTTTTGTAATTGATTGTTTGAAGTTGTTTACTAGTGTTTATTTGTGTTATTGTTTTTTGTAACAAACGACATCAGTGAATGTATGTCCCATAATGAAAAATGCAGTCAACTGTTTTCATATAGTAGTTTGCATGTAGTCATTATGTCACATGACTCTACTGCATGTGTACCATCATAGTACTATGTGTATATGCAGATCGTACTAAACGAACAAATTAAATAAATATTGGTATTATCAAATTTCATGTCATTTTTTATCATGTTAAAATTTGACTATTAGTAACTTACCCCATATTATTGTTCCAATAATTCAATATGTACATCAATTGAAATAATATATAACTGGGTTCAATGATACTAATTTTGACATTAACTTTAAAATAAATCGTCATGTTTTGGACACGACACAAAACAATACTAGTTGTCCCATGCGTTTATACATATAATGACGAACAATACAGAAAATATGCAAGACATCTATTTGTATCTATTTGTATTTTTGTGGGTTTTGAAAGTAAGAAAGTAATGTCAATATGCATTTCATCTCTTTGAATGTCTTCAAACATATTTGGGATTACTTTGTCTATGATTTTGTAATGGTTTGATAACATAGTTTTAACTTGTCTTCAAAAAATAAATGGTCGTTTGTGATTTCGATGGACAAGTTATAACTATATATATAGTCATACAAGTGGAATACAAAGCCAGCTTTGCATAACTAATTCAAATAGCGTATCGCGCTGTTCAATGATCATCGATATCATTAATTTTTCAAACATATTCGAAGTGCAAGATCCGACAAAACAAAATATTACCAATTTCATGTACTAAGTGAGTGTATTTGGAATTACTTGGTATATGACTTTGTAATATGTGTTGTTTATATAGTGCAAACTTCTCTTACAATATAAATGGTTGATGTTGTACATGTTGTAGCTAGATATCACATAGTCATTAGTGTAGGTCATACAAGTGGAATTCAACAGACAACTATGAACATATTTTTCCGAAAGACCAGACGCAACAAAGTGCTACCAGTCACCTGCGTGTGTACTAAGTTCTGAACACATAATTACTATATATAAAGATGAAAAATACTAATAATATGGGATACATGTACTAAGGGAGAGTATTGGTATTTTTTACTGTACGGAATTATGAATCATGTACTAAAAGAGTCTATTGGTACTTTTTTTAGTTTTTTGAAATTATGAAAGCAATGTCAATACATATCAAATCTATTTAATCATTTTAATACACGTTCAAAATTACTTGGTATATGATTTAGTAATATATTTTTAATACATAGTGCAAACTTTTCTTAAAACATAAATGGTCGATGGTGTACAAGTTGTAGCTATATAATAGTGGAATTCAACGTATAACTTTAAATATCTAATTTAAATAATGTATAGCGGTGGTCAATGATTTTGACATTATAATTTTCTTCAAACTTTCCTAAGTACCACATCTGTCGTAACAAAATACTATCAGTCACCTATATGTGTACCAAGTGTTGGATGCATAAGTATTGTAGGTAAAGATGAACAAGACCAATAATAGGAGAGACGTAATAAGCGAGACAACTTGGAATAAGTAATTCAAATATGACGTATAATTTGCTCAATAATGAGTAATACCATTAATTTTCACTTTGATTTTTGCAAAAAAAAAAAAAAAAAACATCCAAACTACTAAATTCGACACAATAAAATACAAACATCTACCTTTGTTTGTACTAAATTGTACGTAGGTTCATCTTCCAAAAGTGACTAAAAATAAATACATGAGGTTACTTTAAGGGCGCAATACAAGATCGTCAATTTTATGATTCATCAATGCGCACGCAATGCGTGCTCGAACCGAATCCATAGAGAAACTCTCTACATATTTCAACATCCATTGAGTGCCTCTAGCATAACACTCTGCCCAAAAAATACATATGCACCACAATCCACGGTACCGTCTTGTTGTTGGCATTTTACCGCTTCAAAAGCGGTAGGCAATACAATCCCCAACTTAACACAAAAATATTTGCTGTAAAACTCAACCTACAATATTTATTTCATAAGTTTTTAACCAAAATAAATAAATAGGAGAAATACGTGTTGAAAAAATAAGAACTTACAATTTTCTTCACAACCGATTTGTATCTGGGGGTCATTGTTGAGTTCTATTAGAAAAACTATTTAAGGGTTGTGTCCAGAACTAGTAGGAACCAATGACAATCTCTCTTTATCGGTATAAGAATAAATCGATATGTCGAGAAATTGTTATCATTTATTTTCTCCAATATATTTTTTCACATTGAATTCATGTTATGCATCAACTCCTTATAATTACTGTCATTGATGGTAACAAAGTTAATGTCTTTAACAATTCTAAGCATTTCAACCTATGAAACATAGAACGATGTATAAGAAATACAAGTAGTTTTTATTGAATATATATATATATATATAATATAATCATTGATTTGATACATAATAGTTAACAAAATAGTATGCGTTAACCATACATGTACAATTGTTGAAATGTAGCAAATCTCATATCCGATTGAAGTGGAATGTCTAGATAGAGTGATCATGTAGCAATCTATGGTATCTCCAGAAAGTTTTTCACCAAATAGTAGCCCACAAATGCGCCTTCCATCGATCGCATATATGCGAGTTGTCCATAAAATTGCCCTATTGCATTTAAAATCATTTCTTGATATAATTTTTTATTTATGAAGACAAATACAACATACAAAATTCGTTACCCCAAATCATCCTTGGACATAAAATTGTCCAACATTTCTCTATCAACATCAGCAATCTCATCACGAGCTTTATAATCTTTCCGCCCACGATAGAGTTCATGTTCCTAAAACAAATTGTGCACAATTATATATTCAATAGACTCGGGAAACAATATAAAATAAATAAACAAACAAATGATACAAATGATCTTTAAAAATATGTACCACTTCTAACCCCAAGACATCCTCGGGCATATAATTGTCCAATATTTCGTTATCAATGTCAACAATCTCATCACGACCATTGTAATCTTTCCGCCCACAATAGATTTCAAGGTCATCCTAAAACAAATGGTGCACAATTATATATTCAAGAAACAATACAAAAAAAAATAATGTATAAAAATATATACCGTTTGTGGTGTTTCTTGTATAACAGTTTCACGGCTACGTCGCAGTGTTTTTTTCTTCTTCCACGTCCATATTTTCTTGCAATGACTCTAATTTTTTTTCATGGCGACGTGCTTAGTGCTGGTGGAGTAACAAAACCTTCCGCTCTCGTTTTTTCTTTCCTATCATTTCTATTTTGAACATTTCGAACAATAGAGGAATCGTAACGTCTTTTTGACCGTATTTTTCTTGTTTCTTAAGTGATTCCTCCTCTTCTTTCTCTTTTTCATTATCGCCCTCTTGTTTTTCTTCTTCATCATTTTCATTATCTTCTTCATTCTCCTCATCTTCTTTGCATTCTTCCATGCCCCTCTCTTCTTTCACTTCTTCATGCTCGTCCTCTTCTTTCTGTCCTTTACTCTCGTCATCTTCTTTATCTTCTTTATCCTCCCCTTCTTTATTCTTTTGAATATCACCAAATTCGGAGATTAGATTCACAAAATCCTTTAAATAAAATAAAACATGACAATTAATATGCATTTAGTACAAATAAAGTCGGAAAATATCACATTGCAGCTCCTATTTTGTATAGATAAAGTCATAAAACTGTAACAATGGAAGTTTTAAAATCTTACAGATGTGCTTGTCAAAAAGTTATCATCCCTCATATTCATACCATCGCACTCTTCTTCCTTGACAAATTGGTCATTTTGCGTTTCAAAATCCACATATTTATTCTTAAAAGATACAAGTTTGTGATCTCTAGTTTTACGAAATGCTTCTAGCTCCTCAATTTTCTTCCTCAAAATTATAATTTCATCATCTCTAGCTTTGAGAAGAACTTCTGCTCCGATATTAGCTGATGGAAATTCACTATTAGTACAATCATCTGAATAAGTGGGTGGAAGATCAATCAACTAGTTCTCTTGGGATTTGGAATAAACAGAACAACCTAAGTAAAAAAATAATTAACACAAAAAGATATCAATGTACTTCATAATTTTACATTAAATAGAGAAAAAACAAACAAGTGGTACTAACAAGTTATTACCTTTTCAGTTGTAAGTTCATCAAGTGCATTTTGAAATTTAGATTCTTCTCGGCCCTTCTTGCTATTGTCCCACCTAAAAAATCGAGGAAATGCTTGTCGGTGACCCGATAAAGGGGACCGTTTCATAAAACCAAGCCTGCCAGTTTTATAAAAATGCATAGGTTATGGAAATTAAGAATCAAAATACAAATAAAAATTGATATTAAAATATATATTACTTACTAATTAATGGTGCAACCATTGATGTACGTCTTCTTTTGGTTTACATGTGCCCTCATTTCGCCGATCAAGTAATCAGAAACAACTTTTCCCCATGAATAAGAACCTAATTCAGACAAATCCTCTAAATAGTTGCCTTGAGGAAATAATACACAATTACAAACAAAAAGAATGTATATTCTACATAAGTCATCTACACAATCATCCCTCGAAGCTAATTCTAATAATCGGTCAGCTAATTCATTCCGCAAAGTGTTTTATTTTTTTTCCGGAAAATAGATCATCAATAATCGAAGATTTTATCTTCAATTTTAAATCTACAGCGTGCCCCTTATGTCACAACCCCATCACCATAGAGAACTCAGAAGCTTCAAAAGGGACCTCAACATCTTCTCCAAACTTTAAAGACATTTTCTTAACCTAAAAATGTCTCATAATAGCTAAAACCTTAGTAAAACTATGAGTGAGGTTAGGCTTATTCAAAAAAATCCCAAATAGAGTGCTTTTGATGGCCTCCAGTTGTGCAGTTCATCTTTGCTTTTACTTGATCCAATGTATTCTTTATGTTTGATGGAGAACGACGCGAATATAGCGCACACTTCTTTGACTCCTTAGGGGCCATTTCTGAAGTGAACAAACAAACAAAGATTATTAATATAAAAAATATATTAAGCAAGCATCTCAACCATACAACCTAAAATTATAAAACAAAATGCAATTAACTAAACATTCTCTCAATCTGCACTAATATTACTTGCAAAACATGACAGAAGACAAAATATTAAGAAAAAAATTGCATTGTACTAATTTGCCCGATTTTAAATACCAAAATACATACAACAATAAACTAGATTACTACAAAGCATAAAATACGAACAAATAACCATTGAAAATCATAGTTTTCAAAAACAAAATAGAGCTATTGCAAACTCAAATAGGAAAACACAATTTAGGCTTAAAATATTTGGGTTCAAATTGGATTTTTATTTTTTAGAAATCCAACCTGAAAACTAAAACATAAACAAAAAAACTAACATGAAAAATCTCATATCTTTGCTTTTGCATTTTTTTCGTTTTTCCTCTCTGTCCTTTTCCACTTTGAGAGCGAATACCACACCAAATAATTGGGTATTTCAGTTTTCTTGAAGTGTTCTTGATTATGGAAGAATTTAGTTGAGAAGAGATGACACCTTCAACTGAAGAAGAAAAGGTAAATATTTTGGTTCTTCTGTTGTGTTGAGCGCGAATTACTAGATCGGTGAGAGAGAGGAATTTGATAAGAGAGACAATTCTTGTTTAAGTTGTCGTTTTCTTTTAGAGTGAGGGCCAATACAATCTTTTCACATGAAGGTGGGAGGTAAGTGTATAGAATCAACAATATAGGGAGTTTATTATACTTTAATTGAAGTGGGGAGATAAATGAAAGTTAAAAGGCAAAAGGATTTTAAACCCAAAAACCCTAAAAAAATACTCATCTCACTAAATAGTAGAGTATTGCACCGAGCCACCTAACCTCAATTCCCAAACACCAACACCTTATTTCTTCTCTTTTTACTGTAATCGTTTTCCTTTTCCTTTTTTTTCTCCAATCATTACCACCCATTAACCCATCAAGCCACCATTGAAGATCTCAGCTCAAGACACAGCTCGAGCACTAGCGCCAGTGTCCCATTAAAGCCATTTTCATCGTCCAACAACGGTTTTGACTAGGTTTTCTTTCATTGTTGATTTTTTCTTCTCCCTCCACTATCTTGCTAATTTAATCTAAAAATGATTTCTAAAAAAACAAAATTTTATCTAGGTTCTGGGTTCGCGGTCCGACGGGCCAAAAAACCAGGTTTTATCAATTAAACCGGTGTTTTTAAATTCGCGCCTGTGAAGCCAAACAGACCAGACATGGCAGCGGTTCGCGGTTGAACCGGTCGAACAGGCCGGTCTCGTCCGGGATTCAAAACATTGTTGTGAACAACCGTAATATTATTACTGTAACGACAGTAATATTCCGTCAACCAGAGTAATACTACTATGTTTATAATAATATTACAATAGTAGATAGTAATACTATTACGTTAACCGGTTAACAAATCAATCAAAATAAAAAGACAAAAAATAAATATTGATGTTGTTGACAATAATATATATTTTTGTGTTTATAGTAATTTTACGGGCAACGACAATAATGTTATTTCGCTGACTAGTCAACATATCAAACAAAATAAAAAAGTCAAAAGAATAATAATGTTGATGTAGTTGACAATAATATTATTTTATTTATAGTAATTGTACTATCAACGACAGTACAATTACTGTCAATGACAGTACAATTACGGTCAAGGTTCAGCGCCGGGCGAAAAAAAAAATGGATACAAATTTACGGGAAACAAAAAGTCAACGCTAGAGATCGGCATTGACCAGATCAACTCCGGAAAACAGCGATGTATAAAAGTGAAGAAAAAAAAAATCTAAAAAAAATCAACGCCAAAACCCGACAGCGAGAAAGCAGATAGGAGGGGAAAGAAAGTCAACGCCGAAAACCCAACGGTAAAAAAACTACAAAAAGAAAACGCCAAAATTTAATTTTTGTTGTCAAAATTGTAGAAATTGAAGTTAAGTTGGGATACAATTAGAAATTAGGTTTAGAGGGACCTCTTCGAGCATTAGCTTTAAAGCCTTCGTCACCTGGACGGTGCGTTGAGGGGCTCGGCTAACGTTACCTTGTGGTGGCGGAGGTGCACTGTTATTGTCTAGTGGAAGTGGAGGGGCAGCGATGTTGTCTTGTGTAGGAGAAGGGGCACCGATGTTATTTAGCGGCGCTCGATTTCCCCATAATGGGGTGGTGGAGGATTCCTCATCAGGTTGGTTACGGCGGAGGTAGCGTTTGCGTGATTATCTGGATTATGTCTACGTCGCGATGACATGGTTGGCATTCTTAAGACGGCGCCAGAATGATGACGTAAAGGATTATCTTGATAAATTGGTACAGGAACAGGGGGCAGATTTGTTGTGCGCGAGCAGATGATCCAATCATCTACAGAGGAAGACTTGATTATCAAACTTGTAAAACCAAAGCAAGTGAACTCAGCCAGGGGTTGATCTGGCGGAAACCCCTCCAACGATCAAGTTAAACGCTAGCATAGAAAATAGGGTAGAGAGCACAAGATCAATAGGACTCAAGAGATTTTTTAGAACGTACCTTTTCAATGAGGTTGAGGTGTTATTTATATTTAATTCATAGTAAACTCCTAATTAGCATATAGGGTCGTTGCGTGTACATCAAGGTCTAAAACCGTTACTAAGGCACTGTTAAATATTTGACTTTTGAGTCAAATAAAATTTGATTGTTTTCACTTTCTTAAATATTTTTTTATTATTTCCGAATTTACTATTATTATTGGATTTATTATTTTAATTCGGATTTATTATTTATAGTTAGTGGCGGTTATTTTTAGCTTAGTAGGTAATTATTTAAGCACATGTTTAATCAATCGACTAACCCATTATCTCTCCTAGTGTGTTTATTTTGTACAGGCCAAGAGCTCTCAGACTGTATAAATAGGAAACGAACTCAATTCATTTTTCACATTTTTTCCAAAAAGTTGAGAGCATAGAGCTGCGGGTTTTGGAATTTTTTTTCCAACACCCTGTTTTCTTTATAGATTTGCCACTACAGAATTGAGTCTGTTTTGTATTGAATATCATTTAATACCAGTTTGCATTCCTAGAGTGATGTTATGTAACATCATCATAGATTCTAGAATTGGTTTACGAAGAAATCAACTTGTCATTTTCTTTTAAGAAGAGAAGATCTTTGCTTCTCATTTGTATTCTTTTGAATACTGATTTGTATTTGTAGAGAGTTGTTAAGCAATATTGACATACAATCTAGGAATTGAATTGGTTTACGAAGAAATCATCATGTGATTTTTTATTACAAGAGAAGATCTTGACTTCTCATTTGTATTCTTTTGAATACTGTCTTTTGCCTATGAAGGCACCATCCACAAGTTATATACTTATGGATAATGATTTAAAACTCGTGTCATTTATATTTCGCTGTATAATCTTTTTCAACACAAGTCTTTGTTTCTTTGAAAGAAATCTCTGATTTTATATTTATTTATATTCATCCGCACCAATTCAGATGCATTCAATTCTTTCAATTCGCATCAAGAGCCAATACTTGACCACTTGACCTATACTAAGTGTTGTATCCTCTCGTTATTTTTGTTAGAGTAGGTGACCAACAAGCGAACTTGTGGCTGTGGTATTTCAATTTATTCTTATAATAAATAATCATTTTTCGTATTTATGATAAAAACACATGGGCATTCTATATCTTTGTCCCTTTGTCTCAAACATAGATATAGTCCTTACAGTTATTACAAGTACTAGTAATTGATCTTTAGGATCGTGAGATATTTACATTAGTATTATAACTGTTAAACATGTTCCTAGTCGAAGGGTTCCGCCACCAATGAGGATATCGGACTTTCCCATTAAGAAACTTTATGTGTATTTTTTATGTACTCTTGCTTGCTTATGTGAATCATTTGGTGGGAGGATGAGAGAAGGGTAAGTAGAAGGGTGCATGTGTGGGTGCATGAGTGTCATGAATTTTTAAAAAGGTAAAAACATGATGGAAAGTCTTTCGAGGCTACGGTAAATATCTCGGGTACGCCGAGTCGGTACCGTAGGCTCTAGGGGTGGTTTGATTCCACGTAGATAGACGGATTCGAAATATATGAGGTTATTTACCGGTAACTTAGATTGACTCTTCTGAGGGATTCCTGATGATTTTTCATGTCATGCATGTTGCATTATGGTGTTGAGGATATAGATGGGAAAATCTCACTCTATGGTCTTGGGATCGTAGGGTTATAAAGGTGAGAGATTCTCATCCTACAATCTTCAATACATGTCATGGCATAGGGTTATAAAGGTGGGATATTCTCACTCTATGGTCTTGGGATCATAGGGTTATAAAAGTGGGAATTTATCTCACTCTATGCGTGTGACAATTATGTGATGAAACACGTCGACGAAAAAAGGGAAGTATATGATTGCTTTAATTAATGTTGCATGTCCATGTATAAGGTATATGTACGTATATATATATATATAGATATATCTATGCTCTATGTGTTATAAGTATTCGATAATAATTCAAGATTCTCATTGAGTCCTCAAAGGCTCATATAGGTGTTGTATGTCTGTAGGTATACCCGTTTTGGAGCCTGACGAGTGAAGTTGGGAATCGAGCTCGAGAATCGGAAGGAGATCGTATGGAGGGGATGTGGATTGTGTTGGCTACTACATCATCTATCTCAAGACAAGTTAATAGTAATGGAAGTGTTGCTCCAAGTGACACAACACCATCAGCAACACCCTGTACAGTTTCAGCAGACACGGAGGAGTTTGATTCAGATACAAATGATCAAAGTATAGATGTGCGCAGAAAAAGAGCCATCTAGAAGAATTCAAAAGAATCTTCCCATCTCACAATTTGTTGGAGATGTCTTTGATATAATGCGCACAAAGGGTAAGGAAAAGGTAAACTATATAGAGATGGTAAAACTGACTTCTTTGTCCACCTTATGTGTTGTTCATGATGTTGGGGATCGGGCACGTAAGTGTACGCAGCGGAAAACAAATTTTTTTATTTCATTTATATAAACTAATTTCTATAAACAAACACGTGCACAATAATTACAATTAATTGCATACCTTTTCTCTTCCAATCACCGACAAACATGCTCGCATGTATAATTAATTTAAATAACATAAATTAAATCATCATAGCATGCTCGCGAAATTAAATCAAATAATAAACATGCTCAACGGAGGATTCACATAAACACATAATCGAACATATAGATTCAAGTGATTCAATAATAAATTAACATACACTAATCTGAATTTATTTAAATTATTTAATATTTATTAATAAGGGAAAATGATACTTTACCCTTGAAGCGTGAATCGAACAAAGACTCGAGAAGATGGCTAACTGCTCTTCCCACTCCAACTGATCCAACCTCTTTTCTGATCCAAAATTACACGCCTGCAACGACTTCAATATCTCGATAGCTATTGAATGGACGCACCATTCCTTTTGGAAGCTTGTATATCAGCACGTTGTGAAGCTTCTGTCAAAATTTCACGTCTATCCCATTAACGGTTGATTTATTGAGAATTGTCTCGCAGGACTGCGCAGAAAATGTGAGTGCAGTTTTTCAAAATTGCCTTCCCGCATTCTGGCTTGTGGCGGCTCGTGAGGGCGCGTGGAAACGACCTTGGTGGCGGCGTTGGCGGCATAATAATCTATCTTCTCTTAGGTTTCCCCTCATATATTCAATCCACTATCCACGAAGCACTAGATACGTGATAGGCTATGTACAAAGAAGAAGAACCAAGGGAAAAGGAACATGCCGATGCGGCGGCGACTAGCGGCGGCGCGGCGGCTGGTGGCGGAGGTAGGGTTTCGGCTGCAAGGTGGACGGCTGATGGAGAGAGAGAGGATAGGGTTTCAAGCTTGTGTTGTGTTGTTTTTGTGTTGGGCTAGGCCTTAAGTTGGGCTAGGCCCAACAACTTAATTCCACTATCTTTCTCAGCTTGTTTCTAACGAACGAATACTCGTAAAAATATAACAATTATATTTTTTCAACGAGCACAAGCTCGTCGATACGAGTACCACTTGCAATTTACCAATTTCCGAAATTGGAAACCCTAATTTAGGACTTGCCAAATTGGGAAACTTTCCAAAATAGAAAGTTCACTAAATTTTCGTTGGATTCTTTTCCTCTACTTATTCTCATCCGTAATTGACGATTACGAATGTTTAACTCAATCACATTGACTTCCAATTACACTAATATTAACTAATTAATCATAGCTCGTTGCATTAAGGATCTCAAGTACAGTGTGATTAATCTCGTTAGCAGTGTGACCCTCGATGGTTTAGGTGTAAGCTAGCCGTGGGCCCACAACACATTGTGATTTAAACTCGTCCCTAGAGTTATAATTAAGAAGAAGCTACTTTCATCTTAACTACCCAACGAATCAAGATTGGCGTCTACCAACTACGCGTCATGATTTCCTAGATACAAATGAAGTGCCCGCAAGAACTATGTGATATAGTTAACGTACAGTACGATCCCTTCGATACATATATCCCGATTGAACTAGAGGCATTGGTTCGTCGAGACCACTTTATGAGTTCAGTAACTCTGTGGACGTTCTTCATTATATAATCCGTTCGTGTTTGACTTAGACAAACATATTTCTCTAATCACGACACTTTCAGCTATGGCCACAGACTTCATGGATTTTAAATCGCAAGAACACATAGGATATCCATGACTACTCAAGCGATCGAATCTCCTACTATAATGCACAAACCTCCCACTAGATTTCATACTGCCCGAACACTGGCCCTTGCGGCGGTCCACGGTGGAACTCAGGGACAGGTCACGATACAGCGGGTCCTTTAGTGAAGTCACGGTGATGTCTAGGTCTTAAGGATTAATGGTGTACAACTATATCATAGAAACCTCTACACGATTATTGGGAACCACTTAGAGATCTCCAGATTTAGGGAGTTTAGTGAACTCATCAACTTATGAGCACCCACTTATGTATGCCGATGTCACAATGAGACGCAGTACACATACACTAACTGCTAGTCTCGAATGGGTAAGCCCGATATCCTCATTAGTGGCGTAACCCGTTGACTAGGAACTGTGTTTAACAATTACTATACTTAAATAAATAATCTCACGAGTCTACTAGATCTATTTACAGTAATTAAGTAACTGCAAGGACTACATCTATGCTTAAGCAAGGGACAAAGATATAGAATGCCAAAGGGGGTTTTTATCATTAATACGAAATAGATTATTTACGAGTAGCATGAGAAAACACAACAATTAGTTTGATCTTCAGTCACCAACTCTAAAAATCTCCCACTTGACCTAAAGCCAACTACTCATTACCTAAGTCCCATCGACTATCTAGGTTTCTCATGGACCGGTATGGGTAAAGGCTAAGTTCAGGGATCTAATACGTTGTCTACCGAGGCAACTCTCTCGAACTAAAGTTCGCCCCTATTAATTATCTTACTAATGAGATAATTACGGTTCAGTATATGCTTGGATTTCTGATAAGACCTATTGAAATCATACATTCAACATTTGAATGTAATTTCGAATCCAAACTGCTACATTCGCGTCATCTAATGCCGCAATATATTAAGCTTCGGAGGTGGAATCCGTCATCATGTTTCACTTGGAACTCATACGACTCCTCGTTAATAAGCATGAATATAAATCCCGACATCCTTTTTGAGTCGTCCACTTCCGATTGAAACACTAAAGTCGTCGATTGAATTTGTTTTCCATTTGGAATCCCCATAGACTATAGATGAACAAGTTCTTAGTACTTCGCAAGTATTTAAGGATTTGTTTCATAGCTATCCAACTAACTTGGTTGGGGTAGACTGATATCTATAGTGACGCTTCACTACATACATTATATCATGTCCATAATATGAATTGGCATAACCAAGCAACCTTTTCTATTTATCTCTATAAATACGTATCCTCTAATATGTAGGAAGCTTATCCCAAATTCATGTATTGAGAAATATGTGGACAATCGTGCTTTTGTTGACTATAGCATCCCTACGACATTCCAAATGACTAGGATGCTATCAACACAAAGTACAGGGAAAAGCAATGGCACTCCCACTAAACTTCTTGTAAACTTAAGGCTTTTAAGAATTCGTTACTAAATCAATTTCTCGATTTTTGTGTCGAATCGAACATTCTAATTTATGGGATGCTAGGTTCAATCCATAAATGGATCGCTGGAATTTTGCAACTCTTTTGATAATTTCCAGAAGATATGAAGCCTTTCGGCTGTACCACTCTGATTTCCTCAATCTCGCCATTGAGGAAGGTGGTCTTCATATCTATTTTCCATATCTCGTAGTCATACTACGCAAAAATGGCTAGCAAAATCCTAATGGAATTATACCATAGTGTTTCATGAAAATTTATCTCGCAGACAACAACTTGTCTTAGAGTATAACTCTTTTTCACGTGTCTAGCTTTATAGGTTGATACATTTCCATATTTTCAAACTTAATGATTATAGATCCACTTTCATCCAACGGGAAAGATTCCCTTGGGTGGATCCATCAAGGTCCATACCTTGTTAGAGTTGTTGGGAATCAGATACATGTACGCAGCGGAAAACAAAAAATTTATGCGAATTAAACAGTTTAAATCACATAATCACATGCCTGATAAACAATTAATTGCGTACCTTTGTGCTTCCAGCGAAATTAAAAACGACAATCATGCGAATTATTTAATCGACAGTAAATAAATTAGCATGCTCGCATTAAATCATTTAACGTGCTCGCGGTAAAACATGAATTATATGTAAACAAATAAAACATACTAATTCATAAAACATACTACGAAAACGAACATACATAATTTAATCTAATTAAATTAATATCAAACGAATACCGGATTCGAGAATTACCTCTTGAAGCGTGAGGTTGGCGCACGAAACAAAGCAATATTGCCACAGAAACAAATCCATGCAATCCGGGAGCGGCGACGGCAAAGCAGCGGTGGCGGCGGTGCAAGCTGCGGCGGCACATGAAGATCACGCGCTGTCTTCAGGCGGCGCGTGGGAGCGCGTGCGTCATCGGCTTGAGGGCTGCTCCTCTATTCTTCGATTCTTCGATCTTCCTCCTCTCGGATTCACCTCGTATACTTCGATCTACAAAAACGTGGCACTAGACACGCAATAGTGAGAATAAACGGAAGAATAGAAAAGAGGAAAAGAACTACCACAATTGATCGGCCAAGGGAGGCTGATTTTCGGCGATGGAACATCGGCGGCGGCGACGGCCGTGAGTGAGTATGGCCGAGAGAGAGAGAGAGAGGCGAGCGGCTAGGGTTTGTAAATTTGGAAAGTTCACTGAGATGATTGCCTATTATTTTCCTTTTCTTATTCTCATTCATAATTCCAAATTACGAATGTTGGACCCAATCATATTCACTTCCAATCATGAAAAAATAAAACATTTTTATCTTTGACCATTTATTCAAAGATCACATGTACACGAGCAGTGTGACCCTCGATGGTTCAATTGTAAGCTTGCCGCGGGCCCACAACCTTTTGTGGTCAGAACTCGTCCCTTAGAGTTACGATTAAGATGAAGCTCGTTTCACCTTAATCACTCAATGAATCAAGATTGGCGTCTAGCAACTACGCGTCATGATTCCCTAGATACAAATGAAGTGCCTGCAAGAACCTTTCGATATAGTTACGTACAGTACGATCCCTTCGATTCATATGTCCCGATTGAACTAGAGGCAATTGTTCATCGAGACCTCCTTAGTAGTTCAATAATTGTGTGGTCGTTCCAAGTGTTCTAGTCGTTACGTGCATGACTTAGAGAATCAAATTCTCTAATCATCACTTAGTTAGCTCTGGCCAGAGACTTAGAGATTACAAACTATGAGAACACACAGGACATCCAAGACTATTCTAGCGATCGAATCCCTAACTACACTGCACATACCTGTTAGAGTAGGTGACCAACAAGCCAACTTGTGGCTGTGGTCTTTCGTATTTATTATGGTAATAAACGAACCTTTATTCGTATTAATGATAAAACACCTTGGCATTCTATATCTTTGTCCCTTTGTCACAAGCATAGATATAGTCCTTACAGTTATTACAAGTACGAGTAAATGATCGTAAGGATTGTGAGATATTTACTTTAGTATTATAACTGTTAAACGTGTTCCTAGTCGAAGGGTTACGCCACCAATGAGGATATCGGCCTTTCCCATTAGAAGACTAGCACTTAGTGTATGTGTACTGCATCTCATCAGTAAACGGTATTGTGATATCGGCATGCATAAGTGGGTGCTCGTAAGTTGACGAGTTCACTGAACTCCCTCACCCTAGAAATCTCTAAGTGGTTCCCAATAATCGAGTAGAGATATCTATGGTATAGTTGTACACCATTAGTCCTTATGACCTAGACATCACCGTGACTTCACTAGAGGACCAGCTGTATCGTGACCTGTCTCTGAGTTCCACCGAGGACCATCCCAAGGGCCAGTGTTCAAGCAGTCCGAAATCTAGTGGAAGGTTTGTGCATTGTAGTCGGGGATTCGATCGCTAGAATAGTCTTGGATGTCCTGTGTGTTCTAAAAGTTTGTAATCATTCTAAGTCTCTGGCCAGAGCTGACTAAGTGATGATTAGAGGATTCGATTCTCTAAGTCATGCACGTGACGATTACAATACTTAGAACGATCGCACCGTTATTGAACATATAAAGAGGTCTCGATGAACCAATGCCTCTAGTTCAATCGGGACATATGAATCGAAGGGACCGTACTGTACGTTAACTATATCTGAAGGTTCTTGCAGGCACTTCATTTGTATCTAGGGAATCATGACGCGTAGTTTCTAGACGCCAATCTTGATTCGTTGGGTGATTAAGGTGAAACGAGCTTCATCTTAATCGTAACTCTAAGGGACGAGTTTTGACCACAAAGAGTTGTGGGCCCACGGCTAGCTTACACCTGAACCATCGAGGGTCACACTGCTCGTGCACATGAGATCTTTGAATAAACGGTCAGAGATAAAATAGTTTATCTCTGCATGATTGGAAGTAAATATGATTTAGTCCAACGTTCGTAATTTGGAATTATGAATGAGAATAAGAAAAGGAAAAGAATAGGCGAACGTATTAGTGAACTTTCTAAATCGGGAAGTTTCCAAATTTAGAAAGTGCACTGAACTAGGGTTTCCACTTTTGGAAAGTTGGAAAATGAGAGATGGCACTCGTAATGACGAGGAAGTTATAATGAATCCGAAAATGTAATCGTTGCAATTTTTCGGTCATTGGATTGAGAGAAACGAGCAAGTATACTAGCGAACTTAAGCTGTTGGGCCCGATCCAACTTAAGCCCGCTAGGGTTTTATGCAAGACATATAAATACTTGATTTATAGGTCTTGCACAAACAAGTGAAACCCTAACCCTAGCAGCCGTCCACCTCTCTCTCTCGGCCTCTCTCTCCCGCGGCCACCACCGCCGTCCTCCCCGCCGTTTCGCCGGAATCGGCCGTTCATCGGCCGATTGACTTGGTAGCTTCTTTCCTTCTCTTTTTCTTCCGTTTTTCTAACTATTACGTGTCTAGTGCCACGTGTTTAGTAGATCGAAGTATACGAGGTGAAATCCGAGAGGAGGAAGATCGAAGATCGAGGAATCGAAGAGCAGCGCACGAGCCGAAGCCGCACGCTGCCCCACGCGCCGCCCCGGAAGACCGCGCATGTACCTCACGCGCCGCCGTGGCCGATTCGCTGCTGCTGCCACTGCACCGCTGCTGCCCCAATTGTACGGATTGGTTTCCGTAGCAATCTCGACTTGCTAAACGCTCCTACCTCACGCTTCAAGAGGTAAATACACGAATCCCTAGTTTCGATTCGTTTACGTTTAAACTATGAATTCATGTTTGCTATCGTATGATTTATGTGATTATGTGTAATCGTTTTAATCTTTGCAAGCATGTTAATTGGTTTAAACGCGAGCATGTTAATTGATTTAAATTCGGTTAAATTATTTAGCATGTATGTTGTTTTTAATTTCGCTGGAAGCGCAAAGGTACGCAATTAATTGATTTTAATTTGTCGGGCATGTGCTTGTGTGCTTTAAAGTCGTTTAAATCACATTAATTTTTTGTTTTCCGTTGCGTATGCGTGCTCGAAACCCAACAATACCTCCCACTTGATTTCGGACTGCACGAACACTAGCCCTTGGGGCGGTCCTCAGTGGAACTTAGGGACAGGACACGATACAGCTGGTCCTCTAGTGAAGTCACGGTGATGTATAGGTCATTAGGTCTAATGGTGTACAACTATACCATAGATATCTCTACTCGATTATTGAGAACCACTTAGAGATTTCTAGGGTGAGGGAGTTCAGTGAACTCGTCAACTTACGAGCACCCACGTATGCATGCCGATATCACAGTACCGTTTACTAATGAGATGCAGTACACATACACTAAGGTAAGGGCTAGTCTCTTAATGGGAATGGCCGATATCCTCATTGGTGGCGCAACCCTTCGACTAGGAACACGTTTAACAGTTATAATACTAAAGTAAATAACTCACGATCCTAAAGATCAATTACTAGTACTTGTAATAACTGTAAGGACTATATCTATGTTTGACACAAAGGGAAAAAGATATAGAATACCAAGGTGGTTTTATCATAAATACTAAAAATGATTATTTATTACAAGAATAAATGGAAAGACCACAGCCACAAGTTGGCTTGTTGGTCACCTACTCTAACAATCTCCCACTTGAACTAAAGCCAACTACCCATAAATCGTAATCCCATCGACTCTCGATGTTTCTCGTGGACCGACCTTGGTTAAGGCTTCGTGAAGGGGTCTGCAACGTTCTCTTCCGAGGTGACTCGTTCTACTTGTTGGGTTTCGGGCAAGTGTACGCAGCGGAAAACCAAAATTTAATGTGATTTAAACGACTTTAAAGCACACAAGCACATGCCCGACAAATTAAAATCAATTAATTGCGTACCTTTGCGCTTCCAGCGAAATTAAAAACAACATACATGCTAAATAATTTAACCGAATTTAAATCAATTAACATGCTCGCGTTTAAACCAAATAACATGCTTGCAACGATTAAAATGATTACACATAATCACATAAAATCATACGAAAGCAAACATGAAAATATAGTTTAAACATAAACGAATCGAAACAAGGGATTCGTGTGTTTACCTCTTGAAGCGTGAGGTAGGAGCGCTTGGCAAGTCGAGATTGCTACGGAAACCAATCCGTACAATCGGGGCAGCAGCGGTGCAGCGGCAGCGGCGGTGAGACGGCTCACGGCGGCGCGTGAATTTCACGCGCGGTCTTCCGGGGCGGCGCGTGGGGCAGCGTGCGGTTTCGGCTCGTGCGCTGCTCCTCGATTCTTCGATCTTTGGTCTTCCTCCTCTCGGATTTCACCTCGTATACTTCGATCTACTAAACACGTGGCACTAGACACGTAATAGTTAGAAAAACAGAAGAAAAAGAGAAGGAAAGACAATACCGAAACAATCGGCCAACGAATGGCCGATTCCGGTGAAGCTCCGGCGACGGCGCCGGTGACGGCCGCGGGGAGAGGGCGAGAGGGAGAGGGAGAACGGCTGCTAGGGTTAGGGTTTTCACTTATGTGTGCAAGACCTATAAATCTTGTATTTATAGTGTCTTGCATAAAACCCTAGCGGGCTTAAGTTGGACCGGGCCCAACAGCTTAAGTTCGCTAGTACTTTTACTTGCTCGTTTCTCTCAATCCAATGACCGAAAAATTGCAACGATTACATTTTCGGAATCATTATAAAGTCCTCGTCATTACGAGTGTCAATTCTCATTTTCCAACTTTCTAAAAGTGGAAACCCTAGTTCAGTGCACTTTCTAAATATGGAAACTTCCCGATTTAGAAAGTTCACTAACACGTTCGCCTATTCTTTTCCTTTTCTTATTCTCATTCGTAATTCCAAATTACGAATGTTGGACTCAATCGTATTGACTTCCAATTATGCAAAGATAAACTATTTTATCTCTGACCGTTTATTCAAAGATCTCATGTGCACGAGCAGTGTGACCCTCGATGGTTCAGGTGTAAGCTAGCCGTGGGCCCACAACTCTTTGTGGTCAAAACTCGTCCCTTAGAGTTACGATTAAGATGAAGCTCGTTTCACCTTAATCACCCAAAGAATCAAGATTGGCGTCTAGCAACTACGCGTCATGATTCCCTAGATACAAATGAAGTGCCTGCAAGAACCTTCAGATATAGTTAACGTACAGTACGGTCCCTTCGATTCATATGTCCCGATCGAACTAGAGGCATTGGTTCATCGAGACCTCTTTATATGTTCGATGACGGTGCGATCGTTCCAAGTGTTGTAATCGTCACGTGCATGACTTAGAGAATCGAATTCTCCAATCATCACTTAGTCAGCTCTGGCCAGAGACTTAGAATGATTACAAACTTTCAGAACACACAGGACATCCAAGACTATTCTAGCGATCGAATCCCCGACTACAATGCACAGACCTCCCACTAGATTTCGGACTGCACGAACACTGGCCCTTGGGATGGTCCTCGGTGGAACTCAGGGACAGGTCACGATACAGCTGGTCCTCTAGTGAAGTCACGGTGATGTCTAGGTCATAAGGACTAATGGTGTACAACTATACCATAGATATCTCTACTCGATTATTGGGAACCACTTAGAGATTTCTAGGGTGAGGGAGTTCAGTGAACTCGTCAACTTACGAGCACCCACTTATGCATGCCGATATCACAATACCGTTTACTGATGAGATGCAGTACACATACACTAAGTGCTAGTCTTAATGGGAAAGGCCGATATCCTCATTAGTGGCGTAACCCTTCGACTAGGAACATGTTTAACAGTTATAATACTTAAGTAAATATCTCACGATCCTAACGATCAATTACTAGTACTTGTAATAATTGTAAGGACTATATCTGTGCTTGTGACAAAGGGACAAAGATATAGAATGCCAATGTGTTTTATCATTAATACGAATAAAGGTTCGTTTATTACAATAATAAATACGAAAGACCACAGCCACAGGTTGGCTTGTTGGTCACCTACTCTAACAATCTCCCACTTGATCTAAAGCCAACTACCCATAAACCGCAATCCCATCGACTCTCGATGTTTCTCATGGACCGATCTTGGTAAAGGCTTCGTGAAGGGGTCTGCAACGTTCTCTTCCGAGGTGACTCGTTCTACCTTAACTTCACCTCTATCAATGATCTCTCGGATCACGTGATACTTCCTCAGAATATGCTTCGACTTCTGATGAGATCGTGGCTCCTTAGCTTGCGCCACGGCTCCTGTGTTATCACAGTACAATGGTACTGGATCACTAGCATCAGGAATGACACCCAACTCTTGGATGAATTTCCTTATCCAAGTCCCTTCTTTTGCAGCTTCAGACGCTGCAATGTATTCCGCTTCGGTAGTGGAATAGGCCGTCGTGCTTTGCTTGGAACTCTTCCAACACACGGCACCACCATTAAGCGTGAATATAAATCCTGAATTCGACTTTAAGTCGTCCACGTCCGATTGAAAACTAGAGTCAGTGAAACCCTCTAATTTCAACTCCGCACCCCCATAGACCAAAAACATATCCTTAGTCCTTCGCAAGTACTTGAGGATATCTTTCACGGCTTTCCAGTGAGCCGGGCCGTGGTTAGACTGATATCTGCTTGTGACACTCACAGCATACGCAATATTGGGTCTCGTACATAGCATGCCATACATTATGCTTCCTATGGCAGAAGCATAGGGCGTCCTCTTCATCTCCTCGTTTTCACTAGGTGTTTGCGGACACATAGATTTCGAGAGACGAACCCCATGGGACATTGGCAAGAATCCCTTCTTGGATTCTTCCATGCTAAACCGTTTCATAACGGTGTCTATGTACAGGCTTTGGGATAAACCAAGCATCTTTCTCGCTCTATCTCTATAGATGCGTATTCCTAATACATAAGATGCTTCTCCCAAATCCTTCATTGAGAAACGTGTGGACAACCATGCTTTCGTTTGTTGTAACATTCCTACGTCATTCCCAATGAGTAGAATGTCGTCAACGTACAGCACTAAAAATATCACAACCCTCCCACTAACCTTCTTGTATACACAAGGTTCCTCCGGATTCTTCTCAAAATCAAACTCTTTGATAGTTGAGTCGAACCTAATGTTCCAACTACGGGATGCTTGTTTCAATCCATAAATGGATCGCTGGAGCTTGCAAACCTTTTGCTCACTTCCAGAAGATATGAAGCCTTCCGGCTGCGCCATGTAAATTTCTTCCTCAATATCTCCATTAAGGAAGGCGGTCTTCACATCCATTTGCCATATCTCGTAGTTGTACCACGCAGCTATGGCCAGCAAAATCCTAATGGACTTCAGCATCGCGACTGGCGAAAAAGTTTCCTCATATTCAACGCCTTGCCTTTGAGTGTAACCTTTCGCTACCAATCAAGCTTTATAGGTCGATACCTTTCCATCCACTCCAATTTTCTTCTTATAGATCCACTTGCAGCCTATAGGAACAATTCCCTTAGGTGGATCTACCAAGGTCCACACCTTGTTGGAGTACATGGAGTCCATTTCGGATTTCATGGCAGTTAGCTAATGTCCCATGTCCGCATCCGATACGGCCTCATTGTATGTTCTTGGATCTCGTCCAAGATCAACATGATCTTCATCATTTTCGAGGAGGAATAACCTATCCGGCATTTTCCGAACTCTTTCGGATCTACGTACCGTAGGTTCAGGAGGTATATTAGTGGTTTGTTGTATTGGTTCGATTTATTGTTCTTGCGTTTGAACTTCACTTTGTGGTTCTTGAACTACTTCAAGTTCTATCATGCTGCCCTTGCTATCGGATAGAAACTCCCTTTCCAAAAAGGTGGCATTTCTTGAAACAAACGTCTTTGCTTCTTTGACATAATAAAACTCGTATCCCATTGAGTCTTCGGGATACCCCACAAAATAGCACAAGTCGGATTTACTATCCAACTTATCTCCCACTAATCGCTTCACATAAGCGGGACAACCCCATATCCTAATATGTTTGTAATTGGGTTTCCGGGAATGCCAAAGTTCATAAGGTGTGGATTTAACTGCTTTGGTGTTAACTCTATTCAGCAAATACGCGGCAGTACGGAGTGCATGACCCCACAAGTATGCCGGTAAGTTTGTGAACCCCATCATGGATCGAACCATATCTAATAAAGTTCGATTCCGACGTTCGGATACTCCATTAAGTTGAGGAGTTCCCGGTGGAGTCCATTGGGATTGTATCCCATTTTCTTTTAGATAGTCAATGAACTCGATGCTCAAGTATTCTCCACCACGATCGGATCGCAGCTTCTTAACACTTCGTTCGAGTTGCTTTTCTACTTCGTGTCTAAAATCTTTGAACTTTTCAAATGTTTCAGACTTGTACTTCATCAAGTACACATACCCATACCTAGAATAATCGTCGGTAAAGGTAGCGAAGTAGTTATATCCACCCTTCGCACTAACACTTAGTGGACCACATACGTCTGTATGGATCAAATCCAAAAGACCCTCGGCTCGTTCCATTTTCCTTTTGTAGGGTGACTTGGTCATTTTCCCTTTAAGGCAAGATTCACAAGTTTGTAGTGATTTCACGTCCTCCAAAGAGAACAATCCTTCACTAACAAAATCGTTCATCCTTCTTAAAGAGACATGACCTAATCTAGCGTGCCAAAGTTGTGCGGGGTTTTGATCTATCTCCTTACGTTTTGCTGATATAACATTAATAGGTATTTCACTTAGATTTAGTTCATACAAGTTGTTTAATAGTCGTCCTTTGCAAATCAAATTCTCATTCTTTTGTATAATGCAAATCGAATTTCCAAAAACAAAAGTAAAACCTTCAATATCCAATACAGGAATAGAAATAAGGTTTCTAATGAGCGACGGAACAAATAAACAATCGTTCAAAACAATAGGAAAACTAGAATCCAAAACATTTAAGTAAATTGTGCCAATGGCTTCAGCAGCAACTCTTGCTCCATTCCCCATCCTTAGGAAGGTCTCACCCGCTCTAAGTCTTCGACTTCTTGTCATTAGCTGCAAATCATTGCACAAATGTGAGCCACAGCCCGTATCCAATACCCAAGAAGAAGAGTTGACAGACAAATTAACGTCAATGAAATACGTACCCTTTTCAGAACCTTTCTGCTTCAGGTAAGCCTTGCAGTTGCGGCGCCAATGTCCTTTCTTTCCACAGTGATGGCAAGCATCATCAACTTGTTTGCTAACCTTTGCTTTGGGGCCCCCACTACCTTCACCCACTTCGAACTTGCTGTTTGGGAAGGGAACTCTTTCCTTTCTCTTCTTTTGGAAAGAACTCTTCTTTCCAGAAGTAGCAGCAATGAGAACAGACTTCTCTTTCTTAATGGTGGACTCGAAGCTGACCAACATGTTCATTAACTCATCCAAGGGAGGATCTAGTTTGTTCATGTTGAAGTTCACTATGAACGATTCATAGGAACTAGGGAGAGATAACAGGATCAAATCCAACGAGAGCTCGGCCGGGAGGGTGACATCAAGATTCACTAGCTTTTGAAGGAGAGTGATCATTTTGAGACAGTGCTCGTGGACCGAAGTCCCTTCGCGCAGTCTCGCTGTGATCAACTCCTTTGTAGCAGCGTACCTCGATGCCCTAATATTCTCACTATACATGCTATCGAGATGAGCCTTTATATCGAAAGCATGCAAGTGAGACTCATATTTCCTCACAAGCGCGGGCTCCATGGCGGCTATCATATAGCACCTAGCATGAGTGTCATCTTTCTTCCAAACTTCATAAGTTTCCTTTTCAGCATCAGTCGCTGTGGCAGGTATAGTGGCGGGAAGCCTCTCGTTCAAAACATAGAGATGCCCCTCAACAGTTAGCACAAGCTTAAGACTACGCAACCAATCTAAGTAATTTGGGCCATTGAGTTTATTGTCGAGGATTGACGTTGTGGGATTCTTAGACATAATTATCTGAGACATATAGAGAAGAGGATTATTAGAGATTCGCGTTAAATGATTGTTACAATTAAATGTTTGGACTTATGTTATTTAATTGTTCTCCCACTAATTTTATCGAGTTCCACTTCCCTCTAGTAGACAAACGAGAAAACTGATTTTTCTTAATGGGCTTTAGGTCCAATAGACAAATATAACCCGTAGTTAATCTAGCCCGATTATATTTGCCCAAAGGTAGATCACAATCAATCATATCCACAATATGACCCTAAATTAATTTTCCTCACACTTGATAATGACCTAAGTTAATCTCGCGAATATCAAAATCGTTGTGTGTCAAGTCTAACCTACCAATCAAAGATGCTCATAGAAACTTGATTATGCCAAACTAATGCAGTCCCTAGTTAATCTAGCCGACCACGTCAACATAACCCTTTTCTATGGCTACCTTCATCGCTATGTCAATTGAATTACAGCTTACTCTACCATAGCACTCCCCGCTAACACGGCTTACTGCACTACAGCAAAGGGCTACACATAATCCAACCGTTGGCAGAAGGAAAGAAATAACTCAACAAGTTGGGTCATTCTTTATAGCTTGAAATGATTCTCAATTAGATTAAGAATGAGGGGTTTTATTAAAAGTTTTTTATCTCATCAGAAGGTTCGGATTGGTCTATGTGATTCCTACATCTATGTTCTCTAAAGGTATATGGAAACGCATATTGTCCTAAGAGGAACATACGACCTAATCATATAATTAATTACATTAAATAATTATCGGGTTTTTCAAAATAATTATAGAACCTCAACTAGCATAAATCATTCATATAATGTTGAGGTACTACTAATTAAGTTGAACTTATAATCAATATTATATTTGTGTTCTATTAATTGAAATCAATTAATTAATCTAACACCTATTTACAAAAATAGATGATTGTTGATCCAATTATCTAATAGGGATTAATTGAAAGTAATTTTCCAAAAATTAAAATCAATTTGTTTTAAGTTTAAACCATCGAACCGGTTCGATCCGAACAATTAAAAACCGACATTTTTAAAACAATTTCAGATCCGATTTTCCAATTTTAAACAATTTTAATGCTGGAAAAATTCTAAACAATATTTCAAAAATATTTTAAACTTACGAAAACTCCCAATTACATAATACAACAATCACTACTTTAATAAATCGAACATGCATAAAATCATAGCATATTAAAACGAACGCAATTAATTGCGCAACGAGCTCTGATACCACTGTTGGGTTTCGGGCACGTGTACGCAGCGGAAAACAAAAATTTAATGTGATTTAAACGACTTTAAAGCACACAAGCACATGCCCGACAAATTAAAATCAATTAATTGCGTACCTTTGCGCTTCCAGCGAAATTAAAAACAACATACATGCTAAATAATTTAACCGAATTTAAATCAATTAACATGCTCGCGTTTAAACCAAATAACATGCTTGCAACGATTAAAACGATTACACATAATCACATAAAATCATACGAAAGCAAACATGAAAATATAGTTTAAACATAAACGAATCGAAACAAGGGATTCGTGTGTTTACCTCTTGAAGCGTGAGGTAGGAGCGCTTGGCAAGTCGAGATTGCTACGGAAACCAATCCGTACAATCGGGGCAGCAGCGGTGCAGCGGCAGCGGCGGTGAGACGGCTCACGGCGGCGCGTGAATTTCACGCGCGGTCTTCCGGGGCGGCGCGTGGGGCAGCGTGCGGTTTCGGCTCGTGCGCTGCTCCTCGATTCTTCGATCTTTGGTCTTCCTCCTCTCGGATTTCACCTCGTATACTTCGATCTACTAAACACGTGGCACTAGACACGTAATAGTTAGAAAAACAGAAGAAAAAGAGAAGGAAAGACAATACCGAAACAATCGGCCAACGAATGGCCGATTCGTGTGAAGCTCCGGCGACGGCGCCGGTGACGGCCGCGGGGAGAGGGCGAGAGGGAGAGGGAGAACGGCTGCTAGGGTTAGGGTTTTCACTTATGTGTGCAAGACCTATAAATCTTGTATTTATAGTGTCTTGCATAAAACCCTAGCGGGCTTAAGTTGGACCGGGCCCAACAGCTTAAGTTCGCTAGTACTTTTACTTGCTCGTTTCTCTCAATCCAATGACCGAAAAATTGCAACGATTACATTTTCGGAATCATTATAAAGTCCTCGTCATTACGAGTGTCAATTCTCATTTTCCAACTTTCTAAAAGTGGAAACCCTAGTTCAGTGCACTTTCTAAATATGGAAACTTCCCGATTTAGAAAGTTCACTAACACGTTCGCCTATTCTTTTCCTTTTCTTATTCTCATTCGTAATTCCAAATTACGAATGTTGGACTCAATCGTATTGACTTCCAATTATGCAAAGATAAACTATTTTATCTCTGACCGTTTATTCAAAGATCTCATGTGCACGAGCAGTGTGACCCTCGATGGTTCAGGTGTAAGCTAGCCGTGGGCCCACAACTCTTTGTGGTCAAAACTCGTCCCTTAGAGTTACGATTAAGATGAAGCTCGTTTCACCTTAATCACCCAACGAATCAAGATTGGCGTCTAGCAACTACGCGTCATGATTCCCTAGATACAAATGAAGTGCCTGCAAGAACCTTCAGATATAGTTAACGTACAGTACGTCCCTTCGATTCATATGTCCCGTTCGAACTAGAGGCATTGGTTCATCAAGACCTCTTTATATGTTCGATGACGGTGCGATCGTTCCAAGTGTTGTAATCGTCACGTGCATGACTTAGAGAATCGAATTCTCTATCATCACTTAGTCAGCTCTGGCCAGAGACTTAGAATGATTACAAACTTTCAGAACACACAGGACATCCAATACTATTCTAGCGATCGAATCCCCGACTACAATGCACAGACCTCCCACTAGATTTCGGACTGCACGAACACTGGCCCTTGGGATGGTCCTCTGTGGAACTCAGGGACAGGTCACGATACAGCTGGTCCTCTAGTGAAGTCACGGTGATGTCTAGGTCATAAGGACTAATGGTGTACAACTATACCATAGATATCTCTACTCGATTATTGGGAACCACTTAGAGATTTCTAGGGTGAGGGAGTTCAGTGAACTCGTCAACTTACGAGCACCCACTTATGCATGCCGATATCACAATACCGTTTACTGATGAGATGCAGTACACATACACTAAGTGCTAGTCTTAATGGGAAAGGCCGATATCCTCATTAGTGGCGTAACCCTTCGACTAGGAACATGTTTAACAGTTATAATACTTAAGTAAATATCTCACGATCCTAACGATCAATTACTAGTACTTGTAATAACTGTAAGGACTATATCTATGCTTGTGACAAAGGGACAAAGATATAGAATGCCAATGTGTTTTATCATTAATACGAATAAATGTTCGTTTATTACAATAATAAATACGAAAGACCACAGCCACAGGTTGGCTTGTTGGTCACCTACTCTAACACTACTTTAACTTCACCTCTATCAATGATCTTACGGATCACTTGATACTTCCTCAGAATATGCTTGGACTTTTGATGATATCTTGGCTCCTTAGCTTACGCCACGACTCTGGTGTTATCACAGTATAACGGTAGTGGATCATTAGCATTAGGAATGACACCCAACTCTTGGATGAATTTCCTTATCCAAGTCCCTTCTTTTGCAGCTTCAGATGCTGCAATGTATTCAGCTTCGGTAGTGGAATCGGCCGTCGTGCTTTGCTTGGAACTCTTCCAACACACGGCACCACCATTAAGCGTGAATATAAATACCGAGTTCGACTTTGAGTCATCCACATCTGATTAAAAACTAGAGTCGGCAAAGCCCTCTATTTTCAACTCGGCACCCCCATATACCAAAAATATATCCTTTGTCCTTCGTAAGTACATGAGGATATATTTTTCTTTATAGCTTGAAATAATTCTTAATAAATTAAGAATCAGGGATTTATTATTGTTTTGTTGTTATCTTATCTGAATTATTGGACATGTCGATTGGATTCCTACAACTATGTTCTCTAAAGGTATATGGAAACGCATATTGTCCTAAGAGGAACATTCGACCTAAATTATAATTAATTACAATAATTAATTATGAGGATTTGTTTCAAAATAGTTAAAGGACCTTAATCAACATAAATCAATCAAATAAAGCTTAAGGTACAATTAATTAAGTTGATCAAACACTCATTTCTTGAACATTATTGATCAATAGATCAAATATTTGGATTGGGCTTTAATTGATAAATAATTTCAGAAAATTAAAAATAAATTTTGATTTCATTTTAATTTATGGAAAAAGGATTATTTATTTACTTATTTATTTTCGGTTGTCTAAACCAGTTAGACCCGGTTGGACCGGTCTCACTGAGCTGTGCGGCCCGGATAGTTTTTAGAAAATTATTTTTGAATTTTAAACTTAAATCCAATTTTAATTTTAAACCCAATTTCCAATTCCAATTTTAAAATCAATCAAAATCCAATTTTAAAACCAAAATCCAATTTTCTAATTCCAATTTAAAAATTGATCAAATCCAATTTTAAAATAAATCCAATTTTCTAATTATAATATTAAAATCGATCAAATCTAATTTGAAAATTAAATCCAATTTTCTAATTCCAATTTTAAAATCGACCAAATCCAATTTTAAAATTCAATTCAATTTTCTAATTTTAATTTTAAAATCGATCAAATCCAATTTTAAAATCAAATTAAAAGTAAACCAACCGAATTCAAATTTCACCAATTCAATAAATTCAATAAACTGGTCACATGCAATCGAAAATAATAAGCACGTAGGCAGTTAATTGCGCAACCGTAGCTCTGATACCACTGTTGGGGATCAGGCACATGTACGCAGCGGAAAACAATTTTTTTTTATTTCATTTATATAAACAAACATGTGGACAATAATTACAATTAATTGCGTACCTTTTCTCTTCCAATCACCGACAAACATGCTCGCATGTATAAATTAATTTAAATAACATAAATTAAATCATCATAGCATGCTCGCGAAATTAAATTAAATAATAAACATGCTCAACGAACAATTCAGATAAACACATAATCGAACATATAGATTCATGTCATTCAATAATCAATTAAGATACACTAATCTCAATTAATATAACTTAATTTATATATATTAATTAGGGAAAACGATAGTTTACCCTTGAAGCGTGAATCAAACAAAGACTCGAGAAGATGGCAAGCTGCTCTTCCCACTCCAACTGATCCAACCTCTATTCTGATCCAAAATTACAGGCCTGCTGCGACTTCAATATCTCCATTGTGATTGATTGGACGCACCATTCCTCTTGGCAGATTGTAGATCAACAAGTTTTGAAGCTTCAATCAACATTTCACGTATATCCGATTACCGGTTGATTTATGGCAAATTTTCTCCCAGGACTGCACATAAAATCCGAGAGCAGTTTTTCAGAATTGCCTTCCCGCATCACTGGCTTGTGGCATCGCGTGAGGGCGTGTGGAAACGTTCCAGGTGGCGGCGTTGGCGGCTTAATAATCTTCCTTCTCTTAGGTTTCACCTCGTATATTCAATCCACTATCAACGCAACACTAGATACGTAATAGGCTAAGTACAACAAACAAGAACGAAGGGAAAAGAAACATGCCGATGCGGCGGCGACTAGCGGCGGGGCAGCGGCTGGTGGCGGAGGTAGGCTTTCGGCTGCAAGGTGGACGGCTGATGGAGAGAGAGGAGTTAGGGTTTCAAGCTTGTGTTGTGTTGTTTTTGTGTTGTGTGTGTTTCACAAGACATATAAATCCGATTTATATGATTCTTGTGAAAAGCCAAAAGAATTAATATTACTGCGAGTGATAGTAAAATTACTATTACAATTGTAATATTACCGTCAACCACAGTAATATTACAATAATACACAGTAATATTACTACGTTACTCCGTGAATAACTCAAACAAACAAAAAAATCCAAACAAAATAATAATATTGATGTGGTTGACAGCAATCTATAACAATAGTAATATTACTGTCAAACACAGTAATATTATTGTGTTTACAGTAATATTACAATAACAGACAGTATTATTACGTTACTCCTTGAATAACTCAAACAAAACAAAAAACCCAAAAAAAAAAATAATATTGATGTTGTTGATAGTAATATTATTGTGTTTACAGTTATTTTACTGTCAACGACAGTAATATAATTATGTTGACTTGTCAACAAATCAAACAAAATAAAAAAATAACAAAAATAAATAAATAATAATATTACATTAATTTACTGTCAACGAGAGAACTATTACATAAATGTATTGTCAGCGTCAGTACAATTACGTTAATTAACTATCATTGACAATATAATTACGTTAATTTACTGTCAGTGACAACATAATAACGGTCAACGTTTAGCGGCGGATGTAAAAAAGAAAAAAAAAAACTTAAAAAAGTTTACTACGGAATCCGACGGCAAAAACTTGTTTTTTTTTTTTTTTAAATCAAAATTGGATTTGTGTTCAAAATTGGATTTTTGTGGACAAATTGATTAAATTGAGATTAAAATTAAGAATTGGGTATAAATGGTTGGGGGTAATATTGTCATATACATGAATGTTTCCTTTATTTATAATAAATATTAAAGGGATGGGCTTATTGATGAAAGAGATATAGCCCCTAAACCTAAAATAATAAAGATGTTTGGTTATAGACTTATGCAAAAAAACCCCCTTTTTTATTGTCATTTAAATTTCTCTATTTTTTTTATAATTGAAATTTAAAATTAATAATACGAATGAAACGAGTCTACAATAAGTAACCCGTCACATTAGCACACTAAGGCCCCGTTTGGTTGCCAAGATAAGCCATGATTAATAAAATAGTTGGACTTAATTTGATGTTTGGTATCCTCAATAAATTGCCGGGTCGCCCCACCAAAATTATATAATCATGGCTTATTTTGCCTTATCTTGGCTTATCTGAAAATGCCATATACAACTGTTTAAGAGAGAGAGAGAGAGAGAGAGGT
Organism: Erythranthe guttata; assembly: GCF_000504015.1. The sequence continues at coordinate 1,646,364 of NW_012193059.1, forward strand.
TAAGTTAAAACTCACGGTAACGCCCAACAGAGTGCTGGCTGTAAATAAGTAAAAGAAATGTCCAAGAACTTGAAGACAATCATAGCGTTAATATCTGAGAGGTCGAACTTTTGAATGGCGTTAAAGAGGACAACATATGTTGCATCATTCACACTCCTTCCCCAAAAACTAGACTGTACAGTAACGGCAACTCGTCCTGATTAAGAACCTGCATGCCCAAAATATTCAAATCAGTTACCAAGTTAGTATGGGTGCGACCTTTTTCGTTTGGATTTTTTTAAAGAAAAACAAAGTGGTTACACATTTATACAGACCTGCAAGGTGCATATAGAATCCGTAGCAGAAAAGATGGCTCCAATTGCTGTATAAAAAACGAAGTCTCAAGTTGGAAACGTATCACTCAAGAAGACGTTTCATTAGAGAGAGAGAGAGAGAGAGAGAGAGAGAGAGAGAGAGAGAGAGAGAGAGAGAGAGAGAGAGAGAGAGAGAGAGAGAGAGAGAGAGAGAGAGAGAGAGAGAGAGAGAGAGAGAGAGAGAGAGAGAGAGAGAGAGAGAGAGAGAGAGAGAGAGAGAGAGAGAGAGTGAAGAAGATGAAGTGACCAAAATAATCTTTAAGGTCAAAATTGCCTATTCCCAATGTCTCGAAAAAAAGTTTCGAACCTGAAAAAGTTAAATAGTTAGTGCTATGCGAAATCACAAACCATAAAATATATAATATATAGACAAGTGCACAAAAAAAAGTTATAAGTAGGAAATCATGCAAACACAACCACTCCTCAACCATCAAAGCTTTACGGATGCGTAAACTCAAAATACTGATAATTTTTATTGTAAACTAACTGGGAAAATGTACTTTCTTGTGATCAAATTTTATAATCTATGAAAATAAAATTCCTTACAACTTTGATTTCTAAACAATATATGATTTATCCATTGTTCGATAGGATTTCGTAAGATTTACATTATATGTGCATATAATAGAATGGGCAGCGAATTGAAATAACTAATATCAAATGATGTGATGAAGAAAGATATGAGTGTCCCAAAAGCGCCAAACAACATAATATCCATGAGGTTCTTGAAAAAATGCTCCTTCTTCACCTGCAACCTTCAGTCCAAAGTACAATATAATTATCACATTCCGATTTCACAAGAATTATAACATCTACATACATATTATAACTCACCGAGCATTAAATATAATAGGGGGCAAGAAATATGTAAAAAAGAGCTCTACATCGAATACAAGTATGTTCGAGCTCTTTCCACCCGTAAGCACCAGTAGAGTAATTCCAGTACCCAAACCCTAAAATATCATCCATAAAAGCTAATAATCACTATAAACGCAAAATATCATCATTTTAACTACTAAAAGAAAACAAACAAAAAAACAAGGTGGGATCGGAACGCATGAAAATAAATAGCAATAATAGGTTCGTTAATCCATCAGAATCCTTTGAGTTGATGACGGATTATAATACAAGCACATAGGAGAATGATAAAGATCGCCAAGTTATCAACGGGATCGTGAGCAGAATCGGGTTTCGATTCTCCGATTCTCATCAACCAAGAAACCACACCACTACCCATCTGCTCCATTCAATCTTCCTGTGTTTTTTTCATCTTCTTTTCTTTGGATTTTTTTTTCCAAAGAGAAGAAGAGAAAAAATGATTTTCATGCAAATTAAAATTAACTTATATTCTTATTAAAGAGTCTAACTAGTTCAAGATACTTTAGTATTACTAAGACTCTAACAAGTTTAACACACTTTAATACTACTAGGACTCTTATGAATTTCATATACATACAACTCCAGTTCATTTATATGTCTCACTTTTTAGAGATAAAATAAGAGATTATATTTCATCCAAACTTATTTATATGTGATTGTTTTTTTTCAACGGCAGATGATTAATTGATTTTGTTGGTTAAAGTGAAATCTTTTACTAAAATTTCGTAACTATTCATTTTTTTTTCTTATTTAAATTTGGATAATTAATTTTTTTATTGATTTGACTTTGTTACAATTATGAATTGACATAAACAAATATATATTTTGAATAGTAAAAATCTATTCAATCATAACAAATCATGTCAAATTAATTTTTAGAAGATTCAAATTGAAATTTTAAATACTCAAAATGAATCGATAAATGAAATAGTAAATGATCATAAGAGTTAGCAACTATGACAAGAATAACAATTAAAACCCATGACAAAGGCACTTAATTAAAAAATGGACATTCAATTTTTTTGTCTTTCAAATATTTCCAGCACATTCAAACTTATTTGCAAATAAGGAAAACCCTTGTATTTATACCAAAATTACTCCAAATTCCTTGAAACCCAATTCAACTCAAATTTCATGATTTATACCCCAATTTAACCCAATTTCACCAATTAACCAATTTTGACCCTAATTTAAATTTTGACCCGTCAACACCGGAGACCGCCGGTCAACGGCGTTGACCTCATTTTTCTTTTGAATTTTTTTTTTCTGCTAGGTCAACCGCCGTTGACCGCCGGGTCTCCGGTGTTGACTTTTTTTTTTCGTAAAAAGAATATTTAAATTAATATTACTGTCTTGGCTGCTAAATTAGTCTTGGCTACTAAATTACTGTCTCCAGCAGTTATTTAACTTTCGGAGACAGTAATTTAACTGTTAATTGATTTTTTTTTCTTAAAAAAAATATTTTAATTAATTCATTATCTTGACTACTAAATTACTGTCTCCAACAGTAATTTAATTGTCGGAGACAGTAATTTAATTATTAATTGGGTTTTTTTTTTTTTTTTTGAATTTTTTTTTTCTTAAAAAACAATATTTTAATTAATATTACTGTCTTTTCTGCTAAATAATTTATCTTTCTGAGACAGTAATTTTACTGTATTAATTAATTTTATCGTCTTGGCCTGTAATTTTGCTGTCTTCGACCGTAATATTACGTCCCCGACCGTAATATTGCTGTCATCGCCCGTAATATTATTGTTTGGGACAATAATATTAGTAATATTATTGTTTGGGAAAATAATATTCATAATATTATTGTCCCAAACAGTAATATTACTGTCTGAGACAGTAATTTAGCAGCCACGACAGTAATATTAATTAAAATAATTGTTTCTAAGAAAGAAAAAAAAAGACAACGCGGGAGATCGGCGGTCAACGGTAGTTGATCGGCCGGAAAAAAATAAAAAAAAAAAATTAAAAAAAAGAAGAAAGTCAACGTGGAGAACCGCCCGATCAATGCCAGAATCTGGCCGAAAAAAAAATTCAGAAATAAATAGTATTTTCTAAAATTGTTTTTGTTCAAAAAATTAGTAAAATGGGGCTTAATGTAATATATTAGTTTAAATTCGGGGTCAATGTGTAATATTGAGGAAGTTAATAATGGGTGATTGATAAAAAAATATATTATGGAAGGTATTTTAGACTAAAGACAGGGGTATGAGTTTATTTGAAATACCATTTTTTTTATGGACAAATGTGCATTTAAGTCCCTCGTCTTGCCCGTAATATTATTTTGGAACTAGTTGATTTTAAGATTAACATGTCATATTGATTTAAGGGAATATGAGATATAACCCACTCATTAGGTAAAATAATGGAGCGTGAGACCAATTTACAATTGACCCTTTATAAACAAATCATATAATATTTTCTGAATTGTGTGACCTCTTATGTTAATTCCCATATGCCATTTTTTGTCCATATTTTTATCATTTCTCCCTCTTCACCTATTTCTCTCTTATCCGTCATTTTATATTTTCCATTCATTTCTCTCTCTTCATTTTTTCCCTTACTTTGACTGTTTTTTTATTCTTCTTCTCCTTCTCTTCTCTCTCCCCTCTCTCTCTCTCTTCTATCTCTTCCCCATTTTCTCTCTTCTTGTCTTTGTTTCTTTTTTTTTTCTCTTTTCTTTTTTCTCACTACTTTGCCTTTTCTTCTCATCTCATTTTTTCGTTGAAATCAATCTATTTCTACTCTAGGAAATGTCATGTTTTCGCAGGATATGATATTTATTATCGTTAGTATTCCATTTTAAAACACCATAGTTTCTTAAATATAAAAATAATATAGTGAATTAATAAAAAAATTATAGTTGACTACCAATTTTTTATAGTTGACATGGGAAAAGTTATAATTGACTATCTAATTTTTATAGCTGACTATGGTAACATTATAGTTAACTACCCATTTTTTTTATAATTGACATCGAAAAAATTATAGTTGACTTTGGAACAATATAGTGAACTACCCGTTACTTATAGTTGACTCTGGGTGTAGAAGACTACAATATTTTATGCTTTTTGCCACAACAATGATCCCCTCTTTGTTGTGGACTTATTGATAAAAAAAATTCATGGGAAACAAATATTTACGAGTCTACAAATAATGCGACCATGGATTTGTAAATCTAAAAAAACAAGCTTGTTTACAAACTCCATTCTTGAGTAATCAACCATGGAAGAATTTCGAACCGTCGCATATGGTCGCCGCAAACCACCATTATTCGATGTCCCTGCACACAACCGCTCACGGTCGTGCTGCACATAACCGCCTTTCGCCGCCACGGCCGTGAACAATAGCCCATCGCCGCCGGTGCACACCGCTGGCCCATCCGCCGTTGCTGAACATAGCAAACTGTTTTCATTGAGAACATGAAAGAGAAAGTTGGAGAGAGGGGAGATAGAGAAGAAGAGAAGAAAATAGAGAGAGCGTGTAGCACCCCCCTCGGGTCGGGCGATAAATCGAACCGGTTTATCGGAAAACTTTAGATAGCGGAAGCAAAAAGGGATCTCTTTGTAATTTTAAAACTTTCGAGTAGGACCAAAATGTAATTTCTAAAAATATCTTTTTCGGTCATTTGGAAACCTTGGGAAACCTTAAGAATTTCGAAAACTCCTTAGGGTCATTTTGGTCGTTTAAATTTCTCGTTTTAGAAATAACTTTGAAAAAGGAGATTATTATGCGAGTGCTACATTTATCTAACTATCGGTTTCAATTTTGGTTCGAAAAGAAATCAGAGTTTAAGGCTATTTGGTGAATAGGGATTTCCGGGTAAGAAATGCAATTATCAAAATAAGCGGACCAACTATATTAATATCAAAATAAGGCCCGTACTAGGGTAAGAGTTTAATTCCCCTAACGAGGAAATATTAGAGTTTAAAGAAAACGAAAATACGGAAATTATCTATAGTTTACATCACCAAAATAGAATAAGCATAATTTATAGACCCCTCGTACGACCTTCCAAAAACCTCCGGCCAAGACTCCGATCCACTACTCAGTCCATTCCGTTGAGGGATTCCTACTACTACCTGCAATCAAAGAAGTATCTATATGAGCTATTAAGCCCAGTAAGAAATCCGAATGGATAACGAGGTTTTAAAATATGGTTTTACGTACTTATATTAGTATATACACATAAGCATCACATCTTACCATTCGTCGGCAAACAAACACAAACACTCAATCCCATTTAAGCACATAAATTGACTCAAATGCTGAAAATTACCGAATTACCCTTTTTCGTGCAAATGCATGAATGAAAACATTTTCTGTTGTTCGGATCCGTGAAAAATTAACTTCTTTACTTGGATGATAAGCATATTATTCTGAGCCCGTTCTTTTGGTGGAATCAAACCACCCCTTTATCTATAGTAACTATGGTTGGAATACCGGCCCCCCGTATCCCGACTTATCCAACCCAAGCATTCCATTAACCTTTCCTTTCGTAAAAATGAAATCTCTTTTTATGCAAGACCATGAGACGAATGAGACTCTAATACGAAAATGACCATTTACGACATCACAAATATCAATCAACGAGCATACAAATAAAATTCAATTATCCACATAATACACCTATATACACGGCAATCACACACACATAATACACACATACATATATAAACATGATAAGTGTTCGTTTTGCACGATTTTTGCTTATCAAATCTTCGAGTTTTGGTCTTCGTTCGTCCGAGTTTCGGCTTTATTTGTGTATATTATTGCGTTTCTTGTTTTATTTCCTTTTTTAGGTTTTGTTAGCTTTTGTTGCCAAGTCGAAGCCATTTGGAAGCGAAACCGATTTTTCAAGCCGAGAAAGTGGTCATTAAGACCCAGATCGCGATCCAGGAAAGCCGGATCGCGATCTGGGGGAAAATTCCAGTAGTGTGCAAAGTTCAGACCCAGATCGCGATCCAGGAAAGTCGGATCGCGATCTGGTGACAAATTCCAGTGGCAGACTAGATTCAGACCCAGATCGCGATCCGCACTTCCTGGATCGCGATCTGGGAGGCGGTTCGCGTTTTTTTAAAGAAGCCAGATCGCGATCTGGCTTTATTGGATCGCGATCTGGCGCGTTTTTCAAGGCTAGATATTTTAAATTGCAAAGCTTCTTGAGGAAGCTTTGCAATTTACTATAAATAGAAGCAAGCCCTCACTCTTCATTCTTCTTCGACTTTTTACGGTTTTCGACGGTTCTTCGCGGGAATCATCAACGGGGGTTCCGACTTGGGTTTTTCTTACGCAATTTCTTTACGTTTTGTTCTTCATTTCCTTTGTACATTCTTTTGATACTATGTTTGTTATGAACTAAGAACATTTTCTTCTAGGGTAATGAAGCCTTGTATATATTGATTTCGATCGTCATTTCTACTTTCTATTTGTCGTGTTTTGATTTCGTTTATGTTTTCCTGTATTAAATGCTTCTGATTGTGTTGATCAGCTCTCAGACTGATATTAAATAGGAATGAACTCGAGAGAGGATTTCTTGTTTGAAGTTAGGAAAACATAGCCCGGGGTGTGGAAACGGAGACGTGATGCACTTCGGGTAGCCCTTAAGGACTTGACCTAAATGCTCTCTTAATAGCAGGTTCTGAACGGAGACGTCGGACCTGTGGGTAGACTCTAGCTACACTGGAGACGGGGGTTAGAGTATATTAGCGTCTGGGTTAACGAATAGGAACGTGATTTTAGATGGTGGATTTGTCGATCGTTGTTGATTATACCTAGGTGGATTTGGCCCTAGAAGTCCCTTTTAAATCGAAGTCCCCCGCGTTGAGTTGTCGTTACTTTATTTTACGTACATTTTATATTTGCATGTTTACGTTCTTGCATGCTTTTAAATTAGGGTTTCTCACCAATCCACTTATTTACGATCGGCTAGATAATATAACGATAATATAATTACACTACTCAGCATTTGAATCTACAAGGTCCCTGTGGATCGATATCCGGAACCACTGTTCTGCAAAATGCGATACCGTATACTTGCGGTAATTTATACGTGAGGAAAACGCGTATCAAGTTTTTGGCGCCGCTGCCGGGGACCAATTTGATTTTATCTATGTTGATAGTGTTACCAATTATCTGAGTATTACTTTAGCCATTTACTTGTTTTATTTTCGATTTTTACCTTGATCTTAACCACTCACTTTGTTTATGCCCAGGCGTCGAAATTTGGAAATCATACCTTACGATCCCGAGATTGAAAGAACATTACGTAGACTAAGGGCCACGCGCAACCAACAAAGTGAACCAATGGCCGAAGATCAAGGAAATCCAGAGCACCTGGCCTTTGAGTACGATCAAGAGCCAGGACGAGATCACGAGCAGCCAAGACCGAACCTGCCACCCGAGCGAACAATGCGAGAATACCGAACTCCAGCTATGAATGAGAACTATTCGGGAATCAGGAAACCGACGATAGCCGCAAATAACTTCGAGCTGAAAACGGGGCTAATCAACATGGTCATGGCGAACCAATTCTCCGGAGCAGCCACTGCGGATCCGAATCTCCATCTTGCCAATTTCTTGGAAATTTGTGACACGATCAAAGTTAACGGCGTTTCTGATGATGCCATTCGGTTGAAGCTATTCTCATTTTCTGTCAGAGACAAAGCGAAGAGTTGGCTTCTGAGTCTCAATCCAGGATCACTCACCTGTTGGGAAGAATTATCACAAGCCTTTCTGGCACGATTCTTTCCACCTTCGAAGACCGCACAACTACGAAGAGATGTAGGCAACTTCAGACAGATGAGCCAAGAGCCGATGCACGAGTCTTGGGAGAGATTCAAGGACTTATTACGACAATGCCCTCAACACGGATTCAACCCGTGGGATCAAATGGAGTTATTCTACAATGGGCTCGATCAACCAGCCCGATCTCTAGTCGATGCTGCTTCAGGTGGATCATTACAAAACAAGACTCCCACAGACGCTCGAGACATTGTCGAGCGAATGTGTGAGAATGCGTACCATTGGCCGTCCGAACGGAGTGGTGTACAAAAGGTGGCCGGAGTCCATCAACTCGAACCTTTAGCCGCAGTTTCAGCACAATTAGCGATCCTATCAAATCAGGTCGCCCAAATTTCAGTTCGAGGGCCACAGACCGAACGAGTAGCAGCAGCAAGTACCTCACAAGCCACAAACGACGATTGGGAGCAGGCACACTTTATGAACCACCGATTCAACAATTTCCGAGGAACCAACAATCAGAACCAAAACCCTACTCATTACCACCCGGGAATTCGGAATCACGAGAACTTCTCCTATGCCAATCCGAAGAATGCTCTACAACCACCTCCCGATTTCAACCATCAAAGAGAGCAACGAGGGCCAACGTATGACGAGCGTCTTCACCGACAAGAACAGGAAATGGAGGGGCTGAAATCAACAATGAAGAACATGGAAAAGCAAATAGGGCAAATCGCCCAATCCATGTCCACAATGGCAAAAGGTGGATTCCCGAGCAATACCGAAGTCAATCCAAAAGAAAGCTGTCAAGCCATAACCACCCGAAGTGGTCTGCAAATGACCGATCCTCCTTATCCGACAGACGAATCACCAAGGCCAGCTGTACAACCGACCCCGGTCGAGCCGGAAATCACCGTTTCAGGGAGTAATACAAAAGAGGCTAGTAAGCCCAATAACATTTCTTTTCCTGATAATCCCCCTCTTTTGGTAACTCCTATTCCTTTTCCAGAAAGACAGAAGAAGAAGAAGTTCAAGGATCAATTGAAGAAGTTCATTGAAAAGATCAAGCAGATTCGAATCAACATCCCTTTTGCAGAAGCCTTGGAGGTAATGCCAAACTACACCAAGTTCATGAGGGAAGTCCTATCCAAGAAAATTCGAATCGAAGAAGACACACCAGTGACACTCACGGCAACTTGCAGTGCCATTCTTCAGTCGAATCTACCACCAAAAATGAAAGATCCAGGGAGTTACACTATTCCTTGTATCATTGGCAATTCCACTTTCGATAAAGCTTTATGTGATTTGGGGGCAAGTATTAATTTGATGCCTATGTCTGTGTTTCTAAAACTGGGCTTAGGAAATTTGAACCGCACTCGCATGACTTTACAGCTAGCTGATCGTTCATTGAAATATCCCGATGGGATTGTAGAAGATGTGCTAGTTAAAGTAGATAAATTCATTTTGCCTGTTGATTTTGTGGTACTTGAAATGCCTGAAGATGATGAAGCACCAATCATTTTAGGTCGTCCATTCTTAGCCACTGGTAAGGCGATGATTGATATGGAATTAGGATCTTTAATGCTTAGGGTAAATGGGGAAGAAGTTGTTTTTAATTTGACAGATGCATTTAAACACTCTGAGCATGTTGAGCATTGCAGTAGAATAGACGTGATCGAGGACTGTGTTTCCTCCTTTTTTGATTTGTATGAATTGTGTGATTCTATTGAGCACTGCATTGTTAATTCTATTGATTTGCATTCTGCCTCCCCCGAAACCCCTATTGAAAATGATGTGCTTGACTGCGTGTTGTTTCTTGAGTGTGCCGAGATTTTAGGCATAGACGAGGTAGGGATCGTCCCCGAGATACCAGTTAGTGTGAAAACGGCCCCCGTACTGGAATTGAAGCAATTACCGGATTATCTTTGTTATGCTTTTCTTGGAGCAGACAAGACTTATCCGGTGATTATTTCTTCTAGTTTGAGCGAGTCCGAAACAAACACACTGCTGGAGGTCCTTAGAGAATATAGGTCAGCTATAGGTTGGTCTATTGAGGATATTAAGGGAATTAGCCCGTCTATTGTTCAACACAAAATTCTAATGGAAGACGTCTATAAACCGAGAGTCCAACCTCAGAGGCGGTTAAACCCGTCAATGAAAGAGGTAGTCAAAAAAGAAGTCTTGAAATTGTTAGGCGCTGGTATGATTTATGCAATTTCTGACAGTCCGTGGGTCAGTCCGGTGCAGGTTGTGCCAAAAAGGGGTGGGATGACGGTTATTGTGAATGACAAAAATGAACTTATTCCGTCTAGAACAGTCACTGGGTGGCGTGTATGCTTCGATTACCGATTATTGAATGCAGCCACTAGAAAAGACCATTTCCCCCTTCCCTTTATCGATCAAATGCTAGACAGGCTAGGAGGTTTCGAGTATTACTGTTTTCTTGATGGTTATTCGGGGTACAATCAAATTTCAATCGCCCCGGAAGACCAAGAGAAAACTACTTTTACTTGCCCCTACGGTACTTTTGCATTTCGTAGGATGCCTTTCGGTTTGTGTAATGCGCCTGCTACCTTTCAACGTTGTATGATGTCTATATTTCACGATATGGTAGAAGAGTTTCTTGAGGTGTTTATGGATGATTTTTCTGTGTTTGGATCGTCTTTCGATCATTGTGTGCACAATCTAGAACTTGTTTTGAAAAGATGTACAGAAACGAACCTTGTTTTAAATTGGGAAAAATGTCATTTTATGGTTCGTGAAGGTATTGTTCTAGGCCACAAGGTCTCGAAAAAGGGTCTTGAGGTGGATAGGGCAAAAATCGAAACGATTGAAAAATTGCCTCCACCGAAGGATGTGAAGGGAGTTAGAAGTTTTTTAGGGCATGCTGGGTTTTACCGTAGATTCATTAAAGATTTTTCGAAAATAGTAAAACCATTATGTCATTTGCTTGAGAAGGAAGCTGTCTTTGATTTTGATTCTGCTTGTTTGCAGGCTTTCACGTTTCTCAAGGAGAAGCTGACCCAATCACCGATTATGATTACTCCCAATTGGGAGGAACCATTCGAGATCATGTGCGATGCGAGCGACTATGCTGTAGGTGCAGTATTGGGACAAAGGAGGGACAAAATCTTCAAAGCCATCTACTATTCGAGTCGTACACTTGACCAGGCACAGAAGAACTATTCAACGACCGAAAAGGAAATGCTTGCTGTCGTTTATGCTGTTGACAAGTTCAGACCGTATATTTTGGGGTCTCAGGTGATCATTTACACCGACCACGCAGCTATTCGTTACTTGTTCGCAAAGAAGGACGCCAAGCCCAGACTCATCAGATGGGTACTCCTACTCCAGGAGTTCGACTTGGAAATCAGAGACAAGAAGGGGAGCGAGAATGTGGTAGCAGATCATCTTTCCAGACTCATACTAGAAGAAGTTCCAGCTGAAGGAAATATTCAGGAATCCTTCCCAGACGAGCAACTGCTCGCCATTAGTACTCACACTCCGTGGTATGCTGATGTGGCCAACTTCTTGGCCAGTGGAATCATTCCTGACGATCTTTCGTATCACCAAAAGAAAAAATTCCTTCACGACAGTCGTTTCTATCTTTGGGACGAGCCATTGCTTTTCAGAACCGGCCCCGATCGTGTCATCCGAAGATGTGTTCCGGAAACAGAAGTACGTGAGATTCTCACACATTGCCACTCTTCACCTTGTGGCGGGCATCACGGGGAATCTCGCACTGCCGCCAAGGTTCTGCAGTCAGGCTTCTTTTGGCCAACCCTTTTCCGAGATAGTTACGAGTTCGTGAAACGGTGTGATCGATGCCAACGAACAGGGAACCTTTCCAACAAAAGCCAAATGCCTTTGAACAACATGCAAGAGGTGGAGCTTTTCGATGTTTGGGGCATAGACTTCATGGGACCATTCCCATCTTCGAACGGGAAGTTATACATTTTGCTTGCCGTGGACTACGTGTCCAAATGGGTCGAAGCGATTGCCACCACCACCAACGATGCTCGTACGGTCCTCAAATTCTTCCACAAGAACATCTTCTCGAGGTTTGGGACACCCAGGGCAATCATTAGCGATGAAGGATCTCACTTCTGCAACAAACTGCTCACTAATCTCACGAACAAGTTGGGAATCCGACACAAAATTGCGCTTGCCTATCATCCGCAGACAAATGGCCTTGCTGAGTTGTCAAACCGAGAAATCAAACAGATTCTGGAGAAGACCGTGAGCACGAACCGAAAAGATTGGGCATTGAAGCTCGATGATGCACTTTGGGCCTATCGAACCGCATTCAAAACACCGATTGGGATGTCTCCGTACAAACTCGTGTATGGGAAAGCGTGCCACCTGCCAGTGGAATTGGAGCACCGAGCTTATTGGGCAGTCAAAAAGCTCAATTTCGATCAAACTGCTACCGGCGATCGTCGATTGCTTCAACTCAACGAAATGGAGGAGTTCAGAAATGATGCTTACGAAAATGCCAAGATTTACAAAGAAAAGACGAAAAAGTGGCATGACAAAAGAATCACGAAGCGAGAGTTCCGGGCAGGTGACCAAGTCCTGCTATTCAATTCTCGGCTACGACTATTTCCGGGAAAGCTCAAGTCCCGTTGGTCGGGACCATTCGTAGTCCTGAGCGCCACCCCACAAGGAGTAATCGAAATACGAGGACGAGACGGTCCGTCGTTCAAAGTGAATGGGCAACGAGTTAAGCATTACTACCCGAATGGTGCTCCCGAGGAAGTGGAGCGTGTCGCACTAATTTTCTCCCAATAAATCCAAAAGAAGTCGAGCCGTCGACTGTAAAACAGGCGCTAAATGGGAGGCAACCCATTGTTGCTCATGTTCTGTCATTTTTCTTTTTTTCTTGTTTTCGTTTTTATCTTTTTTAGCTTTTTCGTGCATTTTTATATTTTAGGGTTCAGCATCTCTATCTCACCCTCATTTAAAATTTTCGTTTTGGCAGGTTTTAGGCGTCCCAGATCGCGATCCAGGTAAGCCGGATCGCGATCTGGGGTGTTTTTCCAGTGGCAGCGAATTTTGGGCCCGGATCGCGATCCAGGTAAGTCGGATCGCGATCTGGGACGTTTTTCCAGAAGCTGAAATTTTAAGGGCCAGATCGCGATCCAGGTAAGCCGGATCGCGATCTGGGGCCTTTTTCCAGAAGCAGCAAGGTGAGCCTCCAGATCGCGATCCGGGTATTGTGGATCGCGATCTGGGGCCGAAAAACAGCTCAAAAGGCTGAACCCCCCCCCTTCATTTTCTTATTTCCCCTTTTTCTAATTCCAAACCCTAACCCCTCCCCAATTTCAAAATCTTCAAATTTCTTTCATAAAAGTACATCAATCACACACTTGAACATCACAAATTCACGATTTGCACATTTACTCCAAGAATTTGTGGGTGAATCTTCAAGAAAAGGTAAATTTTCAATCTAATCTTCATTCCTTTCATTTTCTTCAATTCTTTCGAATTTCCCCAAAATTTCATGTTTTTTTCCCCTTGTTTGTTAATTGTGTATGCTAGTACGTGATTTTGTACTTGGTGTTGGGATTCAAAACATGAATTTGCGGGTGAACCAATGTTTAGATATAGGAATTGCCCTATTGTTCTTAATTTCGAACTAAAGGATAAAATAAAGATTTGAATGACTTGGGTTGATTATTTAGCTACCTATTGTTAATTGTGGTGGTAGATTCTCACTTGGGTGTTGTGATTGATGTAGGAGGGATAGGTACCGAACAACCGGTGGAAATCAAAAGGCTTACCAAGTTGGGCACGCCAAGTGTTCGACAAAATTCCCGAACCAACTTCCAAAGGTTTTCGACCCTCCATCTCGCACAAATTCGATCGAAATGACGTCGCCGGCCAAGAAACTCTTAAAGACGGGCGAAACCACCAAAAAAGCCCAACCCAAGGAGAAGGCACCGGCAAAGGGAAAAGCCGCACCGAAGAAAAAGGCGGCTTCTCGAGGTACGGGAAGCCAAGAAGGCACTTCGAGCGCACCACCACCATCTCAAGTGCCGGAGGAGCAACAAACCCCACGCACGGGAAACGTGCAACTTGAGATGGGATCCCGGGCTAATCAACACACCATCCTTGACCGCGTAGTCCTCGAACCGGGAGATGAGCTTTTGTACGTGAACGTCGAGGCAAAAAGGGAATTCATACGTCGCCACAGCCGACCGTTTGTTCCAGAAAGGGAATTAGATCTCGATGGCATGCCAAGAGAGTCGATCTTCGAAAACTTTGATCGCCGACAATGGAAGTACTTGGCCAAACGACCGGAGGACTACAACGAGAATCTAGTGAGGCTCTTCTATGCCAATGCCGGTTTTCACCCGGGGTCGGTGGTCGTTCTTCGAAACCAAGAGGTGCGCTATGACGCTGCTACAATCAACAAGTTTTTCCACCTACCCGAAGTCCCGACCGAGCCGTTTCAACAACTGAAGATGGCAACGACCTATGAGGAGCTGATTCAGACTCTTTGCCCGAGGGGTTCGAAGTGGGAAAAAGGAGAGCACTGGTTTCGTCGGGGAGAACTTTCAAGAGAAGCGAAGGTTTGGATGTACTTCGTCAGTAGCAGGCTAATGCCCACAAAATCGACGGCCAAGACCTATGCCCCACGTCTTACACTGATGTATGCCATAATGAAGAGGACACCTGTGAACGTGGGCGCGATCATACACTCTGAGATCCGACGATGCTTAGGTGATACCTCTCTAGGTCTGATGTTCCCTTCCCTCATCACTACACTGTGTGATCGTGCAGGGGTCCCCACATACGCTGATGACCGGCTCATCAGGTCACCACAGCCGATCTTCCCTTACCACAAGCTTCAGCCAGCGAGTGGACCCCTAGGCGAGGGCGACTCGGACTTACCAGATGCGGGTCCCTCAGGTGTTCATGCGGCTGGACCACAACCAAGGGCCAGAAGAGGCAGACAAGAAGCAGCACCACAGCTCCCGGAGTATGTCGGCCAATGGATGGATGTTATGGAGGAAAACGTGGGATGGTTCAAGAAAATGATAAAGGCCATGGCTGCAGCGCTTCAGTGCAGGACCGATGACATTGTCGAGCCACGGCCGTTCCCACCACGGCCTCGATATGATGGAGCATCAACCTCCGCCGCCGACGAACAAGCACAAGCGGCTGCCACTACACTGGTGACACAGGCCTGGGAGGAGTACGAGCGGGGACGACCGGAAGAGGAGGGAGGAGCCCACGAGGACGATCACGACAACTAGGGGACGTTGTGTTTTCTTTCCCTTTTATTTTTTATTCTGCTTTTGAGCATAGGGACTATGCTAGAATTTAAGTTTGAGGGTGGTGTGTGTTGAACCTGTTTGTTTTTAGTTCGTTTGTTTTGGGATGAGTCGTTGGATTGATATTTCGTTTACGATGTATCTTTGCTAGACTTTGTTTATTTTCTTTTTATTTTATTTATCTTATTTTGATTTGGTCTTTTGCATGCATATCATATAATTTAGTCTCGTTTATGTATTTCGATTTCCGTAATTGTGTTATGTTTGTCACATGCATCTCATTTAGGATCGAGTGTAATTTGCATTTCCGGGTTCTTTTGAAGCAAAGCAATTAATGAATTAGTAGATGGGCTAGTTGATTTTAAAATTGAAATTTTGGATCACCGGCTAATTATAGATGAACCTTCCGACTGCGTTTTTGCAACTTGTGTGGATAGCCTTTCGAATCCTTTCCGATTAAGCTTGAGCGCATTTTTCTGAGGGGTATAATAGCCTGAGGTTTGGGGGGCAGGTTAGAATTGAATTATGTGTTCACGATTTCGAGTTGTTGGCTAGAAGTTCTATCAATGGTCTTTACGTTTTTATTCGATATTGAATAAAAAAAAAAAAAAAAAAAAAAAAAAAAAAAAAAAAAAAAAAAAAAAAAAAAAAAAAAAAAAAAAAAAAAAAAAAAAAAAAAAAAAAAAAAAAAAAAAAAAAAAAAAAAAAAAAAAAAAAGAAAGTTGTGAGAAAAATCACAATTTATTGTTGTTGTCGTATCATATTGAATAAAAGGACCTACTTATGCCCAACTCGAGTTTTTGAATTTCAGAATCAAAACTTACTTTTCACCCACATTTCTACTCAAAACCCTCGATGATTGTGTTTATTGTTTAATTACGGATTCTTGAGTCTATCTTTCATTTTGGTGTAGAAACAACTAATTGCGTCGGTAGGAAAGTCGAATACCTTAAAGCCGGGGGCCACTCTGAGATTTTAGGTTATCTAGCTCGTTTTATCTTTCGAATTAATTGCAATGCTTTGACCAATCCGGCAACTTTGTGGGTGTGTTGTCTGAAAACCCTCACGAGACACAACTCGTCCTTTGGTGGTACCCAGGGGTTCAACGGCTTGTTGCATACGCTAAATGCAATCGTGTTTCCCTACGTTAGTGGCCTAGTTTAGTTTGTCGTTTTTATTTCATTTTTCGTTTTGATTTACTCGGGACGAGTAAAGATCTAAGTTTGAGGGTGTGATAAGTGTTCGTTTTGCACGATTTTTGCTTATCAAATCTTCGAGTTTTGGTCTTCGTTCGTCCGAGTTTCGGCTTTATTTGTGTATATTATTGCGTTTCTTGTTTTATTTCCTTTTTTAGGTTTTGTTAGCTTTTGTTGCCAAGTCGAAGCCATTTGGAAGCGAAACCGATTTTTCAAGCCGAGAAAGTGGTCATTAAGACCCAGATCGCGATCCAGGAAAGCCGGATCGCGATCTGGGGGCAAATTCCAGTAGTGTGCAAAGTTCAGACCCAGATCGCGATCCAGGAAAGTCGGATCGCGATCTGGTGACAAATTCCAGTGGCAGACTAGATTCAGACCCAGATCGCGATCCGCACTTCCTGGATCGCGATCTGGGAGGCGGTTCGCGTTTTTTTAAAGAAGCCAGATCGCGATCTGGCTTTATTGGATCGCGATCTGGCGCGTTTTTCAAGGCTAGATATTTTAAATTGCAAAGCTTCTTGAGGAAGCTTTGCAATTTACTATAAATAGAAGCAAGCCCTCACTCTTCATTCTTCTTCGACTTTTTACGGTTTTCGACGGTTCTTCGCGGGAATCATCAACGGGGGTTCCGACTTGGGTTTTTCTTACGCAATTTCTTTACGTTTTGTTCTTCATTTCCTTTGTACATTCTTTTGATACTATGTTTGTTATGAACTAAGAACATTTTCTTCTAGGGTAATGAAGCCTTGTATATATTGATTTCGATCGTCATTTCTACTTTCTATTTGTCGTGTTTTGATTTCGTTTATGTTTTCCTGTATTAAATGCTTCTGATTGTGTTGATCAGCTCTCAGACTGATATTAAATAGGAATGAACTCGAGAGAGGATTTCTTGTTTGAAGTTAGGAAAACATAGCCCGGGGTGTGGAAACGGAGACGTGATGCACTTCGGGTAGCCCTTAAGGACTTGACCTAAATGCTCTCTTAATAGCAGGTTCTGAACGGAGACGTCGGACCTGTGGGTAGACTCTAGCTACACTGGAGACGGGGGTTAGAGTATATTAGCGTCTGGGTTAACGAATAGGAACGTGATTTTAGATGGTGGATTTGTCGATCGTTGTTGATTATACCTAGGTGGATTTGGCCCTAGAAGTCCCTTTTAAATCGAAGTCCCCCGCGTTGAGTTGTCGTTACTTTATTTTACGTACATTTTATATTTGCATGTTTACGTTCTTGCATGCTTTTAAATTAGGGTTTCTCACCAATCCACTTATTTACGATCGGCTAGATAATATAACGATAATATAATTACACTACTCAGCATTTGAATCTACAAGGTCCCTGTGGATCGATACCCGGAACCACTGTTCTGCAAAATGCGATACCGTATACTTGCGGTAATTTATACGTGAGGAAAACGCGTATCAAAACACTTAAGCATAGCACACAATCCACAAAACACTATCACAATATATTATATATCCACACACACACACAGCACACACACGGCACATACACACACATAAGCATGCAGCCCCCAAAACACACTTTAATTAGCAAACAATGCTCTTAAAGCACCAACATTCTTATCTTTTCATTAATGGGATTTCTCCCACTTTTATTCATTAAATGAAATTAAAATTCTTACAGCCCCTTAACATAGTTCAGCTGCAGATTTTTAACCATAATTTCACTTCCTCACAATTAATACACAAGGCATAATGATTAAAAAGCTCCATTTATGACACATGCACAACCAATATTTCGAAATAATAGCAAATGGCATCTAACAATTCTCAAATTTAATTATAGGCTACCTAACTGACTAAATGAATAGATGCAAAAAGAATTTTGCAGTTTCCTTAAAAATCGGATTTATAAAAATTAAAATACTCGGCAAGTAGTGTGTGAAGCTAAAACTTATTTTTCCAACAAATATTAATTCAAAACTAAGGCCAAATAGCAAATACTCAAATTCCACTTACTCCTACTGAGATTTTAAAGATGAAAACATTTTTCATGCTGAAATTTCAAGAAATTGCAGATTGGCCCTAAAGATTCATAGATCTACACATGCAACCCCAAAAATCTTGAAAATTCATTTTCTTTCTCCAAAGTTCCCAAAAATTCGAAATATTAAATCTTTAAACACAAAATGCTTAGATTCACAGATTATAACATGGATTAGACATGCAATAACACAAATATCAAGATTAGCACAAAATTTCGGATTTTACACAAAAAGCCCTAATTTTTCGAAAAGTGAGGAAATCTTTTAAGTAGTTTCAAAAATCATTTTCCATACTATGATACCCTTCGATTGCAGCAAGAAATTCGAGATTTCTTACCTATTAAGAGTGTTTGGCCGAAGAAAGAAAAACCTTCAAAAGAAAAGAGGGTTTTCAGAGGAAGAAAGAAAAGGAGGACTAAGAAGATGAAGAACACAAAGATAATGTTACCTCCTTCAAGAAGTAGCTCCTAGATTAAACCAAGCTAGTTGAATGGAGAAGGTAAGAGCTTTGATATCAAGTTGAGAAGAGTTTAAATCTCCCGTAAGAGGGCAAGCATTTTTGATGGTGTTCTTAGCATATTCAATGGTGAAGCTTATATAGGGGATTTGCATTTTGATTTCTCTATTTTTTTCTTGAGGAATTTTGAGGTGTTGGCCGATGGAGGAGGTGGTGCTTCGGTGGTGATGGTGAAGAGAAGACAAGTGGGAGTGTAGGTGTCAAATGATGAAGATAGATGGGTGTCTCTTGAGATTACTTAGCATGCTTGAGTGTAGGATTAGTGTAACTCCTCACTCTTTGCCAAGTGGACAAGCATGCATCTTTTCTAATTTATTTACTAATTAATAAATTCACTAATTTCTCTCTCTTACTCACATAAACCGAACACATATATATAAATACATATACCTATAGTCTAGAGTAGGTTATAGCATATGCACATATGTATGCATACATGTACGTATATATGCATGTATTATGCATGTAATTATGATTAAACCATGAAATCACACAAACAATTTAATTGTACACATAAATCACATAATTTAATTTAGCACACAATTATAAATACTTAATTCACTTAAGCACATAATTACCGAAATAAAGTTGGCACATAATCATATAATTAATCCACTTAAGCACATAATTATCGAAATAAGGTTGGCATATAATCATTAAGATTCCTAGCACATAAGGCATATAATCAAATAGGCATATAGAGATTATTAGTCCAAGCAAATAAGGTACTTAGAGAATTTAAGTTAGTAAGGTAAATAAATTCCTAATAATTCCTACGTGAGAATTTTCGGGTTATGGAACTTTGGTTAGGGATTAGGTTTTCGAAAATGTGGGGTGTTACAATCTTCCCCCCTTAAAATAATTTTGTCCCCAAAATTGTTACCTGACCCGAATAATTCCGGAAAGTGTTTACGCATTTCCTCTTCGCGTTCCCACGTGGCATCTTCTAAGGTATGGTTATGCCATAAGACTTTAACTAGGCGAATGTTTCGGTTATGTAGGGTTTTGGTTTTGTATTCGAGGATTTGGGAGGGTTTTTCTTCGTAGGTTAGGTTGGGGGTTAATTCGATTGGTTCGGGTTTTAGAACATGATCTGGGTGACGGATATATTTACGAAGCATGGACACGTGGAATACGTTGTGAAAATTAGATAGGTTAGGTGGTAGGGCTAGACGATAGGCTCGGGTGCCGATTTTCTCGAGAATCTCAAAGGGTCCGATAAAACGAGGTGCTAACTTTCCCCTTTTTCCAAATCGCATTATTCCTTTGAAAGGTGCCACTTTAAGGAATACGGAGTCTCCAACTTCGAATTCTAAATCTCTTCTTCGAGAATTGGCGTAACTTTGCTGTCGACTTTGGGCGGTACGCATTCTCTCTCGAATGTTCTGAATTATTTCGACGGTTTGTTGGACTAGCTCTGGGCCGAGGAATTTTCTTTCTCCAATTTCATCCCAATGGAGTGGGGATCGACACTTGCGACCGTAGAGAGCTTCATACGGTGCCATTCCGATAGATGATTGGAAGCTATTGTTGTAGGCGAACTCGATTAGTGGAAGTCGCGATTCCCAATTTCCTCCGAAATCGAGAATACAGGCGCGAAGTAGATCTTCTAGGGTTTTGATGGTTCGCTCGGATTGGCCGTCGGTTTGCGGGTGAAAAGCGGTACTAAAATTGAGGCGAGTTCCGAGGGTTCCGTGTAAGCTTTTCCAGAATTTAGACGTGAATCGAGGGTCTCGGTCGGAAATGATAGAGACTGGAACACCGTGGAGTCGGACAATTTCTCGGACGTATAGCTCCGCTAGTTTCTCTAGGCTAAAGGTCATTCGGACAGGAAGAAAATGAGCGGACTTGGTTAATCGGTCGACAATTACCCAAATGGCGTCGGATCCTCTCTGGGTCTTTGGAAACCCTTGAACGAAATCCATTGTGACAGCTTCCCACTTCCATTCTGGAATCAGATTGGACTGCAATAGACCTCCGGGTCTTTGGTGTTCTGTTTTGACTTGCTGGCAAACTAGACATTCGGCGACGAATTGGGCAATCTCTCTTTTCATTCTGGGCCACCAGTAGAGTTTCTTCAGATCTTGGTACATCTTGGTTGCTCCGGGATGGCAAGTGTACATGGTCTGATGGGCTTCGGTTAGGATTAGTCGACGAATCTTGGGGTCGTTAGGTACATAGAGGCGACTTTGGAATCGGACAATTCCTTCTTCTGAGATTCGGAAATTGGGATTCGAATCGAGGTTGTCGCGAACCTTGAGAACTTGGGGATCGGTTTGTTGAGCGGTCTTAATTGCTTCTATCAGATTTGGCTGAACGACGAGGGCGTTGATTGATTTGCGGCTCAGAGCGTCTGCCACGACATTTGCTTTACCAGGGTGATAGAGTATTTCGCAGTCGTAGTCCTTGACTAGTTCGAGCCATCTTCTTTGCCTCATATTTAATTCCTTTTGGGTGAAAAAGTACTTAAGGCTCTTGTGATCGGTGTAGATGGTGCACTTTTCGCCGTAAAGGTAGTGTCGCCAGATCTTGAGTGCGAAGACGACGGCGGCTAGTTCGAGATCATGGGTCGGGTAGTTCCGTTCGTACTCCTTGAGTTGTCGAGAGGCGTAGGCTATAACTTTTCCATTCTGCATGAGTACGGCTCCTAACCCTAGCTTCGAGGCGTCGCTGTAGACTATGAATTCTCCAGTTCTTTCCGGTAGTGCTAGAATTGGGGCAGAGGTGAGTCGATTCTTGAGTTCGGTGAAGCTGGCGTCGCATTCTGGGGTCCATTGGTATTTGAAGTCCTTTCGAGTGAGTCGAGTGAGTGGCGAGGCGAGTTTCGAGAAATCTTGTACGAATTTGCGGTAGTAACCGGCTAGACCGAGGAAACTCCTTATTTCCTTTGCATTCGTTGGAATTGAACAGTTGGAAACTGCTTCTATCTTGCTGGGATCGACGGAGATTCCACTTGCTGAGACGATGTGGCCAAGAAAAGAGACACTTGATAGCCAGAACTCACATTTGCTGAATTTGGCGTACAACTGATGAGATTGAAGAGTTTGGAGGACGGTGCGGAGGTGAGAGGAATGATCTTCTTCGTTCTTGGAGTAAATGAGAATGTCATCGATGAAGACGATTACGAATTGGTCTAGATACGGGTGAAAGACTCGGTTCATGAGATCCATGAATGCGGCGGGGGCATTAGTTAGACCGAAAGGCATGACAATGAATTCGTAGTGGCCGTATCTCGTTCGGAAAGCGGTCTTCGGAATGTCGGACTCTTTGATCTTGAGTTGGTGATATCCGGATCGAAGATCAATCTTGGAAAAGACAGAAGAACCTTGGAGTTGGTCAAACAGATCGTCAATTCGGGGAAGAGGATACTTATTCTTGATAGTGATTTTGTTGAGCTCTCGGTAGTCGATACAAAGACGAAGGGATCCGTCTTTCTTCTTGACAAACAACACTGGGGCTCCCCATGGTGAGTGACTAGGTCGAACGTAACCTTTGTCGAGCAGCTCTTGGATCTGATCTTTCAATTCTTTCAATTCGAGCGGGGCCATGCGATATGGGGCTTTGGAAATTGGTGCGGCTCCGGGAATTAGATTGATTTCGAATTCAATTTCTCGGTCGGGTGGAAGTCCGGGAATGTTGTCGGGAAATACGTCGGGAAATTCTTGTATTGTTCGGACATCGGACAATTGAGGTTTGGCGTCAGGTTCGGGACTCACGACATCTACTAGATAGCCGAAATGCCCTTTATGAATGAGTTTAACGGCTTTTATGGCTGAGATAATGGGAATCGAAGTTTTGACCTGGCTTTGGAATTTTAGGATTTGGCCGTTTGGTAGAGGAAAAATAACTGTTTTCGGGGCACAGTCGATTTGGGCTTTGTATTCGGTTAACCAATCCATTCCTAGAATAATATTAAAATTGCGGATCGGTAGGACGATGAGGTCGAAATTCATAGGTTGGGAATGAACTCGGATTGAACAGTTGGTCACTACTAGGTTCGAGATCATTTCTTCGCCAGAGGGAATGAGTATACTATATTCGTGACTTAAGTGACTAGGTTCGATCTTAAGGCTTCTAATCATATTCTCTGATATGAAAGAGTGAGTAGAACCAGAATCAATTAAGGCATAGACAGGTTCGTCGAAAATGTATATAGTACCTGCTATCATTGAGGGATCTTGCTCAATCTGTTCCTTGGTCATAGCAAACACACGTCCTTGAGCACGATTCTGAGCGTTCGGACAATCTCTTGCCATGTGTCCGGTCTTTCTACATCTGAAACACGTGTTCGTCCCTTGTACACAAGCTCCAAAGTGTGCTTTCCCGCATTGTGAGCAAATTGGTTTGGGAGGCTGTGGGAGTCCAGATTGATTCGATGGTTGGCCTCGGTTTCCCTTGAATTTGTGATTGCCGACGTTAGGTTTCTTCCACGGGCGTTGACTCGTGCCTTGGATCGACGGTTCTGCTGGATCTCCTTTTCATCTTGGGCTGCCATCAGGGCCTTGTCCACCAGTTGTCTGAAAGTCGAGGCGTCGGACATACGGATATCTCGTCGGATTTCAGGTTGTAGGCCACGGATGAAGTGATTCTTTTTCTCTTCGGGGTCTCGAGCGATGAATGGGGCGTAGAGACAGCCACGTTCGAAGCGACGGATGTACTCGAGCATTGGTAGTTCACCTTGACGAAGTTCTAGAAATTCCTTCAGTTTGTGGGCACGTACGTCTTTGGAGAAATATTTTTCGAAGAATTGTAGTTTGAAGTCGGTCCATTGTATAGTGTCGAGGTCGACTCCTTCTTTGACTCCTTCCCACCAGTGACGAGCTTCGTTTCGGAGTAAGAATAGAGCGCAATGCACACGATCACGATCGGTCATTTGCATGTAGTCGTAGATCACTTCTAGGGATTTGACCCAATTTTCGGCTATTGTCGGATCGGTTCCAACATGAAATTCGGAGGGGTTCATTTTGAGAAATCGTTCGTAAATGGCATGAGGTGCTGCTTGAGGAGGAGGCGGAGGAGGTTGGTTTCGTCGAAGAAGTTGGTCAATTTGTCTTTGGTGGTTTTGGGCTTGTTCTCGAATAAGGTTCGAGAGGTTATGGATGGTTTGGTTATAGTCGGTTGGTTCATTAGTGGGAGTGCCTTGAGAATTCCGGGTGAGTCGTCTTGCCATAATTTCTATAACCTATCATGCAATTTATAATTAAAGCACATAAATAAATAAAACACATAATACACATAACATTACCGAATGGACGAGTCATCGTGTCTCGTAAGTCTTTAAGCCCGGCTTTTGGTTCGTACGAGTTTTCTATAAACAATGCTCTGATACCACCGTTGTAGCACCCCCCTCGGGTCGGGCGATAAATCGAACCGGTTTATCGGAAAACTTTAGATAGCGGAAGCAAAAAGGGATCTCTTTGTAATTTTAAAACTTTCGAGTAGGACCAAAATGTAATTTCTAAAAATATCTTTTTCGGTCATTTGGAAACCTTGGGAAACCTTAAGAATTTCGAAAACTCCTTAGGGTCATTTTGGTCGTTTAAATTTCTCGTTTTAGAAATAACTTTGAAAAAGGAGATTATTATGCGAGTGCTACATTTATCTAACTATCGGTTTCAATTTTGGTTCGAAAAGAAATCAGAGTTTAAGGCTATTTGGTGAATAGGGATTTCCGGGTAAGAAATGCAATTATCAAAATAAGCGGACCAACTATATTAATATCAAAATAAGGCCCGTACTAGGGTAAGAGTTTAATTCCCCTAACGAGGAAATATTAGAGTTTAAAGAAAACGAAAATACGGAAATTATCTATAGTTTACATCACCAAAATAGAATAAGCATAATTTATAGACCCCTCGTACGACCTTCCAAAAACCTCCGGCCAAGACTCCGATCCACTACTCGGTCCATTCCGTTGAGGGATTCCTACTACTACCTGCAATCAAAGAAGTATCTATATGAGCTATTAAGCCCAGTAAGAAATCCGAATGGATAACGAGGTTTTAAAATATGGTTTTACGTACTTATATTAGTATATACACATAAGCATCACATCTTACCATTCGTCGGCAAACAAACACAAACACTCAATCCCATTTAAGCACATAAATTGACTCAAATGCTGAAAATTACCGAATTACCCTTTTTCGTGCAAATGCATGAATGAAAACATTTTCTGTTGTTCGGATCCGTGAAAAATTAACTTCTTTACTTGGATGATAAGCATATTATTCTGAGCCCGTTCTTTTGGTGGAATCAAACCACCCCTTTATCTATAGTAACTATGGTTGGAATACCGGCCCCCCGTATCCCGACTTATCCAACCCAAGCATTCCATTAACCTTTCCTTTCGTAAAAATGAAATCTCTTTTTATGCAAGACCATGAGACGAATGAGACTCTAATACGAAAATGACCATTTACGACATCACAAATATCAATCAACGAGCATACAAATAAAATTCAATTATCCACATAATACACCTATATACACGGCAATCACACACACATAATACACACATACATATATAAACACTTAAGCATAGCACACAATCCACAAAACACTATCACAATATATTATATATCCACACACACACACAGCACACACACGGCACATACACACACATAAGCATGCAGCCCCCAAAACACACTTTAATTAGCAAACAATGCTCTTAAAGCACCAACATTCTTATCTTTTCATTAATGGGATTTCTCCCACTTTTATTCATTAAATGAAATTAAAATTCTTACAGCCCCTTAACATAGTTCAGCTGCAGATTTTTAACCATAATTTCACTTCCTCACAATTAATACACAAGGCATAATGATTAAAAAGCTCCATTTATGACACATGCACAACCAATATTTCGAAATAATAGCAAATGGCATCTAACAATTCTCAAATTTAATTATAGGCTACCTAACTGACTAAATGAATAGATGCAAAAAGAATTTTGCAGTTTCCTTAAAAATCGGATTTATAAAAATTAAAATACTCGGCAAGTAGTGTGTGAAGCTAAAACTGATTTTTCCAACAAATATTAATTCAAAACTAAGGCCAAATAGCAAATACTCAAATTCCACTTACTCCTACTGAGATTTTAAAGATGAAAACATTTTTCATGCTGAAATTTCAAGAAATTGCAGATTGGCCCTAAAGATTCATAGATCTACACATGCAACCCCAAAAATCTTGAAAATTCATTTTCTTTCTCCAAAGTTCCCAAAAATTCGAAATATTAAATCTTTAAACACAAAATGCTTAGATTCACAGATTATAACATGGATTAGACATGCAATAACACAAATATCAAGATTAGCACAAAATTTCGGATTTTACACAAAAAGCCCTAATTTTTCGAAAAGTGAGGAAATCTTTTAAGTAGTTTCAAAAATCATTTTCCATACTATGATACCCTTCGATTGCAGCAAGAAATTCGAGATTTCTTACCTATTAAGAGTGTTTGGCCGAAGAAAGAAAAACCTTCAAAAGAAAAGAGGGTTTTCAGAGGAAGAAAGAAAAGGAGGACTAAGAAGATGAAGAACACAAAGATAATGTTACCTCCTTCAAGAAGTAGCTCCTAGATTAAACCAAGCTAGTTGAATGGAGAAGGTAAGAGCTTTGATATCAAGTTGAGAAGAGTTTAAATCTCCCGTAAGAGGGCAAGCATTTTTGATGGTGTTCTTAGCATATTCAATGGTGAAGCTTATATAGGGGATTTGCATTTTGATTTCTCTATTTTTTTCTTGAGGAATTTTGAGGTGTTGGCCGATGGAGGAGGTGGTGCTTCGGTGGTGATGGTGAAGAGAAGACAAGTGGGAGTGTAGGTGTCAAATGATGAAGATAGATGGGTGTCTCTTGAGATTACTTAGCATGCTTGAGTGTAGGATTAGTGTAACTCCTCACTCTTTGCCAAGTGGACAAGCATGCATCTTTTCTAATTTATTTACTAATTAATAAATTCACTAATTTCTCTCTCTTACTCACATAAACCGAACACATATATATAAATACATATACCTATAGTCTAGAGTAGGTTATAGCATATGCACATATGTATGCATACATGTACGTATATATGCATGTATTATGCATGTAATTATGATTAAACCATGAAATCACACAAACAATTTAATTGTACACATAAATCACATAATTTAATTTAGCACACAATTATAAATACTTAATTCACTTAAGCACATAATTACCGAAATAAAGTTGGCACATAATCATATAATTAATCCACTTAAGCACATAATTATCGAAATAAGGTTGGCATATAATCATTAAGATTCCTAGCACATAAGGCATATAATCAAATAGGCATATAGAGATTATTAGTCCAAGCAAATAAGGTACTTAGAGAATTTAAGTTAGTAAGGTAAATAAATTCCTAATAATTCCTACGTGAGAATTTTCGGGTTATGGAACTTTGGTTAGGGATTAGGTTTTCGAAAATGTGGGGTGTTACAGAGCGTGTTTTTAGAAAGAGGTAGATAAGAAGATTTGTTCAAGCGAGATTTTTGGAAGATCTTCAGCGTAATTGCGGTAGTTTATGAAGATAGTTAACTTCTATGAATGTCTTTGTCTCTCGTAAGATTTGAGGGGGCGGGGATGGGGGTTGTCTAACACAAAATATGAAGGTAGACATGGTAAATCACTAATAGAGGGGTTTGCCTTGTTAAAATTAAATGGGAGTGGTTAATCTTAATATATTTTTCTTAGTGATGGGTTTATATCTAATTAACCCTTGATTTAATTATGGGCAGTCTAATGTAAACTTTAATTTCGATAAATATATCAACCAATTTTGATTTTAAATAAATATTATAGTTATATTGTATATATAGAGAGATCATTAAAATGAATGTTATCCTAAGAGTAACTTCGATAATAAAACAGAAATTGAGTATCAATAACTCCTTCGACATTTGGGATAATATTTTGACACCTATTTAAAATTCATGTACTCCGACCATAGTTCTCAAATCAATTTCAATTGAAAAAGTTTATCGATAGTTATCTACGTACGATGTAAAATTTTAATTCCACATCTAATTGCTTGACATTTGACAATTTTAATTG
Organism: Erythranthe guttata; assembly: GCF_000504015.1. Next base: position 1,674,434 of record NW_012193059.1, read on the forward strand.
TTGTGAGATTTGAGCGGCTAGGGTTTTGTGTAATGTGCTGTATGTTGTGCAAGACCTATAAATCATATATTTATAGTGTCTTGTATAAAAGCCCTAACGGGCTTAAGTTGGACCGGGCCCAACAGCTTAAGTTCGTTAGTTCTTTACGCGCTCGTTTCTCACAACTCTATGATTGGAAAATTGTAGCGAGTACATTTTCGGAACCATTGTAATGTCCTCGTCCTTACGAGTGCCAATTCTTGATTTCCAATTTCTAAAAGTGGAAACCCTAATTCAGTGGACTTTCTAAATTTGGAAACTTCCCGATCTAGAAAGTTCACTACGATGTACGCCTATTCTTTTCTTTTTTTTATTCTCATTCATAATTTGAAATTACAAATGTTGGACTCAATCACATTGACTACCAATCATGCAAAGATTAAACATTTTTATCTTTGACCGTTTATTTAAAAATATCGAGTGCACGAGCCGTGTGACCCTCGATGGTTCAGGGGTAAGCTAGTCGTGGGTCCACAGCCCTTTGTGGTCTAAACTCGTCCCTTAGAGTTACGATTAAGATGAAGCTCGTTTCACCGTAATCACCCAACGAATCAAGATTGACGTGTAGCAACTACGCGTCATGATTCCCTAGATACAAATAAATTGCCTGCAAGAACCTTTTGATTTAGTTAACGTACAGTACGATCCCTTCGATCTATATGTCCTGATCAAACTAGAGGCATTGGTTCATTGAGACCTCCTTAGTAGTTCAATAATTGTGCGATCGTTCTAAGTGTTGTAATCGGTATGTGCATGACTTAGAGAATCGAATTCTCTAATCATCACTTAGTCAGCTCTGGCCAAAGACTTAGAGATTACAAACTATGAGAACACACAGGACATCCAAGGCTATTCTAGCAATCGAATCCCCGACTACAATGCACAGACCTCCCACTAGATTTCGGACTGTACGAACACTGGCCCTTGGGGCGGTCCTCGGTGGCACTCAGGGACAGGTCACGATACAGTTGGTCCTCTAGTGAAGTCACGGTGATGTCTAGGTCGTAAGGACTAATGGTGTACAACTATACCATAGATATATCTACTCGATTATTGAGAACCACTTAGAGATTTCTAGGGTGAGGGAATTCAGTGAACTCGTCAACTTACGAGCACCGACTTATGCATGCCGATATAACAATACCATTTACTGATGAGATGCAGAACCCATACACTAAGTGCTAGTCTCTTAATGGGAAAGGCCGATATCCTAATTGGTGGCGTAACTCTTCGACTAGGAACACGTTTAACAGTTATAATACTAAAGTAATTATCTCACGATCCTAAAGATCAATTACTAGTACTTGTAATAACTGTAAGGACTATATCTATGATTGATACAAAAGTACAAAGATATAGAATGCCAAGGTGTTTTTTATCATAAATACGAAAAATGATTATTTATTACATGAATAAATGGAAAGACGACAGCCACAAGTTGGCCTGTTGGTCACCTACTCTAACAATCTCCCACTTGACCTAAAGCCAACTACCCATCAATCGTAATCCCATCGACTCTCGATATTTCTCGTGGACCGACTTTGGTAAAGGCTTCGTGAAGGGTCTGCAACGTTCTCTTCCGAGGTGACTCGTTCTACTTTAACTTCACCTCTATCAATCATCTCTCGGATCACATTATACTTTCTCAGGATATGCTTGGACTTTTGATGAGATCTCGGCTCCTTAGCTTGCGCCACGGCTTTGGTGTGATCACAGTACAACGGTAATGGATCATTAGCATTAGGAATGACACCCAACTCTTGGATGAATTTCCTTATCCATGTCCCTTCTTTTGCAGCTTCTGACGCTGCAATGTATTCAGCTTCGGTAGTGGAATCGGCCGTCGTGCTTTGCTTGGAACTCTTCTAACACTCACCACCACCATTAAGTGTGAATATAAATCCCGAGTTCGACTTTGAGTCATCCACGTCCGATTGAAAACGAGTGCCGGTGAAGTCCTCTAATTTCAACTCGGCACCCCCATAGACCAAAAATATCCTTAGTCATTCGTAAGTACTTGAGGATATCTTTTACAGCCTTCCAGTGAGCTGGACCGGGGTTAGACTGATATCGGCTTGTGGCACTCACAGCATATGTGATATCGGGTCTAGTACACAGCATGCCATACATTATGCTTCCTATGGCAGAAGGATAAGGTGTCCTTTTCATCTCTTTGATTTCACTAGGTGTCTGAGAACACATGGATTTCGAGTGATGAACCCCATGGGACATTGGCAAGAATCCTTTCTTGGATTCTTCCATGCTAAACCATTTCATAACAGTGTCTATGTACAGGCTTTGGGATAAGCCAAGCATTTTTCTTGCTCTATCTCTATAGATCCGTATTCCCAATACGTAAGATGCTTCTCCCAAATACTTCATTGAGAAATGTGTGGACAACCATGCTTTTGTTTGTTGCATCATTCCTACGTCATTCCCAATGAGTAGAATGTCATCAACATAAAGCACCAAAAATATCACTGCCCTCCCACTAACCTTCTTGTATACACAAGGTTCCTCCAGGTTCTTCTCAAAATCAAACTCTTTGATAGTTCAGTCGAACCTAATGTTCCAACTACGGGATGCTCGTTTCAATCCATAAATGGATCGCTAGAGTTTACAAACCGTTTGCTCACTTCCAGAAGATATGAAGGCTTCCGGTTGCGCCAGGTAAATTTCTTCCTCAATGTCTCCATTAAGGAAAGCGGTCTTCACATCCATTTTCCATATCTCGTAGTCGTACCACGCAGCTATGGTCTGCAAAATCCTAATGGACTTCAGGATCGCAACTGGTGAAAAAGTTTCCTCATAGTCAACACCTTGCCTTTGAGTATATCCTTTCGCTACCAATCTAGCTTTATAGGTCGATACCTTTCCATCCACTCCAATTTTCTTCTTATAGATCCACTTGCAGCCTATGGGAACTATTCCCTTAGGTTGATCTAACAAAGTCCACACCTTGTTGGAGTACATAGAGTCCATTTCGGATTTCATGGCAGTTAGCCAATGTCCCATGTTCGCATCCGATACGGCCTCATTGTATATTCGTGGATCTTGTCCAAGATCAATATGATCTTCATCATTTTTCGAGGAGCAATAACCTATCAGACATTTTCCGAACACTTTTGGATCTACGCATTGAAGGTTCAGGAGGTATATTAGTGGATTGTTGTATTGGTTGGATTACATGTTCTTGTGCTTGAACTTCACTTTGCGGTTCTTGAACTACTTTAAGTTCTATCATGCTGCCTTTTCTATCGGATAGAAACTCCCTTTCTAGAATTCGTACGCCATTGACATAATAGAATTCGTACGCCATTGAGTCATCGGGATACCCCGCAAAGTAGCATAAGTCGGATTTACTTTCCAACTTATCTCGCACTAATCGTTTCACATAAGCGGGATAACCCCATATCCTAATATGTTTTTTGTTGGGCTTCCGGGAATGCCAAAGTTCGTATGGTGTGGATTTAACTGCTTTGGTGTTAACTCTATTCAGCAAATACGCGGCAGTGCGAAGTGCATGACCTCACAAGTATACCGGTAAGTTGGTGAACCCCATCATAGATCGAACCATGTCTAACAAGGTTCTATTCCGATGCTCGGAAACTCCATTAAGTTGAGGAGTTTCAGGTGGAGTCCATTGAGATTGTATTCCATTCTCATTTAGATAGTCAATGAACTCGATGCTCAAGTATTATCCACCACGATCAGATCGTAGTTTCTTAATACTTTGTCCGAGCTGCTTCTCTACTTTGTGTCTAAAATCTTTGAACTTTTCAAATGTTTCGGACTTGTACTTCATCAAGTACATGTACCCATACCTAGAGTAATCGTCGGTAAAGGTAGCGAAGTAGTTGTATCCACCCTTCGCACTAACACTTAGTGGGCCACATACGTTTGTATGGATTATATCCAAAAGACCTTTGGCCCGCTCAATTTTCCCTTTGTAGGGTGACTTGGTTATTTTCCCTTTAAGGCAGGATTCACAAGTTTGTAGTGATTTCACGTCGTCCAAAGTGAACAATCCTTCACTAACAAAATCGTTCATCCTTCTTAAAGAGACATGACCTAATCTAGTGTGCCAAAGTTGTGCGGGATTTTGATCTATCTCCTTACATTTTGCTGATATAACATTAATAGGTATTTCATTTGGATTTAGTTCATATTAGTTGGTAAATAGTTATCCCTTGCAAATCAAATTTTCATCCTTTTGTATAATGCAAATCGAATTTCCAAAAACAAAAGTAAAACCTTCAATGTCTATAACAAGAATATAAATAAGGTTTCAAATGAGAGACGGAACAAATAAACAATCGTTCAAAACAATAGGAATACTAGAATCCAAAACATTTAAGTAAATTGTGCCAATGGCTTCAGCAGCAACTCTTGCTCCATTCCGCATCCTTAGGTAGGTCTCACCCGCTCTAAGCTTTCTACTTTCATTAGCTGCAAATCATTACATAAGTGTGAGCCATAGCCCGTATCCAATACCCAAGAAGAAGAATTGACAGACAAATTTACGTCAATGAAATACGTACCCGTTTGAGAACGTTTCTACTTTAGGTAAGCCTTTGCAGCTGCGGCGCCAGTGCCCTTTCTTTCCACAGTGATGGCAAGTGTCATTAACTTACTTGCTGACTTTTGCCTTAGGGCCCCCACTACCTTCACCCACTTCGAACTTGCTGTTTGGGAAGGGAACTCTTTCCTTTCTCTTGTTTTGGGAAGAACTCTTGTTTCCAGAAGTACCAGCAACGAGAACAGACTTCTCTTTCTTAATGGTAGACTCGAAACTGACTAACATGTTCACTAACTCATCCAAAGGAGGATAAAGTTTGTTCATGTTGAAGTTCACTATGAACGATTCATAGGAACTAAGAAGAGACAACAGGATGAAATCCAACGAGAGCTCGGCAGGGAGGGTGACGTCAAGGTTCACTAGCTTTTCAAGGAGAGAGATCATTTTGAGACAGTGCTCGTGGACCGAAGCCCCTTCGCGCAGTCTCGCAGTGGTCAACTCCTTTGTAGCAACGTACCTCGACGCCCTAATATTCTCACTATACATGCTATCGAGATGAGCCTTCATATCAAAAGCATGTTTATGAGACTCATATTTCCTCGCAAGTGCGGGCTCCATGGCGACTATCATGTAGCACCTAGCATGAGTGTCGTCTTTCATCCATGCATTCAATTCTATCAATTCGCATCAAGAGCCAATACTTGACCACTTGACCTATACTAAGTGTTGTATCCTCTCATTATTTTTGTTAGAGTAGGTGACCAACAAGCGAACTTGTGGTTGTGGTATTTCAATTTATTCTTATAATAAATAATCATTTTTTCGTATTTATGATAAAAACACATGGGCATTCTATATCTTTGTCCCTTTGTCTCAAACATAGATATAGACCTTACAGTTATTACAAGTACTAGTAATTGATCTTTAGGATCGTGAGATATTTACTTTAGTATTATAACTGTTAAATATGTTCCTACTCGAAGGGTTCCGCCACCAATGAGGATATCGGACTTTCCCATTAAGAAACTTTATGTGTATTTTCTATGTGCTCTTGCTTGCTTTTGTGAATCATTGGGTGGGAGGATGAGAGAAGGGTAAGTAGAAGGGTGCATGTGTGGGTGCATTAGTGTCATGAATGTCCCGGGTACGCCGAGTCGGTACCGTAGGGCCTAGGGGTGGTTTGATTCCACGTAGATAGACGGATTCGAAATATATGAGGTTATTTACCAGTAACTTAGATTGACTCTTCCGAGGGATTCCCGATGATTTTTCATGTCATGCATGTTGCATTATGGTGTTGAGGATATATATGGGAAAATCTCACTCTATGGTCTTGGGATCGTAGGGTTATAAAGGTGAGAGATTCTTATCTTATAATCTTCAATACATGTCATGGCATAGGGTTATAAAGGTGGGATATTCTCACTCTATGGTCTTGGGATCATAGGGTTATAAAAGTGGGAATTTATCTCACTCTATGCGTGTGACAATTATGTGATGAAGCACGCCGACGAAAAAAGGGAAGTATATGATTGCTTTAATTTATGTTGCATGTCCATGTATGAGGTATATTTATGTATTTATATAGATATATGTATGCTCTATGTGTTATAAGTATTCGATAATACTTCAAGATTCTCATTGAGTCCTCAAAGGCTCATATAGGTGTTGTATGTTTGTAGGTATACCCGTTTTGGAGCCCGAGGAGTGAAGCTGGGAATCGAGCTCGAGAATCGGAAGGAGATCGTATGGAGGGGATGTGGATTGTGTTGGCTACTACATCATCTATCTCAAGACAAGGTAATAGTAATGGAAGTGTTGCTCCAAGTAACACAACACCATCAGCAACACCCTGTACAGTTTCAGTAGACACGGGTGAATCTGATTCAGATACAAATGATCAAAGTATAGATGTGCGCAGAAAAAGAGCCATCTAGAAGAATTCAAAAGAATCATCCCATCTCACAATTTGTTGGAGATGTCTTTGATATAATACCCACAAGGGGTAAGGAAAAGGTAAACTATATAGAGATGGTAAAACTGACTTCTTTGTCCACCTTATGTGCTGTTCATGATGTTGGGGATCGGGCACGTACGTGTATGCAGCGGAAAACAAATTTTTTTATTTCATTTATATAAAAAAACACGTGCACAATAATTACAATTAATTGCATACCTTTTCTCTTCCAATCACCGACAAACATGCTCGCATGTATAATTAATTTAAATAACATAAATTAAATCATCATAGCATGCTCGCGAAATTAAATCAAATAATAAACATGCTCAACGGAGGATTCACATAAACACATAATCGAACATATAGATTCATGTGATTCAATAATCAATTAACATACACTAATTTGAATTAATATAAACTAATTAATATATATTAATAAGGGAAAACGATACTTTACCCTTGAAGCGTGAATCGAACAAAGACTGGAGAAGATGGCTAACTGCACTTCCCACTCCAACTGATCCAACCTCTTTTCTGATCCAAAATTACACGCCTGCTATGACTTACATATATCCATAGTTATTGATTGGACGCACCATTCCTTTTTGAAGCTTGTATATCAGCACGTTGTGAAGCTTCTGTCAAAATTTCATGTCCATCTCATTAACGGTTGATTTATGGAGAATTGTCTCGCATGACTGCGCAGAAAATGGGAGAGCAGGTTTTCAAAATTGCCTTCCCGCATCACCGGCTTGTGGCGGCTCGTGAGGGCGCGTGGAAACGACCTTGGTGGTGGCGTTGGCGGCATAATAATCTATCTTCTCTTAGGTTTCCCCTCATATATTCAATCCATTATCCACGAAGCACTAGATACGTGATAGGCTATGTACAAAGAAGAAGAACGAAGGGAAAAGGAACATGCCAATGCGACGGCGACTAGCGGCGGCGCGGCGGCTGGTGGCGGAGGTAGGGTTTCGGCTTCAAGGTGGACGGCTGATGGAGAGAGAGAGGCTAGGGTTTCAAGCTTGTGTTGTTTTGTTTTTGTGTTGTGTGTCTTTCACAAGACATATAAATCCTATTTATATGATCCTTGTGAAAACCCTAACACGCCTTAAGTTGGGCTAGGCCCAACAGCTTAATTCCACTATCTTTCTCGGCTCGTTTCTAACAAACGAATGCTCGTAAAAATATAACAATTATATTTTGTCAACGAGCACAAGTTCTCGTCGATACGAGTACCACTTTGCAATTTACCAATTTCCGAAATTGGAAACCGTAATTTAGGACTTGCCAAATCGGGAAACATTCCAAAATAGAAAGTTTACTAAATTTCCGTTGGATTCTTTTTCTCTACTTATTCTCATCCGTAATTGACAATTACGAATGTTTGACTCAATCACATGGACTTCCAATTACACTAAGATTAACTAATTAATCTTAGCTCGTTGCATTAAGGATCTGAAGTACACGAGCAGTGTGACCCTCGATGGTTTAGGTGTAAGCTAGCCGTGGGCCCACAACACATTGTTGTTTAAACTCGTCCCTAGAGTTATAATTAAGAAGAAGCTACTTTCATCTTAACTACCCAACGAATCAAGATTGGCGTCCAGCAACTACGCGTCATGATTTCCTAGATACAAATGAAGTGCCCGCAAGAACTGTGTGATATAGTTAACGTACAGTACGATCCCTTCGATATATATATATCCCGATTGAACTAGAGGCATTGGCTCGTCGAGACCACTTAATGAGTTCAATAACTCTGTGGACGTTCTTCATTATATAATCCGTGAGTTCAATATCTTGATTTTTGTGTCGAATCGAACATTCTAATTTATGGGATGCTAGGTTCAATCCATAAATGGATCGCTCAAATTTTGCAACCCTTTTGCTAATTTCCAGAAGATATGAAGCCTTTCGGCTGTACCACTCTGATTTCCTCAATCTCGCCATTGAGGAAGGTGGTCTTCATCTCTATTTTCCATATCTCGCAGTCATACTACGCAGAAATGGCTAGCAAATTCCTAATGGAATTATAGCATAGTGTTTCATGAAAATTTATCTCACAGACAACAACTTGTCTTAGAGTATAACTCTTTTTCACGTGTCTAGCTTTATAGGTTGATACATTTCCATCTATTCGAACTTAATGAATATAGATCCACTTTCATCCAACGGGAAAGATTCCCTTGGGTGGATCCATCAAGGTCCATACCTTGTTAGAGTTGTTGGGAATCAGATACGTGTACGCAGCGGAAAACAAAAATTTTATGCGAATTAAACAGTTTAAATCACATAATCACATGCCTGATAATTATAAACAATTAATTGCGTACCTTTGTGCTTCTAACGAAATAAAAAACGACAATCATGCGAATTATTTAATCGACAGTAAATAAATTAGCATGCTCGCATTAAATCATTTAACGTGCTCGCGGTAAAACATGAATTATATGTAAACATATAAAACATAAAAATTCATAAAACATACTACGAAAACGAACATACATAATTTAATCTAATTAAATTAATATCAAACGAATACCGGATTCGAGAATTACCACTTGAAGCGTGAGGTTGGCGCACAAAACAAAGCAATATTGCCACAGAAACCAATCCATGCAATTCGGGAGCGGCGACGGCGAAGCAGCGGTGGCGGCAGTGCAAGCTGCGGCGGCACGTGAAGATCACGCGCTGTCTTCGGGCGGCGCGTGGGAGCGCGTGCGTCATCGGCTCGGGGGCTGCTCCTCGATTCTTCAATTCTTCGATCTTCCTCCTCTCGGATTCACCTCGTATACTTCGATATACAAAAACGTGGCACTAGACACGCAATAGTGAGAATAAACGGAAGAATAGAAAAGAGGAAAAGAACTACCACAATTGATCGGCCAAGGGAGGCCGATTTTCGGCGATGGAACAGCGGCGGCGGCGGCGACTATGAGTGAGTATGGCCAGAGAGAGAGAGAGGCGATCGGCTAGGGTTTGTGTGAGATGTGTTGTTTTTGTGGAAGACCTATAACTCAAGTATTTATAGTGTCTTGCATAAAAGCCCTAACGGGCTTAAGTTGGACCAGGCCCAACAACTTAAGTTCGTTAGTTCTTTCTCACTCGTTTCTCTTAATTCAATGATCGGAAAATAGTAACGATTACACTTTCGGAATCATTATAATGGCCTCGTCATTACGAGTGCCTATACTCGATTTCCAACTTTCTATAAGTGGAAACCTTAATTCAGTGCATTTTCTAAATTTGGAAACTTCCAGATTTAGAATGTTCAATGAGATGATCGCCTATTCTTTTCCTTTTCTTATTCTCATTCATAATTCCAAATTACGAATGTTGGACCCAATCATATTGACTTCCAATCATGCAAAGATAAAACATTTTTATCTTTGACCATTTATTCAAATATCTCATGTGCACGAGCAGTGTGACCCTCGATGGTTCAATTGTAAGCTAGCCGCGGGCCCACAACCCTTTGTGGTCAAAACTCGTCCCTTAGAGTTACGATTAAGATGAAGCTCGTTTCACCTTAATCAATCAATGAATCAAGATTGGCGTCTAACAACTACGCGTCATGATTCCCTAGATACAAATGAAGTGCATGCAAGAACCTTTTGATATAGTTAACGTACAGTACGATCCCTTCGATTCATATGTCCCGATTGAACTAGAGGAATTGGTTCATCGAAACCTCCTTAGTAGTTCAACAACTGTGTGGTCGTTCCAAGTGTTGTAATCGTTACGTGCATGACTTAGAGAATCGAATTCTCTAATCATCACTTAGTTAGCTATGGCCAGAGACTTTGAGATTACAAACTATGAGAACACACAGGACATTCAAGACTATTCTAGCGATCGAATCCCCGACTACAATGCACAGACCTCCCACTTGATTTCGGACTACACGAAAACTGGCCCTTGGGGTGGTCCTCGGTGGAACTCAGGGACAGGTCACGATACAGCTGGTCCTCTAGTGAAGTTACAGTGATGTCTAGGTCATAAGGACTAATTGTGTACAACTATACCATAGATATCTCTACTCGATTATTGAGAACCACTTAGAGATTTCTAGGGTGAGCGAGTTCAGTGAACTCGTCAACTTACGAGCACCCACTTATGCATGCCGATATCACAATACCGTTTACTGATGAGATGCAGTACACATACACTAAGTGCTAGTCTCTTAATGGGAAAGGTCGATATCCTCATTGGTGGCGTAATCCTTCGACTAGGAACACGTTTAGCAGTTATAATACTAAAGTAAATATCTAACGATCCTAAAAATCAATTACTAGTACTTGTAATAACTGTAATGACTATATCTATGTTTGACACAAAGGGACAGAGATATAGAATGCCAAGGTGTTTTTATCATAAATACGAAAAATGATTATTTATTACAAGAATAAATGGAAAGACCACAGCCACAAGTTGGCTTGTTGGTCACCTAGTCTAACAATCTCCGACTTGAACTAAAGCCAACTACCCATAAATCGTATTCCCATCGACTCTCGATGTTTCTCGTGGAACGACCTTGGTGAAGGCTGCGTGAAGGGGTCTGCTGTTGGGGATCGTGCATGTATACGCAGCGGAATTTAAAATTTTATATCGAACTAGTTTCGATTACATGCAATACTAATCACATAGTCAACGTACCTCAACGCTTCCGCCATACATATGGTAATTTTCGATTTAATTGAAAAATACATAAAACCGAAAAATCATAAACATGCTTATTCATCATTTAATAAAATCGAAACATGTAATCACGTATTACTCATGCTCGCAAATTAATAATCATACAAACATGTTCGAATCGAATTACGAAAGTTCCGATTTAATTACCTCTTGTAGCGTGAGATTTCGACGAATCGAAATCCTAGAACGAGTCACGTACAAGCTGCTAATTACCAATCCTCGGGGCTGCACCTCACAGTTGGACCGAGCTGATCCAGCAAGCAACGAGCGGCGACGAACGGCAGCAGCAGCGGCGGCGCGTGGCAGCGGCAGCGACGGCGCGTGAGCGGCGGTGCGGCGCGTGCGGCGGTGCGTGGATTCGTCGGGGCAGCAGCTCCTCTCCAATTAGGTTTCACCTCGTATTTTCGACCCACTCGAACTACAGCACTAGATGTAAACGAGTTAGATAACAACAAGAATAAAACGAAGGAAACGAGAGAAGAAAACCGGCGGTTTTCCGGCGGTGGTCGGCGGTGGCGCGCCGGTGGAGCAACGGCCGAAGAGGGGAACGGCTAGGGCTTGAGCGGCTAGGGTTTGGTGCTGAAAATCTGATCTCAAAACTCCTTTTGAGGTCTATTTATACCTAGGGTTTTCAACCCTAGTGGGCTTAAGTCATTGGGCTTGACCCACTGATGCATTAAGCCCATTCCCTCGTCGGCCTCGTTTCTAATAAACGATCGTCCACAAAATTATAACAAAATTATATTTGTGACGAGCTCAAAGTCCTCGTCGATACGAGTGCCTCTTCGAAATTTCCAATTTCCAAAATTGGAAACTTCCACTTCAGTGGACTTGCTAAATCGGGAAACTTCCCAATTTGGAAAGTTCACTAAATTCCGCATGTCTCTCTTTCTCTACGTTTATTCCAATTCGCAATTCACAATTACGAATCTTGGATTCAATCATATTGACATCCAATCGTTCAAAGATTAACACATTAATCTATGCTTGTTGTTATCAAGGATCTATATTACACGAGAAGTGTGACCCTCAATGGTTCAGGTGTATGCTAGCCGTGGGCTCACAACTCTTTGTGATTCGAACAACACATTGTTCTTATACGAACTCCTCCCAAGAGTCCCGATTAGAGTAAAACTCATTTTACCTAATCCCGATCAAATCGGTGCCCAACGAATCAAGATTGGCGTCTAGCAACTACGCGTCATGATTCCCTAGATACAAATGAAGTGCCTGCAAGAACCTTATGATATAGTTAGCGTACAGTACGATCCTTTCGTAGCACATGTCCCGATTGAACTAGAGGCATTGGTTCACCGAGACCTCTTATAAAGTTCAATAACCGTGCGAACGTTCTAGGTATTATAAATCCGTTCGTGTGCGACTTAGGGAAACACATTTCCCTAATCACCCCACTATCAACTCTGGCCAGAGATTCCATGGATTATAAACCGTCAGAACACACAGGACATCCGTGACTACTCAAGCGCTCGAATCCCCTACTACAATGCACAGACTTCACACTAGATTTCGGATTGCACGAACGTTGGCCCTTGGAGTGGTCCGCGGTGGGACTCAGGGACAGGTCACGATACAATCGGTCCTCTAGTGAAGTCACGGTGATGTCTGGGTCTTAAGGACTAATGGTGTACAACTATATCTTAGAAACCTATTACTCGATGAATGAGAACCACTTATAGATTTCTAGGGCGAAGGAGTTCAGTGAACTCATCCAGTATGAGCACCCACTCAAGTATGCCGATGTCACAACACCGAGGACTGATGAGACGCAGTACACATACACTAAGTGCTAGTCTCAAAAGGGAAAGGCCGGTATCCTCATTATTGGCGTAACCCATCGACTAGGAACAAGGTTTAACAGTTACATTACATTGCTGAGTTATCTCACGATTCTACTAGATCAACTCACAGTAATAGAGTAACTCGTTAGGACTATATCTATGCTGCTTGCATGGGATAACAGATATAGAATGCCAAATAAGATATTTTATTATTACGAACGAAAAACGATTGTTTTATTACAAAGAAAAGAGAAAGACCACAGCCACAAGTTGGCTTGCCGGTCACCTACTCTAACAATCTCCCACTTGACCTAAAGCCAACTACTCATAAATCTAAGTCCCATCGACTCTCGATGTTTCTCGTGGACTGATCCTGACAATGGCTTGGTGAAGGGATCTGCAATATTGTCCTCCGAGGTGACTCTGTCCTGCTTGACTTCACCTCTCTCTATGATCTCTCGGATCACATGGTATTTTCTCAACACGTGCTTTGACTTCTGATGAGCTCTTGGTTCCTTAGCTTGCGCTATGGCTCCGTTGTTATCGCAGTACAGCCGTACTGGATCGCTAGCGTTCGGAAATACACCCAACTCTTGGATGAATTTCCTAATCCATGACCCTTCCTTTGAAGCATCTGATGCTGCAATATATTCAGCCTCGGTGGTGGAATCAGCCGTCGTGCCTTGTTTGGAACTCTTCCAACACACGGCACCCCCGTTGACTTTGAATATATACCCCGAGTTTGACTTCGAGTCATCCACGTCCGATTGAAAACTAGAATCCGTGAAACCTTCTAATTTCAACTCGGTATCCCCATAGACCAAAAACAAATCTCGAGTTCTTCGCAAGTACTTGAGAATGTCCTTCACAGCCTTCCAATGGGCTGGTCCGGGGTCGGACTGATATCTGCTTGTGACGCTCACAGCATACGCAATATCAGGTCGTGTACATAGCATGCCATACATTATGCTTCCTATAGCGGATGCATAAGGTGTCCTTTTCATCTCCTCGATTTCCATTTGCGTTTGTGGACGCATGGATTTCGAGAGACGAGTGGGACATTGGCAAGAATCCCTTCTTGGATTCTTCCATGCTAAACCGTTTGAGAACGGTGTCTATGTACATGGATTGGGACAAGCCAAGCAATCTCCTCGATCTATCTCTATAGATCCGTATTCCCAATACGTAGGATGCTTCTCCCAAATCCTTCATCGAGAAACGTGTGGATAACCATACTTTAGTCGACTGCAACATCCCTACATCATTCCCAATGAGTAGTATGTCATCAACATAAAGTACAAGAAAAGTCACTGCACTCCCACTAACCTTCTTGTAGACACAAGGTTCCTCCGGGTTTTTCACAAATTCAAACTCTTTGATAGTTGTGTCGAACCTTTTGTTCCAACTACGGGATGCTTGTTTCAATCCATAAATGGATCGCTGGAGTTTGCAAACCTCTTGCTCATCTCCAGAAGATATGAAGCCTTCCGGCTGCGCCATGTAAATTTCTTCCTCAATGTCCCCATTAAGGAAAGCGGTCTTCACATCCATTTGCCATATCTCGTAGTCATACCACGCAGAGATGGCCAGCAAAATCCTAATGGACTTAAGCATAGCAACTGGAGAGAAGGTTTCCTCATAGTCAACTCCTTGCTTTTGAGTATAACCCTTCGCTACCAATCTAGCCTTGTAGGTCGATACCTTTCCATCTACTCCAATTTTCTTCTTATAGATCCACTTGCAGCCTATGGTAACAATTCCCTCGGGTGGATCTACCAAGGTCCATACCTTGTTGGAGTACATAGAGTCCATTTCGGATTTCATGGCATTAAGCCAATGTCCCTTGTCTGTATCCGATACAGCTTCGTTGAAAGTTCTAGGATCACATCCTTGGTCAACTTCATCAACGAGGAATAACCTATCGGGCGCTCTCCGAACTCTTTCGGATCTACGCAGAGACGGTTCAGGAGGTATATTAGTGGTTTGTTGAATTGGTTCATTATCTGATTGTTGTGCTTGAACTTCAGATTGTGGTTCTCGAACTTCTTCGAGATCAACTACACTGCCCTTTCTATCCGATAGAAATTCCTTCTCAAGGAACACGGCATTTCTCGAGACGAACACCTTTGCCTCGGAAACATAGTAGAATTCGTATCCCATGGAATCCTCGGGATACCCCACAAAATAGCATAGGTCGGATTTTCCATCCAACTTGTCTCCCACTAGCCGCTTCACGTAAGCGGGACAACCCCATATCCTAATATGTTTAAACGTGGGTTTCTTGGAGTGCCAAAGTTCATAAGGTGTGGAGTTAACTGCTTTGGTATTAACCCTATTCAGCAAATATACGGCAGTTAGGAGTGCATGACCCCACAGGTATGCCGGTAACTCGGTGAACCCCATCATAGATCGAACCATGTCTAACAGTGTTCGATTCCGACGTTCGGAAACTCCATTAAGTTGAGGAGTTCCAGGAGGAGTCCATTGAGACAGAATCCCATTCTCTTTAAGATAGTCTATAAACTTAGTACTTAAGTATTCGCCACCACGATCGGATCGCAGTTTCTTAATACGTCTACCGAGTTGGTTTTCTACTTGGTGTCTAAAATCTTTGAACTTTTCAAAAGTTTCAGACTTATACTTCATTAAGTACACGAAACCATACCTAGAATAATCATCGGTAAAGGTAACGAAGTAGTTAAAACCACCCCTAGCACTAACGCTTAGTGGACCACACACATCTGAATGGATCAAATCCAAAAGACCCTCGGCCCGTTCCATCTTCCCTTTGAAGGGAGTCTTGGTCATCTTTCCTTTAAGGCAGGATACACAAGTTTGAAGTGATTTAACGTCCTCCAAGGAGAACATTCCTTCACTAACAAACTTGTTCATCCTTCTCAAGGAAATGTGACCAAGTCGAGCGTGCCAAAGTTGTGCGGGGTTAAGACTTATATCTTTTCGTTTTGCTGATATAATGTTAATGGGTATTTCACTTGGATTCAGTTCATATAAGTTGTTTATAAGTTGTCCCTTACAAATCATATTTTGTTCCTTTTGTATAATGCAAATCGAATTTCCAAAAACAAAAGTAAAACCTTCATTATCCAAAACAGGAATAGAAATAAGGTTTCGAATAAGTGACGGAACAAATAAACAATTGTTCAAAACAATGGAAAAACTAGAATCCAAAACAGAAAGATAAATTGTCCCAATGGCTTCAGCAGCAACCCTTGCTCCGTTGCCCATTCTTAGGTAGGTCTCACCCACATTAAGCTTCCTACTTCTTGTCATGAGCTGCAAATCATTACAAAGATGTGAGCCACAACCAGTATCCAATACCCAAGCAGAAGATTTAACGGACAAGTTAACTTCAACTAAATACGTACCCTTTTCAGAACGTTTCTGATCGAGGTAAGCCTTGCAGTTGCGTCGCCAATGGCCCTTCTTTCCACAATGATGGCAAGCGTCATCAACTTGCTTGGTGACCTTGTCATTCTTCACTCCGCTCGACTCGCCCTTCTCAAGTTTCTTGCTCGGGCCGAAACTCCTTTCTTTCCTTTTCTTCTGGAAAGAACCTTTCTTCACAGAAGGAGCAACTAGGAGAACAGATTTCTCCTTCTTGATAGTGGACTCATAGCTGACCAACATGTTCAACAACTCATCCAATGGTGGATCGAGCTTGTTCATGTTGAAGTTCACTATGAACGATTCATAAGAACTAGGAAGGGACAGTAGGATCAAATCCACCGAGAGCTCGGCTGGGAGGGTGACATCAAGGCTCACCAGCTTCTCAAGGAGAGTGATCATCTTGAGACCGTGCTCGTGGACCGAAGCCCCTTCACGCAGCCTCATGGTGATCAACTCCTTGGTAGCTGAGTACCTCGATGCCCTAGTATTCTCACTGTACATGCTTTCAAGATGATGCTTGATATCATAAGCATGCACGTGAGACTCATACTTCCTCGCGAGCTCTGGCACCATGGATGCTAGCATGTAGCACCTCGCATGGAGGTCGTCCTTCTTCCAATGCCTCGAAAGTGGCAGTCTCGTCAGCAGTAGCAGTCGCAGGAAGAGCAGCGGGGGGACGTTCATTGAGCACATAGAGACGCTCCTCGACTTGGAGCACAAGTTTCAGATTGCGAAGCCAATCCAAATAGTTTGGACCGGTGAGTTTGTTTTGGTCGAGGATTGAGGAAAGGGGATGTTTGGACATTGTTGCTGAGAAAATTTTAAGAAGACAATAATTAGAGTTTAGTTCGTAATAATCGTTACAATTAAAATTTTGGACTTTTATGTTTTAATTGTTCTCCCACTAATTTTATCGAATTCCACCACCCTCTAGCAGATAATCGAGAAAACTTATTTTTCTTTAATGGGCTTTAGGTCCAATAGCGCAAATGTAACCCGTAGTTAATCTATCCCGATTACATAAGCCTAAAGGTAGAGTACTATCAATCACATCACTATGTGACCCTAAAGATCGATTTACCTCACACTTGATAATGACCTAAGTTAATCTAGCGAATATCAAAATCTTCGTGTGTCAAGTCTAGCCTACCAATACGAGATGTCATAGATCCAACTATATCAAACTAATGCAATCCCTAGTTAATCTAGCCGACCACATTAATCCAACATAATTTTATCTATGACCGTATCTCCATCTAATGTCAATTAAATTACAGCTTATCCCACAATAGCACTCCCCGCTAACACGGCTTACTGCACTATTATGAGAGGCTACACATAATTTAATTGTTGGTAGAAGGAAAGAAAAAATTCAACAATTTGGTTTTTCTTTATAGCTTGATAATTATTCTTAATTAAGAATGAGGGATTTTATTTATTAAATCTTATTAGCTCATCGGAAGTTTTAGGTTATGATCGTTTGTGATTCCTACAACTATGTTCTCTAGGTATGTGGAAACGCATATTGATCCTAAGAGAGACATACGATCATCATCGTACTTAATCACAATTATTCATCTCATGAATTATTTAATAAATACGATTAATTGCAAATATAATTAACAGACTTCTTTCATTCATAAATCATTCAAATAAGAATGAAGTCCATTAATTATTTGCCATTTGTGTTCCATTAATTAAACTAATTTAACGATTAAATTAAATAATTAATCCAACACTATTCTTTGAATTCAAATTAAATAAATGGATCAATTATCTAATTGGGTTTAATTGATAAATAATTTCAAAAATTAAAAATCAATTAATTTTAATATTAATTCTCAGAAAATCAAATAATTTTTTTTTTTTTTTTTTTTTTTTTTTTTTTTGTTGTTGCTGACCGGACCGGTCGGACCGGTCCGACCGGACCGGTTCGGTCAGCTGGGAAAAACAGCAGAAAAACGAGTTTTAAAAATTTTATATTTTCTGAAATATTCAAAATATTTAATTAATATTAAACCACCCAATTTGATAACACCAAAAATTCAACAATTCAACAAATCGAAGCATGCTTTCGAAAGCGACAAACACGTTGACAAATAAACGATTAACCCGTGGCTCTGATACCACTGTTGGGGATCGTGCATGTATACGCAGCGGAATTTAAAATTTTATATCGAACTAGTTTCGATTACATGCAATACTAATCACATAGTCAACGTACCTCAACGCTTCCGCCATACATATGGTAATTTTCGATTTAATTGAAAAATACATAAAACCGAAAAATCACGAAACATGCTTATTCATCATTTAATAAAATCGAAACATGTAATCACGTATTACTCATGCTCGCAAATTAATAATCATACAAACATGTTCGAATCGAATTACGAAAGTTCCGATTTAATTACCTCTTGTAGCGTGAGATTTCGACGAATCGAAATCCTAGAACGAGTCACGTACAAGCTGCTAATTACCAATCCTCGGGGCTGCACCTCACAGTTGGACCGAGCTGATCCAGCAAGCAACGAGCGGCGACGAACGGCAGCCGCAGCGGCGGCGCGTGGCAGCGGCAGCGACGGCGCGTGAGCGGCGGTGCGGCGCGTGCGGCGGTGCGTGGATTCGTCGGGGCAGCAGCTCCTCTCCAATTAGGTTTCACCTCGTATTTTCGACCCACTCGAACTACAGCACTAGATGTAAACGAGTTAGATAACAACAAGAATAAAACGAAGGAAACGAGAGAAGAAAACCGGCGGTTTTCCGGCGGTGGTCGGCGGTGGCGCGCCGGTGGAGCAACGGCCGAAGAGGGGAACGGCTAGGGCTTGAGCGGCTAGGGTTTGGTGCTGAAAATCTGATCTCAAAACTCCTTTTGAGGTCTATTTATACCTAGGGTTTTCAACCCTAGTGGGCTTAAGTCATTGGGCTTGACCCACTGATGCATTAAGCCCATTCCCTCGTCGGCCTCGTTTCTAATAAACGATCGTCCACAAAATTATAACAAAATTATATTTGTGACGAGCTCAAAGTCCTCGTCGATACGAGTGCCTCTTCGAAATTTCCAATTTCCAAAATTGGAAACTTCCACTTCAGTGGACTTGCTAAATCGGGAACTTCCCAATTTGGAAAGTTCACTAAATTCCGCATGTCTCTCTTTCTCTACGTTTATTCCAATTCGCAATTCACAATTACGAATCTTGGATTCAATCATATTGACATCCAATCGTTCAAAGATTAACACATTAATCTATGCTTGTTGTTATCAAGGATCTATATTACACGAGAAGTGTGACCCTCAATGGTTCAGGTGTATGCTAGCCGTGGGCTCACAACTCTTTGTGATTCGAACAACACATTGTTCTTATACGAACTCCTCCCAAGAGTCCCGATTAGAGTAAAACTCATTTTACCTAATCCCGATCAAATCGGTGCCCAACGAATCAAGATTGGCGTCTAGCAACTACGCGTCATGATTCCCTAGATACAAATGAAGTGCCTGCAAGAACCTTATGATATAGTTAGCGTACAGTACGATCCTTTCGTAGCACATGTCCCGATTGAACTAGAGGCATTGGTTCACCGAGACCTCTTATAAAGTTCAATGATTGTGCGAACGTTCTAGGTATTATAAATCCGTTCGTGTGCGACTTAGGGAAACACATTTCCCTAATCACCCCACTATCAACTCTGGCCAGAGATTCCATGGATTATAAACCGTCAGAACACACAGGACATCCATGACTACTCAAGCGCTCGAATCCCCTACTACAATGCACAGACTTCACACTAGATTTCGGATTGCACGAACGTTGGCCCTTGGAGTGGTCCGCGGTGGGACTCGGGGACAGGTCACGATACAATCGGTCCTCTAGTGAAGTCACGGTGATGTCTGGGTCTTAAGGACTAATGGTGTACAACTATATCTTAGAAACCTATTACTCGATGAATGAGAACCACTTATAGATTTCTAGGGCGAGGGAGTTCAGTGAACTCATCCAGTATGAGCACCCACTCAAGTATGCCGATGTCACAACACCGAGGACTGATGAGACGCAGTACACATACACTAAGTGCTAGTCTCAAAAGGGAAAGGCCGGTATCCTCATTATTGGCGTAACCCATCGACTAGGAACAAGGTTTAACAGTTACATTACATTGCTGAGTTATCTCACGATTCTACTAGATCAACTCACAGTAATAGAGTAACTCGTTAGGACTATATCTATGCTGCTTGCATGGGATAACAGATATAGAATGCCAAATAAGATATTTTATTATTACGAACGAAAAACGATTGTTTTATTACAAAGAAAAGAGAAAGACCACAGCCACAAGTTGGCTTGCCGGTCACCTACTCTAACATCTGCAACGTTCTCTTCCGAGGCGACTCGTTCTACTTTAACTTCATCTCTATCAATGATCTTTCGGATCACATGATATTTCCTCAGAATATGCTTGGACTTTTGATGAGATATTGGCTCCTTAGCTTGCGCCACGGCTCCGGTGTTATCACAGTATAACGGTACTGGATCATTAGCAATAGGAATGACACCCAACTCTTGGATGAATTTCCTTATCCAAGTCCCTTCTTTTGCAGCTTCAGACGCTGCAATGTATTCAGCTTCGGTAGTGGAATCGGCCGTCGTGCTTTGCTTGGAACTCTTCCAACCCACGGCACCACCATTAAGCGTGAATATAAATCCCGAGTTCGACTTTGAGTCATCCACATCCGATTAAAAACTAGAGTCGGTAAAGCCCTCTATTTTCAACTCGGCACCCCCATAGACCAAAAATATATCCTTCGTCCTTCGTAAGTACATGAGGATATGTTTTTCTTTATAGCTTGAAATAATTCTTAATAAATTAAGAATCAGGGATTTATTATTGTTTTGTTGTTATCTTATCAGAATTATTGGACATGTGGATTGGATTCCTACAACTATGTTCTCTAAAGGTATATGGAAACGCATATTGTCCTAAGAGGAACATTCGACCTAAATTATAATTAATTACAATAATTAATTATGAGGATTTGTTTCAAAATAGTTAAAGGACCTTAATCAACATAAATCAATCAAATAAAGCTTAAGGTACAATTAATTAAGTTGAAGTATAATCACTATTATACATATTTACTATTAATGAAATTGGTTTAACGTATACATTAATTAATTAATCAAACACTCATTTCTTGAACATTATTGATCAATAGATCGAATAATTGGATTGGGCTTTAATTGATAAATAATTTCAGAAAATTAAAAATCAATTTTGATTTTATTTTAATTTCTGGAAAAAGAATTATTTATTTACTTATTTATTTTCGGCTGTCTAAACCAGTTAGACCCGGTTGGACCGGTCTCACTGAGCTGTCGGCCCGGATAGTTTTTAGAAAATCATTTTGGAATTTAAAACTTAAATCCAATTTTAATTTTAAACCCAATTTCCAATTTTAAAATCAATCAAAATCAAATTTTAAAACAAAAATCCAATTTATATGATCCTTGTGAAAAGCCAAAATAATTAATATTACTGTGAGTGACGGTAAAATTACTATAACAACAGTAATATTACCGTCAACCACAGTAATATTACTACGTTACTCCGTGAATAACTCAAACAAACAAAAAAATCCAAACAAAATAATAATATTGATGTGGTTGACAACAATCTATAACAATAGTAATATTACTGTCAACCACAGTAATATTATTGTGTTTACAGTAATATTACAATAATAGACAATATTATTACGTTACTCCTTGAATAACTCAAACAAAACAAAAAACCCAAAAAAAAATAATAATATTGATGTTGTTGATAGTAATATTATGGTGTTTACAGTTATTTTACTAGCAACGACAATAATATAATTACGTTGACTTGTCAACAAATCAAACAAAAAAAAATAACACAAAAAAAAATTAATAATATTACATTAATTTACTGTCAACGAGAGAACTATTACATAAATGTATTGTCAGCGTAAGTACAATTATGTTAATTAACTATCATTGACAATATAATTACGTTAATTTACTGTCAATGACTGCACAATTACGATCAACGTTTAGCGGCGGCCGTAAAAAAAAAAAAAAAAAAAAAAAAAAATAAATAAACTTAAAAAAATCAACGCCGGAATCCGACGGCAAAAAATTTTTTTTTGTAAAAAAAAATCAAAATTGGATTTTTGTGGACAAATTGATTAAATTGGGGTTAAAATTAAGAATTGGGTATAAATGGTTGGGGGTAATATTGTCATATACATGAATGTTTACTTTATTTATAATAAATATTAAAGGGATGGGCTTATTGATGAAAGATATATAGCCCCTAAACCTAAAATAATAAAGATGTTTGGTTAGAATCTTATGCACAAAACCCCCCTTTTTTATTGTCATTTAAATTGCGCTTTTTTTTTATAATTGAAATTTAAAATTAATAATACGAATGAAAAGAGTCTACAATAAGTAACCCGTCACATTAACACACTAAGACCCCGTTTGGTTGCCAAGATAAGCCATGATTAATTAAATAGTTGGACTTAATTTGATGTTTGGTATCCTCAATAAATTGCCGGGTCGACCCACTAAAATTATATAATCATGGCTTATTTTGCCTTATCTTGGCTTATCTTGTCTTCTAATGAGTTTTTTTTTTGTTGGACGTTTCAAGCTCCAATAAAATAATTGGATCTCATTAGATTATTTAATCTTATCTTGGCTAATCTTATCTTGTTAACCAAACGGGGCCTAAAGGGATAAAACTGACATCAATAAAACCAATCCATGCACGTGAAAAAGCCCATGTAGCGATATGATGGGCCGCAAAATTAGCACTTCTTGGATAAAACTTGAACTTCCATTTAGGCTAAAGTGCCCAATACTTATTGATTTTTTTCAATATAAACTGAGACAGATAAAAAGCTGGTGGATGATTGATCAGTGATGAAAAGTATGGCATTCAAGCAATCAGCTTCAAAAATCACACATTACAAGACAAGTAGATATCATGATCAATGTAATGTAAAGAGAGAATGGGTGCTCTATCTATAGCACCAATTGATATATAAAAAATCACATATATTTTGTAACATTCCTCATTGGATGTTCAAAATATAGAATAAACCTCATTTAAAAAAATCTTATTAGTAAAACTTCATTGGACAAAATAAAGAGTGTATATGTGAAGCTTGAGAAGGTGACACTGCTCGTAAAAACTTGCCAAGAAAAAACTCAGTGGAAACAACTTGACTGAAAGAAATATAGTACATTGTTAGAATTACAAATCACTGTCTCTTGACCAAATTAATGACTTCTTTGAGCCGGACGTCTTTTAAAAATACATGATTCTCCTATGGCAAACTCTAGATCTAGTCTCCTTGTTGACGGTCTTAAGCCGTTTTCATATTTTCTCGAACTTGTTAAATCACATCAACAATGTGTTGAACCAAATCCGGACCCAACAACTTTCGCACTCCATAATTTGCACCCCAATGAATCGAGAATAAGCAGTTTCTCCTGTAAAAGGCTTTGTAGGTGCCATGTTAATGGTGGATTAGTAGTTGTTATTATAAGAGAGTACGAGGGATAATTACAGTTAACCTTTAGTCCCCTATTACCGTCATCAACAAAATACACTCTCATGTATATGTTGTCACATTTTAACACATTAGGTCTCTCCGTCTATTTGGCCGTCAACCGTAAAATTATGGTTGAATTTGAGGTTTTTCTTTCAGCAAATTGTAAATTGACCCCTATATTATTTGGAATTGCTAACAAATTTCTTATCTAAAAATATTTATGACAAAATTACCGCAACCCTTTAAACAAACACAATTATGATTTCAAACCCCAATTTAACCATATTTTCACCAATGATTTCTAATCCAATTTTTATCGATTCCATTGTTGACCAGTGTTTTGAATTTTTTTAGAAATTTATTTTCCAGTGTTGATCGGGGTTGACGTCACTTATTTTTTATGCGTTGACTTTATTTAATTTATTTTTTGGTTGAGTGATCAACACATTAATATTATTATCTAATACAATAATATTAAAAAAAATCCTTTTTTCATGTGTTAACCGGTTAATACAGTAAGTCAGTAATATTATTGGGTAACGAAGTAAAATTACCGAGTAACGCAGTAATATTGATTTAGTATTTTTTTTTAATATTATGTATTAGACAATAATATAGTAAATTGACTCATTACGTTAAGATGTGGCAACATGACATCACATTTTATTGACACACGTAAATGGGGAACCAAAAGTGAAAATTGTGCCAATTTTTGGGGACTGAAACTATAATCATCCCGAGAATACGACATGAAGTATGCCAATTACAACCAAATAATAGGATATATCATATATGCTGCTATATTTTATATTAATCGGATGTCTGAAAAAAGCTAGCATTCACTTTCATAATCGTATATATGTTGTTATTGACTAAACACCTTAGATCAAAACCCTTATATTTGTCTTTCTTGTGTGTTAGTTAGAAGATTATGTAAATTTCTTAATTACTATTTAAGAAAAAAAATTGTTTTTTTGCATAGAAGATAATATAAAAGGAGCAACAATTTCAGGACATCCTTGAAAGCGCCTTGGGCCCAAAATTCTCAGGAGCGGCCCAGAATACATCGTTAAAAACTAAAAAGTCCTATGTACACGTGGCATCCTATACACACACTATACTAAACGAAAATAAGGAACAAAAACACTTGAAAATATATCTAAACTAATAGTGAATGGTCCAATGTTTCTTCAGGTGAGCTTGTAAGGTTCACAGTAAATCCCCTGCCACCAAACACACGGCGCATAAATACTGTCAGAACCAGCCAAATTCTATTAATTTAACGAAATATGTTTTAGGATGTTGCGTTCAAGTCGGGACCGAGAAGGTTCTACTGTACTTCTCTTATTATACGTGATTATAAGAGAGAGCCATGGGAACAGCACCTCGCATTAGACAAGACCAGAAAATTGCCAACTGTACGATAGTCATAATAATTGTTCAACATTTATTGCAACCGAACGAAAGAAAAAGAGATGATAATAATAATAGTCTTGAAAAGTTAACCTGTTGCTTGAGGCTGAGTTTGTCATGCTCAGACTTGGTTAGTAAGTTGGAAAAAAAGGATAAAGGGAAAACGAATGATGCTCTCCCGAGCATAACTAGGCTTAGCATCAGTGAACTTGTTCCAACAGAGCTTCCAGGGCTAGAAAAGTAAATCGACAAACGGAAATTTTACAAATTAAATATGTTTTTTCAATGTTTGAATTCAAAGTAAGATTAATAGAGCAAGTTTACAACTTCTTTTACCTTTTGCTCACAGCTTTCCATTTTTCAATGTTTAATGCATCCATACCCAGATAGAGGTAGATAAATCTCTCGGTAATAACCGACATCGTTGCAAAAGCATGCCTGTTAAAAATAAATAATAAATAAATAAACAAATAAGTACCAAAATTTTATTTGGGACTTTTTTTGAAATTGAATACTTACATGGCGGTAACTCTAGAAAGTGTATTCACATTATACAATGTGTAGTGTGACATAACAATTCCACAAATGAACACTGTGAGAATTCCGCCAAACTCGAAGAGCTGCAATATAAGGGTAAGCCATGATAATGATAAAAAAGAAGTAACATAAAATATAAATTGAGCGAAGAGGTAAAAGGAAAACGGACCTCGACCAAAATATAAGAAAGGTAAGCCATGAGAATCATGAGAGCCAACTCGTGATAAACTGAATCTCTGGAAATAAATTTTAGATGTTAGTAATGTACTGATACCATAACCTTGTCGAATAACAAAATCAAAGAAGTCCAAAACTTGATATATACCTTCGAAAGTTCAACTTTTTAATAATGTAGGCACTAAGCAATCCAATCTGCATTTTGATTTTTCACAATTAGAAACCAAATTATTAGACAATGTGTTGTGCAATCAAATATTTGGAATAACTGAAAATGCCATATACAACTGTTTAAGAGAGAGAGAGAGAGATAGAGAGAGAGAGAGAGAGAGAGAGAGAGAGAGAGAGAGAGAGAGAGAGAGAGAGAGAGAGAGAGAGAGAGAGAGAGAGAGAGAGAGAGAGAGAGAGAGAGCGGGGTTAAGTTAAAACTCACGGTAACGCCCAACAGAGTGCTGGCTGTAAATAAGTAAAAGAAATGTCCAAGAACTTGAAGACAATTCTAGCGTTAATATCTGAGAGGTCGAACTTTTGAATTGCGTTAAAGAGGACAATAGATGTCGCATCATTCACCACTCCTTCCCCAAAAACTAGACTGTACAGTAACGGCAACTCGTCCTGATTAAGAACCTGCATGCCCAAAATAATTAAATCAGTTACCGAGTTTGTATGGGTGCCACCTTTTTCGTTTGGAGTTTTTTAAAGAAAAACAAAGTGGTTACAAATTTATACAGACCTGCAAGGTGCATATAGAATCCGTAGCTGAAAAGATGGTTCCAATTGCTGCATAAAAAACGAAGGCTCAAGTTGGAAACGTATCCCTCAAGAAGACGTTTCATTAGTTCGACATATATATACAACAGGGCAGAGAGAGAGAGAGAGAGAGAGAGAGAGAGAGAGAGAGAGAGAGAGAGAGAACCCTAGGAGATATAATATGAAATTATCGACTAACAAAGAATTAATTACAAGATAATTGCATGCATATACGATGAAATATCATATACAGGATGAATATGTAGTGAAGAGGATGAAGTGACCAAGATAATCTTTAAGGTCAAAATTGACTATTCCCAATGTCTCGAAAAAAAGTTTCGAACCTGAAAAAGTTAAATACTTAGTGCTATGCGAAATCACAAACCATAAAATATATAATATATAGACAGGTGCACAAAAATAAGTTATAAGTAGGAAATCATGCAAACACAACCACTTCTCAACCATCAAAGCTTTACGGATGCGTAAACTCAAAATACCGATAACTTTTATCGTAAACTGACTAGGAAAATATACTTTCATGTGATCAAATTTTACAATCGATGAAAATAAAATTCCTTACAACTTTGATTTCTAAACAATATATGATTTATCCATTGTTCGATAGGATTTCGTAAGATTTACATTATATGTGGGTATCATAGAATGGGCAGCGAATTGAAATAATTAATACCAAATGATGTGATGAAGAAAGATATGAGTGTCCCAAAAGCGCCAAACAACATAATATTCATGAGGTTCTTGAAAAAATGCTTCTTCTTCACCTGCAACCTTCAGTCCAAAGTACAATACAATTATCACATTCCAATTTCACAAGAATTATAACATCTACATACATATTATAACTCACCCAACATTAAATATAACAAGGGGCAAGAAATATGTAAAAAGGAGCTCTACATCAAATACAAGTATGTTCGAGCTCTTTCCACCCGTAAGCACCAGTAGAGTAATTCCAGTACCCAAACCCGAAAATATCATCCATCAAAGCTAATGATCAATATAAACGCAAAATATCATCATTTTAACTACTAAAAGAAAACAAACAAAAAAACAAGGTGGGATCGGAACGCATAAAAAAAAATAGCAATAATAGGTTCGTTAATCCATCGGAATCCTTTAAGTTGATGACGGGTAATTCTACAAGGACAGAGGAGAATGATAAACATCGCCAAGTTATCAACAGGATCCTGAGCAGAATCAGGTTTAGATTCTCTGATTCTCATCAACCAAGAAACCACACCGCTACCCATCCGCTCCATTCAATCTTCCTGTGTTTTTTTCATCTTCTTTTCTTTGGATTTTTTTTTTCCAAAGAGAAGAAGAGAAAAAACGATTTTCATGCAAATTAAAATTAACTTATATTCTTATTAAAGAGTCTAACTAGTTCAAGATACTTTAGTATTACTAAGACTCTAATAAATTTAACATACTTTAATACTACTAGGACTCTTATGAATTTCATATACATACAACTCCAGTTCATTTATATGTCTCACTTTTTAGAGATAAAATAAAAGATTATATTTCATCCAAACTTATTTATATGTGATTGTTTTTTCCAACGGCAGATGATTAATTGATTTTGTTGGTTAAAGTGAAATCTTTTACTAAAATTTCGTAACTATTCATTTTTTTTTCTTATTTAAATTTGGATAATTAATTTTTTTATTGATTTGACTTTGTTACAATTATGAATTGACATAAACAAATATATATTTTGAATAGTAAAAATCTATTCAATCATAACAAATCATGTCAAATTAATTTTTATAAGATTCAAATTGAAATTTTAAAAACTCAAAATGAATCGATAAATGAAATAGTAAATGATCATAAGAGTTAGCAACTATGACAAGAATAACAATTAAAACCCATGACAAAGGCACTTAATTAAAAAATGGACATTCAATTTCTTTGTCTTTCAAATATTTTCAGCTCATTCAAACTTATTTGCAAATAAGGAAAACCCTTGTATTTATACCAAAATTACTCCGAATTCCTTGAAACCCAGTTCAACTCAAATTTCATGATTTATACCACAATTTAACCCAATTTCACCAATTAACCAATTTTGACGCTAATTTCAATTTTGACCCGTCAACACCGGAGACCGTCGGTCAACGGCATTGACCTCCTTTTTTTTTTTGAATTTTTTTTTTCTGCTAGGTCAACCGCTGTTGACCGCCGGGTCTCCGGTGTTGACTTTGTTTTTTTCTTAAAAAGAATATTTAAATTAATATTACTGTCTTGGCTGCTAAATTAGTCTTGGCTACTAAATTACTGTCTCCAGCAGTTATTTAACTTTCGGAGACAGTAATTTAACTGTTAATTGACTTTTTTTTTTCTTAAAAAAATTATTTTAATTAATTCACTGTCTTGACTGCTAAATTACTGTCTTCAATAGTAATTTAATTGTCGGAGACAGTAATTTAATTATTAATTGAGTTTTTTTTTTTCTTTTGAATTTTTTTTTCTTAAAAAACAATATTTTAATTAATATTACTGTCTTGTCGGCTAAATTACCGTCTCTAAGTAATTTAACTGTCTGAGACAGTAATTTTACTGTATTAATTAATTTTATCGTCTTGGCCTGCAATTTTGCTGTCTTCGACCGTAATATTACATCCCCGACGGTAATATTGTTGTCATCGCCCGTAATATTACCGTTTGGGACAATAATATTAGTAATTTAGCAGCCACGACAGTAATATTAATTAAAATAATTGTTTCTAAGAAAGAAAAAAAAAAGTCAACGCGGGAGACCGGCGGTCAAACGGTAGTTGATCGGCCGGAAAAAAATTTCAAAAAAAAAAGTTAAAAAAAAAATAAAGTCAACGTGGAGAACCGCCCGGTCAATGCCAGAATCTGGCCGGAAAAAAAATTCAGAAAAAAATATTATTTTCTAAAAAAATTTTTGTTCAAAAAATTAGTAAAATGGGGGTTAATGTAATACATTTGTTTAAATTCGGGGTCAATGTGTAATATTGAGGAAGTTAATAATGGATGATTGATAAAAAAATTTATTATGGAAGGTATTTTAGACTAAAGACAAGGGTATGAGTTTATTTGAAATACCTTTTTTTTTATGGACCAATGTGTATTTAAGTCCCTTGTCTTGCCCTTAATATTATTTTGGAACTAGTTGATTTTAAGATTAACATGTCATATTGATTTAAGGGAATATGAGATATAACCCACTCATTAGGTAAAATAATAGAGCGTGAGACCAATTTACAATTGACCCTTTATAAACAAATCCATATAATATTTTCTGAATTGTGTGACCTCTTATGTTAATTCTCATATGCCATTTTTTGTCCATATTTTTATCAGTTCTCCCTCTTCACCTATTTCTCTATTATCCGTCATTTTATATTTTCCATTCATTTCTCTCTCTTCATTTTTCCTTTACTTTGACTGTTTTTTTATTCTTCTTCTCCCTCTCTTCTCTCTCACCTCTCTCTCTCTCTCTTCTCTCTCTTCCCCATTTTCGCTCTTCTCGTCTTTGTTTCTTTTTTTTTCTCTTTTTTTTTCTCACTACTTTGCCTTTTCTTCTCATCTCATTTTTTTGTTGAAATCAATCTATTTCTACTATAGGGAATGTCATGTTTTCGCAGGATATGATATTTATTATAGTTAGTATTCCATTTTAAAACACCATAGTTTCTTAAATATAAAAATAATATAGTGAATTAATAAAAAAATTATAGTTGACTACCAATTTTTTGTAGTTGACATCGGAAAAGTTATAGTTGACTATCTAATTTTTATAGCCGACTATGGCAACATTATAGTTAACTACCCATTTTTTTTATAATTGACATCGAAAAAATTATAGTTGACTTTGGAACAATATAGTGAACTACCCGTTACTTATAGTTGACTCTGGGTGTAGAAAACTACAATATTTTATGTTTTTTGCCACAACAATGATCCCCTCTTTGTTGTGGACTCTGATAAAAAAAAATCATGGGAAACAAATATTTACGAGTCAACAAATAATGCGACCATGGATTTGTAGATCTAAAAAAACAAGCTTGTTTACAAACTCCATTCTTGAGTAATCAACCATGGAAGAATTTCGAACCGTCGCATATGGTCGCCGCAAACCACAATTCTTCGATGTCCCTGCACACAACCGCTCACGGTCGTGCTGCACATAACCGCCTTTCGCCGCCACGGCCGTGAACAATAGCCCATCGCCGCCGGTGCACACCGCTGGCCCATCCGCCGTTGCTGAACATAGCAAACTGTTTTCGTTGAGAAGATGAAAGAGAAAGTTGGAGAGAGGGGAGATAGAGAAGAAGAGAAGAAAATAGAGAGGGCGTGTTTTTAGGAAGAGGTAGATAAGAAGATTTGTTCAAGCGAGATTTTTGGAAGATCTTCAGCGTAATTGCGGTAGTTTATGAAGATAGTTAACTTCTATGAATGTCTTTGTCTCTCGTAAGATTTGAGAGGGCGGGGATGGGGGTTGTCTAATACAAAATATGAAGGTACACATGGTAAATCACTAATAGAGGGGTTTGCCTTGTTAAAATTAAATGGGAGTGGTTAATCTTAATGTATTTTTCTTAGTGATGGGTTTATATCTAATTAACCCTTGATTTAATTATGGGCAGTCTAATGTAAACTTTAATTTCGATAAATATATCAACCAATTTTGATTTTAAATAAATATTGTAGTTATATTGTATACGTAGAGAGATCATTAAAATGAATGTTATCCTAAGAGTAACTTCGATAGCAAATATAAAACAGAAATTGAGTATCAATAACTCCTTCGACATTTAGGATAATATTTTGACACCTATTTAAAATTCATGTACTCCGACCATAGTTATCAAATCAATTTCAATTGAAAAAGTTTATTGATAGTTATCTATGTACAATGTAAAATTTTAATTCCACACCTAATTACTTGACATTTGACAATTTTAATTGTTGTGAGATTTGAGCGGCTAGGGTTTTGTGTAATGTGTTGTATGTTGTGCAAGACTTTACGCGCTAACGGGCTTAAGTTGGACCGGGCCCAACAACTTAAGTTCGTTTGTTCTTTACGCGCTTGTTTCTCACAACTCAATGATTTGAAAATTGTAGCGATTACATTTTCGGAACTATTGTAATGTCCTCGTCATTACGAGTGCCGATTCTTGATTTCCAATTTCTAAAAGTGGAAACCCTAATTCAGTGGACTCTCTAAATTTGGAAACTTACCGATTTAGAAAGTTCACTACGATGTACGCCTATTCTTTTCTTTTTCTTATTCTCATTCATAATTCGAAATTGCAAATGTTGGACTCAATCACATTGACTTCCAATCATGCAAAGATTAAACATTTTTATCTTTGACCGTTTATTCAAAAATATCGAGTGCACGAGCAGTGTGACCCTCCATGGTTCAGGTGTAAGCTAGCCGTGGGTCCACAGCCCTTTGTGGTCTAAACTCGTCCCTTAGAGTTACAATTATGATGAAGCTCGTTTCACCTTAATCACCCAACGAATAAAGATTGACGTGTAGCAACTACGCGTCATGATTCCCTAGATACAAATCAATTGCCTGCAAGAACCTTTTGATTTAGTTAACGTACAGTACGATCCCTTCGATTCATATGTCCTGATCAAACTAGAGGCATTGGTTCATCGAGACCTCCTAAGTAGTTCAATAACTGTGCGATCGTTCTAAGTGTCGTAATTGGTACGTGCATGACTTAGAGAATCGAATTCTCTAATCATCACTTAGTCAGCTCTGGCCAGAGACTTAGAGATTACAAACTATGAGAACACACAGGACATCCAAGACTATTCTAGCGATCGAATCCCCGACTACAATGCACAGACCTCCCACTAGATTTCGGACTGCACGAACACTGGCCCTTGGGGCGGTCCTCGGTGGAACTCAGGGACAAGTTATGATACAGCTGGTTGTGTAGTTAAGTCACGGTGATGTCTAGGTCTTAAGGACTAAAGGTGTACAACTATACCATAGATATCTCTACTCGATTATTGAGAACCACTTAGAGATTTCTAGGGTTAGGGAGTTCAGTGAACTCGTCAACTTACGAGCACCCACTTATGCATGGCGATATCACAATACCGTTTACTGATGAGATGCAGTTGTTGGAGTAGGTGACCAACAAGCCAACTTGTGGCTGTGGTCTTTCCTTCTATCTTGTAATAAAACAATCGTTTTTCGTTCGTAATAATAAAAACATTTTATTTGGCATTCTATTTATGTTATCCCATGCAAGCAGCATAGATATAGTCCTAACGAGTTACTCTATTACTGTGAGTTGGTCTAGTAGAATCGTGAGATAACTCAACAATGTAATGTAACTGTTAAACTTTGTTCCTAGTCGATGGGTTACGCCAATAATGAGGATACCGGCCTTTCCCTTTTGAGACTAGCACTTAGTGTATGTGTACTGCGTCTCATCAGTCCTCGGTGTTGTGACATCGGCATACTTGAGTGGGTGCTCATACTAGATGAGTTCACTGAACTCCCTCGCCCTAGAAATCTATAAGTGGTTCTCATTCATCGAGTAATAGGTTTCTAAGATATAGTTGTACACCATTAGTCCTTAAGACCCAGACATCACCGTGACTTCACTAGAGGACCGATTAAATCGTGACCTGTCTCTGAGTCCCACCGCGGACCACTCCAAGGGCCAACGTTCGTACAATCCGAAATCTAGTGTGAAGTTTGTGCATTGTAGTAGGGGATTCGAGCGCTTGAGTAGTCATGGATGTCCTGTGTGTTCTGACGGTTTATAATCCAAGGAATCTCTGGCCAGAGTTGATAGTGGGGTGATTAGGGAAATGTGTTTCCCTAAGTCGCACACGAACGGATTTTAAATACCTAGAACGTTCGCACGGTTATTGAACTTTATAAGAGGTCTCGGTGAACCAATGCCTCTAGTTCAATCGGGACATGTGTTGCGAAAGGATCGTACTGTACGCTAACTATATCATAAGGTTCTTGCAGGCACTTCACTTGTATCTAGGGAATCATGATGCGTAGTTGCTGGACGCCAATCTTGATTCGTTGGGCACCTATTTGATCGGGGATTAGGT
This sequence comes from Erythranthe guttata, assembly GCF_000504015.1. The sequence continues at coordinate 1,708,414 of NW_012193059.1, forward strand.
AAAATGAGTTTTACTCTAATCAGGACTCTTGGGAGGAGTTCGTATAAGAACAATGTGTTGTTCGAATCACAAAGAGTTGTGAGCCCACGGCTAGCATACACCTGAACCATTGAGGGTCACACTTCTCGTGTAATATAGATCCTTGATAACAACAAGCATAGATTAATGTGTTAATATTTGAACGATTGGATGTCGATATGATTGAATCCAAGATTCGTAATTGTGGATTGCGAATCGGAATAAACGTAGAGAAAGAGAGACATGCGGAATTTAGTGAACTTTCTAAATTGGGAAGTTTCCCGATTTAGCAAGTCCACTGAAGTGGAAGTTTCCAATTTTGGAAATTGGAAATTTCGAAGAGGCACTCGTATCGACGAAGACTTTGAGCTCGTCAAAAATATAATCTTGTTATAATTTTGTGAACGATCGTTTATTAGAAACGAGGCCGACGAGGGAATGGGCTTAATACATCAGTGGGTCAAGCCCAATGACTTAAACCCACTAGGGTTGAAAACCCTAAGTATAAATAGACCTCAAACAAGAGTTTGAGATCATATTTTTTTTGATGCACCATACCCTAGCCGCTCAAGCCCTAGCCGCTCTTCCTGTCGGCCGTTGCAGCCCCGCCGCGCCGCCGCCGATCACCGCCGATAGTCGCCGGTTTTCTCCTCCCTTCTCCTTCGTTTACTTGTTGTTTATCTAACTCGTTTACATCTAGTGCTGTAGTTCGAGTGGGTCGAAAATACGAGGTGAAACCTAATTGGAGAGGAGCTGCTGCCCCGACGAATCCACGCACCGCCGCTGCACCGCCGCACGCGCCGCTACGCCGCTCACGCGCCGCTGCTGCTGCTGCCACGCGCCGCCGCTGCTGCTGCCACTCACCGCTTTTCGTCGCTTGCTGGATCAGCTTGTTCCAGCCGTGAGTTGCAGCCCCGAGGATTGGTAATTTGCAGCTTGTACGTTATTGGTTTTAGGTTTCGATTCGTCGAAATCTCACGCTACAAGAGGTAAATAAATCGAAACTTTCATAAATTAATTCGAGCATGTTTGTATGAATTGTAATTGATGATTATGAGTAATATGTGATTACGTGTTTCGATTTTATTGAATGATGAACAAGCATGTTTCGTAATTTTCGGTTTTACGTGTTTTTCAATGAAATCGATAATTACCATATGTATGGCGGAAGCGTTAAGGTACGTTGACTATGTGATTAGTTTATGCATGTAATCGAAAGTAGTTCGATCTAAAAAATTTTAAATTCCGCTGCGTATACATGCACGATCCCCAACAGTGGTATCAGAGCCACGGGTTAATCGTTTATTTGTCAACGTGTTTATCGTTTTCGAAAGCATGCTTCGATTTGTTGAATTGTTGAATTTTTGGTGTTATCAAATTGGGTGGTTTAATATTAATTAAATATTTTGAATATTTCAGAAAATATAAAATTTTTAAACTCGTCTTTTTTTTCTGCTGTTTTTCAGCTGACCGAACCGGTCCGGTCAGCACACAAAAAAAATATATATATATTTTATTGATTTTCTGATATTAATATTAAAATTAATTGATTTTTAATTTTTGTAATTATTTATCAATTAAACCCAATTAGATAATTGATCCGTTAATTTAATTTGAATTCAAAGAATGGTGTTGGATTAATTATTTAATTTAATCGTTAAATTAGTTTAATTAATGGAACACAAATTAAATGGCAAATAATTAATGGACTTCATTCTTATTTGATTGATTTATGAATGAAGGGAGTCCGTTAATTATATTTGCAATTAATCGTATTAATTAATTAATTCATGAGATGAATAATTGTGATTAAGTACGATGATGATCGTATGTATCTCTTAGGATCAATATGCGTTTCCACATACCTAGAGAACATAGTTGTAGGAATCACAAACGATCATAACCTAAAAATTCCGATGAGCTAATAAGATTTAATAAATAAAATCCCTCATTCTTAATCAAGAATAATTATCAAGCTATAAAGAAAAACCAAATTGTTGAATTTTTCTTTCCTTCTACCAACAATTAAATTATGTGTAGCCTCTCATAATAGTGCTGTAAGCCGTGTTAGCGGGGAGTGCTATTGTGGGATAAGCTGTAATTTAATTGACATTAGATGGAGATACGGTCATAGATAAAATTATATTGGATTAATGTGGTTGGCTAGATTAACTAGGGATTGCATTAGTTTGATATAGTTGGATCTATGACATCTCATATTGGTAGGCTAGACTTGACACACGAAGATTTTGATATTCGCTAGATTAACTTAGGTCATTATCAAGTGTGAGGTAAATCAAACTTTAGGGTCACATAGTGATGTGATTGATAAGTACTCTACCTTTAGGCTTATGTAATCGGGATAGATTAACTACGGGTTACATAAGCGCTATTGGACCTAAAGCCCATTAAAGAAAAATAAGTTTTCTCGATTGTCTGCTAGAGGGTGGTGGAATTCGATAAAATTAGTGGGAGAACAATTAAAACATAAAAGTCCAAAATTTTAATTGTAACGATTATTACGAACTAAACTCTAATTATTGTCTTCTTAAAATTTTCTCAGCAACAATGTCCAAACATCCCGTTTTCTCAATCCTCGACCAAAACAAACTCACCGGTCCAAACTATTTGGATTGGCTTCGCAATTTGAAACTTGTGCTCCAAGTCGAGGAGCGTCTCTATGTGCTCAATGAACGTCCCCCCGCTGCTCTTCCTGCGACTGCTACTGCTGATGAGACTGCCACTTTCGAGGCATGGAAGAAGGACGACCTCCATGCGAGGTGCTACATGCTAGCATCCATGGTGCCAGAGCTCGCGAGGAAGTATGAGTCTCATGTGCATGCTTATGATATCAAGCATCATCTTGAAAGCATGTACAGTGAGAATACTAGGGCATCGAGGTACTCAGCTACCAAGGAGTTGATCACCATGAGGCTGCGTGAAGGGGCTTCGGTCCACGAGCACGGTCTCAAGATGATCACTCTCGTTGAGAAGTTGGTGAGCCTTGATGTCACCCTCCCGGCCGAGCTCCCGGTGGATTTGATCCTAGTGTCCCTTCCTAGTTCTTATGAATCGTTCATATTGAACTTCAACATGAACAAGCTCGATCCACCATTGGATGAGTTGTTGAACATGTTGGTCAGCTATGAGTCCACGATCAAGAAGGAGAAATATGTTCTCCTAGTTGCTCCTTCTGCGAAGAAAGGTTCTTTTCAGAAGAAAAGGAAAGAAAGGAGTTTCGGCCCGAGCAAGAAACTTGAGAAGGGCGAGTCGAGCGGAGTGAAGAATGACAAGGTCACCAAGCAAGTTTATGACGCTTGCCATGATTGTGGAAAGAAGGGCCATTGGCGACGCAACTGCAAGGCTTACCTCGATCAGAAACGTTCTGAAAAGGGTACGTATTTTATTGAAGTTAACTTGTCCGTTAAATCTTCTTCTTGGGTATTGGATACTGGTTGTGGCTCACATCTTTGTAATGATTTGCAGCTCATGACTAAAAGTAGGAGACTTAATGTGGGTGAGACCTACCTAAGAATGGGCAACGGAGCAAGGGTTGCTGCTGAAGCCATTGGGACAATTTTATCTTTCTGTTTTGGATTCTAGTTTTTCCATTGTTTTGAACAATTGTTTATTTGTTCCGTCACTTATTCGAAACCTTATTTATATTCCTGTTTTGGATAATGAAGGTTTTACTTTTGTTTTTGGAAATTCGATTTGCATTATACAAAAGGATCAAAATATGATTTGTAAGGGACAACTTATAAGCAACTTATATGAACTAAATCCAAATGAAATACCTATTAACGTTATATCAGCAAAACGAAAAGATATAAGTCTTAACCCCGCACAACTTTGGCACGCTCGACTGGGTCACATTTCCTTGAGAAGGATGAACAAGTTTGTAAGTGAAGGAATGTTCTCCTTGGAGGACGTGAAATCACTTCAAACTTGTGTGTCCTGCCTTAAAGGAAAAATGACCAAGACTCCCTTCAAAGGGAAGATGGAACGAGCCGAGGGTCTTTTGGATTTGATCCATTCAGACGTGCGCGGTCCACTAAGCGTTAGTGCTAGGGGTGGTTTTAACTACTTCGTTACCTTTACCGACGATTATTCTAGGTATGGTTTCGTGTACTTAATGAAGTATAAGTCTGAAACTTTTGAAAAGTTTAAAGATTTTAGACACCAAGTAGAAAACAAACTCGGTAGACGTACTAAGAAACTACGATCCGATCGTGGTGGCGAATACTTAAGTACTGAGTTTATAGACTATCTTAAAGAGAATGGGATTCTGTCTCAATGGACTCCTCCTGGAACTCCTCAACTTAATGGAATTTCCGAACGTCGGAATCGAACACTGTTATACATGGTTCGATCTATGATGGGGTTCACCGAGCTACCGGCATACCTTGGGGTCATGCACTCCTAACTGCCGTGTATTTGCTGAATAGGGTTAATACCAAAGCAGTTAACTCCACACCTTATGAACTTTGGCACTCCAAGAAACCCACGTTTAAACATATTAGGATATGGGGTTGTCCCGCTTACGTGAAGCGGCTAGTGGGAGATAAGTTGGATAGAAAATCCGACCTATGCTATTTTGTGGGGTATCCCGAGGATTCCATGGGATACGAATTCTACTATGTTTCCGAGGCAAAGGTGTTCGTCTCGAGAAATGCCGTGTTCCTTGAGAAGGAATTTCTATCGGATAGAAAGGGCAGTGTAGTTGATCTCGAAGAAGTTCGAGAACCACAATCTGAAGTTCAAGCACAACAATCAGATAATGAACCAATTCAACAAACCACTAATATACCTCCTGAACCGTCGCTACGTAGATCCGAAAGAGTTTGGAGAGCGCCCGATAGGTTATTCCTCGTTGATGAAGTTGACCAAGGATGTGATCCTAGAACTTTCAACGAAGCTGTATCGGATACAGACAAGGGACATTGGCTTAATGCCATGAAATCCGAAATGGACTCTATGTACTCCAACAAGGTATGGACCTTGGTAGATCCACCCGAGGGAATTGTTCCCATATGCTGCAAGTGGATCTATAAGAAGAAAATTGGAGTAGATGGAAGGTATCGACCTACAAGGCTAGATTGGTAGCGAAGGGTTATACTCAAAAGCAAGGAGTTGACTATGAGGAAACCTTCTCTCCAGTTGCTATGCTTAAGTCCATTAGGATTTTGCTGGCCATCTCTGCGTGGTATGAATACGAGATATGGCAAATGGATGTGAAGACCGCTTTCCTTAATCGGGACATTGAGGAAGAAATTTACATGGCACAGCCGGAAGGCTTCATATCTTCTGGAGATGAGCAAAAGGTTTCCAAACTCCAGCGATCCATTTATGGATTGAAACAAGCATCCCGTAGTTGGAACAAAAGGTTCGACAGAACTATCAAAGAGTTTGAATTTGTGAAAAACCCGGAGGAACCTTGTGTCTACAAGAAGGTTAGTGGGAGTGCAGTGACTTTGCTTGTACTTTATGTTGATGACATACTACTCATTGGGAATGATGTAGGGATTTTGCAGTCAACTAAAGTATGGTTATCCACACGTTTCTCGATGAAGGATTTGGGAGAAGCATCCTACGTATTGGGAATACGGATCTATAGAGATAGATCGAGGAGATTGTTTGGCTTGTCCCAATCCATGTACATAGACACCGTTCTTAAACGGTTTAGCATGGAAGAATCCCAGAAGGGATTCTTGCCAATGTCCCATGGGGTTCGTCTCTCGAAATCCATGCGTTCTCAAACGCAAATGGAAATCGAGGGGATGAAAAGGACACGTTATGCATCCGCTATAGGAAGCATAATGTACGGCATGCTGTGTACACGACCTGATATTGCGTATGCTGTGAGCGTCACAAGCAGATATCAGTCCGACCGCGGCCCAGCCCATTGGAAGGCTGTGAAGGACATTCTCAAGTACTTTGGTCTATGGGGATACCGAGTTGAAATTAGAAGGCTTCATGGATTCTAGTTTTCAATCGGACGTGGATGACTCGAAGTCAAACTCAGGGTATATATTCAAAGTCAACGGGGGTACCGTGTGTTGGAAGAGTTCCAAACAAGGCACGACGGCTGATTCCACCACCGAGGCTGAATATATTGCAGCATCAGAAGCTTCAAAGGAAGGGTCATGGATTAGGAAATTCATCCAAGAGTTGGGTGTATTTCCGAACGCCAGCGATCCAGTACGGCTGTACTGCGATAACAACGGAGCCGTAGCGCAAGCTAAGGAACCAAGAGCTCATCAGAAGTCGAAGCACGTGTTGAGAAAATACCATGTGATCCGATAGATCATAGAGAGAGGTGAAGTCAAGCTAGACAGAGTCACCTCGGAGGACAATATTGCAAATCCCTTCACCAAGCCATTGTCAGGATCACTCCACGAGAAACATCGAGAGTCGATGGGACTTAGATTTATGAGTAGTTGGCTTAAGCTCAAGTGGGAGATTGTTGGAGTAGGTGACCAACAAGCCAACTGGTGGCTGTGGTCTTTCTTTTTATCTTGTAATAAAACAATCGTTTTTCGTTCGTAATAATAAAAACATTTCATTTGGCATTCTATATTTGTTATCCCATGCAAGCAGCATATATATAGTCCTAACGAGTTACTCTATTACTGTGAGTTGGTCTAGTAGAATGGTGAGATAATTCAGCAATGTAATGTAACTGTTAAACCTTGTTCCTATTCGATGGGTTACGCCAATAATGAGGATACCGGCCTTTCTCTTTTGAGACTAGCACTTAGTGTATGTGTACTGCGTCTCATCAGTCCTCGGTGTTGTGACATCGGCATACTTGAGTGGGTGCTCATACTAGATGAGTTCACTGAACTCCCTCGCCCTAGAAATTTATAAGTGGTTCTCATTCATCGAGTAATAGGTTTCTAAGATATAGTTGTGCACCATTAGTACGTCCTTAAGACCCAGACATCACCGTGACTTCACTATAGGACCGATTGTATCGTGACCTGTCTCTGAGTCCCACCGCGGACCACTCCAAGGGCCAACGTTCATGCAATCCGAAATCTAGTGTGAAGTATGTGCATTGTAGTAGGGGATTCGAGCGCTTGAGTAGTCATGGATGTCCTGTGTGTTCTGACGGTTTATAATCCAAGGAATCTCTGGCCAGAGTTGATAGTGGGGTGATTAGGGAAATGTGTTTCCCTAAGTCGCACACGAACGGATTTATAATACCTAGAACGTTCGCACGGTTATTGAACTTTATAAGAGGTCTCGGTGAACCAATGCCTCTAGTTCAATCGGGACATGTGCTGCGAAAGGATCGTACTGTACGCTAACTATATCATAAGGTTCTTGCAGGCACTTCACTTGTATCTAGGGAATCATGATGCGTAGTTGCTAGACGCCAATCTTGATTCGTTGGGCACCGATTTGATCGGGGATTAGGTAAAATGAGTTTTACTCTAATCGGGACTCTTGGGAGGAGTTCGTATAAGAACAATGTGTTGTTCGAATCACAAAGAGTTGTGAGCCCACGGCTAGCATACACCTGAACCATTGAGGGTCACACTTCTCGTGTAATATAGATCCTTGATAACAACAAGCATATATTAATGTGTTAATCTTTGAACGATTGGATGTCGATATGATTGAATCCAAGATTCGTAATTGTGGATTGCGAATCGGAATAAACGTAGAGAAAGAGAGACATGCGGAATTTAGTGAACTTTCTAAATTGGGAAGTTTCCCGATTTAGCAAGTCCACTAAAGTGGAAGTTTCCAACTTTGGAAATTGGAAATTTCGAAGAGGCACTCGTATCGACGAGGACTTTGAGCTCGTCCCAAATATAATTTTGTTAAAATTTTGTGAACGATCGTTTATTAGAAACGAGGCCGACGAGGGAATGGGCTTAATACATCAGTGGGTCAAGCCCAATGACTTAAACCCACTAGGGTTGAAAACCCTAAGTATAAATAGACCTCAAACAAGAGTTTGAGATCAGATTTTTTTGATGCACCATACCCTAGCCGCTCAAGCCCTAGCCGCTCTTCTTCTCGGCCGTTGCAGCCCCGCCGCGCCGCCGCCGATCACCGCCGATAGTCGCCGGTTTTCTCCTCCCTTCTCCTTCGTTTACTTGTTGTTTATCTAACTCGTTTACATCTAGTGCTGTAGTTCGAGTGGGTCGAAAATACGAGGTGAAACCTAATTGGAGAGGAGCTGGTGCCCCGACGAATCCACGCACCGCCGCACGCGCCGCCGCTGCTGCTGCCACGCGCCGCCACTGCTGCTGCCACTCACCGCCGTTCGTCGCTTGCTGGATCAGCTTGTTCCAGCCATGAGTTGCAGCCCCGAGGATTGGTAATTTTCAGCTTGTACGTGATTGGTTTTAGGTTTCGATTCGTCGAAATCTCACGCTACAAGAGGTAAATAAATCGAAACTTTCGTAAATTAATTCGAGCATGTTTGTATGAATTGTAATTTATGATTATGAGTAATATGTGATTACGTGTTTCGATTTTATTGAATGAGGAACAAGCTTGTTTCGTAATTTTCGGTTTTACGTGTTTTTCAATTAAATCGATAATTACCATATGTATGGCGGAAGCGTTAAGGTACGTTGACTATGTCATTAGTTTATGCATGTAATCGAAAGTAGTTCGATCTAAAAAAATTTAAATTCCGCTGCGTATACATGCACGATCCCGAACAGCAGTACACCTACACTAAGTGCTAGTCTCATAATGGGAAAGGCCGATATCCTCATTGGTGGCGTAACTCTTGGACTAGGAACACGTTTAACAGTTATAATACTAAAGTAAATATCTGACGATCCTTAAGATCAATTCCTAGTACTTGTAATAATTGTAAGGACTATATCTATGATTGACACAAAAGTACAAAGATATAGAATGCCAAGGTGTTTTTATCATAAATACGAAAAAGGATTATATATTACAGGAATAAATGGAAAGACGACATCCACAAGTTGGCTTGTTGGTCACCTACTCTAACAATCTCCCACTTGACCTAAACCCAACTACCCATAAATCGTAATCCCATCGACTCTCGATGTTTCTCGTGGACCGACCTTGGTAAAGGCTTCGTGAAGGGTTTGCAACGTTCTCTTCCGAGGTGACTCGTTCTACTTTAACTTCACCTCTATCAATAATCTCTCGGATCACATTATACTTCCTCAGGATATGCTTGGACTTTTGATGAGATCTCGGCTCTTTAGCTTGCGCCACGGCTCTGGTGTGATCACAGTACAAAGGTACTGGATCATTAGCATTAGGAATGATACCCAACTCTTGGATGAATTTCCTTATCTATGTCCCTTCTTTTGCAGCTTCAGACGCTGCAATGTGTTCAGCTTTGGTAGTGGAATCGGCCGTCGTGCTTTGCTTGGAACTCTTCCAACACACATCACCACCATTAAGTGTGAATATAAATCCCGAGTTCGACTTTGAGTCATCCACGTCCGATTGAAAACTAGTGCCGGTGAAGTCCTCTAATTTCAACTCGGCACCCCCATAGACCAAAAATATCCTTAGTCATTCGTAAGTACTTGAGGATATCTTTTACAGCCTTCCAGTGAGCTGGACCGGGGTTAAACTGATATCGGCTTGTGACACTCACAGCATATGCGATATCGGGTCTAGTACACAGCATGCCATACATTATGCTTTCTATGGTAGAAGCATAAGGTGTCCTTTTCATCTTTTGATTTCACCAGGTGTCTAAGAACACATGGATTTCGAGTGACGAACCCCAGGGGACATTGGCAAGAATCCTTTCTTGGATTCTTCCATGCTAAACCATTTCATAACAGTGTCTATGTACAGCCTTTGGGATTAGCCAAGAATTTTTCTTGCTCTATCTCTATAGATCCGTATTCTCAATACGTAAGATGCTTCTCCCAAATACTTCATTCAGAAATGTGTGGACAACCATGCTTTTGTTTGTTGCAACATTCCTACATCATTCCCAATGAGTAGAATGTCATCAACATAAAGCACCAAAAATATGACTGCCCTCCCACTAACCTTCTTGTATACACAAGGTTCCTCCGGGTTCTTCTCAAAATCAAACTCTTTGATAGTTGAGTCGAACCTAATGTTCCAACTACGGGATGCTTGTTTCAATCCATAAATGGATCGCCGGAGTTTGCAAACCTTTTGCTCACTTCCAGAAGATATGAAGCCTTCCGGTTGTGCAAGGTAAATTTCTTCCTCAATGTCTCCATTAAGGAAAGCGGTCTTCACATCCATTTGCCATATCTCGTAGTCGTACCACGCATCTATGGCCAGCAAAATACTAATGGACTTCAGCATCGCAACAGGTGAAAAAGTTTCCTCATAGTCAACACCTTGCCTTTGAGTATATCCTTTCGCTACCAATCCAGCTTTATAGGTCGATACCTTTCCATCCACTCCAATTTTCTTCTTATAGATCCACTTGCACCCTATGGGAACTATTCCCTTAGGTTGATCTACCAAAGTCCACACCTTGTTGGAGTACATAGAGTCCATTTCGGATTTCATGGCAGTTAGCCAATGTCCCACGTTCGCATCCGATACGGCCTCATTGTATGTTCTTGGATCTTATCCAAGATCAACATGATCTTCATCATTTTCGAGGAGCAATAACCTATCAGACATTTTCCGAACACTTTTGGATCTACGCACTGAAGGTTCAGGAGGTATATTAGTGGATTGTTGTATTGGTTCGATTACATGTTTTTGTGCTTGAACTTCACTTTGCGGTTCTTGAACTACTTTAAGTTCTATCATGCTGCCTTTTCTATCGGATAGAAACTCCATTTCTAGAAAAGGTGGCATTTCTCAAAACAAACGTCTTTGCTTCCTTGACATAATAGAATTCGTATGCCATTGAGTCCTTGGGATACCCCACAAAGTAGCATAAGTTGGATTTACTATCCAACTTATCTCGCACTAATCGTTTCACAAAAGCGGGATAACCCCATATCCTAATATGTTTTTTGTTGGGCTTCCGGGAATGCCAAAGTTCATATGGTGTGGATTTAACTGCTTTGGTGTTAACTCTATTCAGCAAATAGGCGGTAGTGCGAAGTGCATGACCTCACAAGTATGCCGGTAAGTTGGTTAACCCCATCATAGATCGAACAATGTCTAACAAGGTTCTATTCCGATGCTCGGAAACTCCATTAAGTTGAGGAGTTTCAGGTGGAGTCCATTGAGATTGTATTCCATTCCCTTTTAAATAGTCAATGAACTCGATGCTCAAGTATTATCCACCACAATCAGATCGTAGTTTCTTAATACTTCGTCCGAGTTGCTTCTCTACTTTGTGTCTTAAATCTTTGAACTTTTCAAATGTTTCGGACTTGTACTTCATCAAGTACACGTACCCATACCTAGAGTAATCGTCGGTAAAGGTAGCGAAGTAGTTATATCCACCCTTCGCACTAACACTTAGTGGACCACATACGTGTGTATGGATTAAATCCAAAAGACCTTCAGCCCGCTCCATTTTCCCTTTGTAGGGTGACTTGGTCATTTTCCCTTTAAGGCAAGATTCACAAGTTTGTAGTGATTTCACGTCCTCCAAAGAGAACAATCCTTCACTGACAAAATCGTTCATCCTTCTTAAAGAGACATGACCTAATCTAGCGTGCCAAAGTTGTGCGGGGTTTTGATCTATCTCCTTACGTTTTGCTGATATAACATTAATAGGTATTTCATTTGGATTTAGTTCATACAAGTTGTTTAATAGTCGTCCTTTGCAAATTAAATTCTCATTCTTTTGTAATGCAAATCGAATTTCCAAAAACAAAAGTAAAACCTTCAATATCTAATACATGAATAGAAATAAGGTTTCTAATGAGGGACGGAACAAATAAACAATCGTTCAAAACAATAGGAAAACTAGAATCCAAAACATTTAAGTAAATTGTGCCAAGTGCTTCAGCAGCAACTCTTGCTCCATTCCCCATCCTTATGTAGGTCTCACCCGCTCTAAGCCTTCGACTTCTTGTCATTAGCTGCAAATCATTGCACAAATGTGAGCCACAGCCCGTATCCAATACCCAAGAAGAAGAGTTGACAGACAAATTTACGTCAATGAAATACATACCCTTTTCAGAACCTTTCTGTTTTAGGTAAGCCTTGCAGTTGCGGCGCCAATGTCCTTTCTTTCCACAGTGATGGCAAGCATCATCAACTTGTTTGCCAACCTTTGCTTTGGGGCCCCCACTACCTTCACCCACTTCGAACTTGCTGTTTGGGAAGGGAACTCTTTCCTTTCTCTTCTTTTGGAAAGAACTCTTCTTTCCATAAGTAGCTGCAATGAGAACAGACTTCTCTTTCTTAATGGTGGACTCGAAGCTGACCAACATGTTCATTAACTCATCCAAGGGAGGATCTAGTTTGTTCATGTTGAAGTTCACTATGAACGATTCATAGGAACTAGGAAGGGACAACATGATCAAATCCAACGAGAGCTCGGCCGGGAGGGTGACATCAAGATTCACTAGCTTTTCAAGGAGAGTGATCATTTTGAGACAGTGCTCGTGGATCGAAGTCCCTTCACGCAGTCTCGCTGTGATCAACTCCTTTGTAGCAGCGTATAGTACCTCGCTGCCCTAATATTCTCACTATACATGCTATCGAGATGAGCCTTTATATCGAAAGCATGCATGTGAGACTCATATTTCCTCGCAAGCGCGGGCTCCATGGCGGTTATCATATAGCACCTAGCATGACAGTCATCTTTCTTCCAAACTTCATAAGTTTCCTTTTCAGCATCAGTTGCTTTGGCAGGTATAGTGGCGGGAAGTTTGTCCTTCAAAACATAGAGACGCCCCTCAACGGTTAGCCCAAGCTTAAGACTACGCAACCAATCTAGGTAATTTGGGCCATTGAGTTTATTGTCGAGGATTGACATTATGGGATTCTTAGACATGATTATCTGAGACATATAGAGAAGAGGATTATTAGAGATTCGCGTTAAATGATTGTTACAATTTAATGTTTGGACTTATGTTATTTAATTGTTCTCCCACTAATTTTATCGAGTTCCACTTCCCTCTAGTAGACAAAGGAGAAAACTGATTTTTCTTAATGGGCTTTAGGTCCAATAGACAAATATAACCCGTAGTTAATCTAGCCCGATTATATTTGCCCAAAGGTAGATCACAATCAATCATATCCACAATATGACCCTAAATTAATTTTCCTCACACTTGATAATGACCTAAGTTAATCTCGCGAATATCAAAATCGTCGTGTGTCAAGTCTAACCTACCAATCAAAGATGCTCAGAAAACTTGATTATGCCAAACTAATGCAGTCCCTAGTTAATCTAGCCGACCACGTTAATCCAACATAACCCTTTTCTATGGCTACCTTCATCGCTATGTCAATTGAATTACAGCTTACTCTACCATACCACTCCCCGCTAACACGGCTTACTGCACTACAGTAAAGGGCTACACATAATCCAACCGTTGGCAGAAGGAAAGAAATAACTCAACAGATTGGGTCATTCTTTATAGCTTGAAATGATTCTCAATTAGATTAAGAACGAGGGATTTTTATTTAAAAGTTTTATCTCATCAGAAGGTTCAGATTGGTCTATGTGATTCCTACATCTATGTTCTCTAAAGGTATATGGAAACGCATATTGTCCTAAGAGGAACATACGACCTAACTACATAATTAATTACATTAATAATTATCGGGTTTTTCAAAATAATTATAGAACCTCAAGTAGCATAAATCATTCAAATAATGTTGAGGTACTACTAATTAAGTTGAACTATAATCAATATTATATATGTGTTCTATTAATTGAAATCAATTTAACAATTTAAATTAATTAATTAATCTAACACCTATTTACTAAAATAGATGATTGTCGATCCAATTATCTAATTGGGATTAATTGAAAATAATTTTCCAAAAATTAAAATCAATTTGTTTTAAGTTTAATTTTAGAAATCTGAAATAATTTTTTTTTTTTTTTTTTTTTTTTTTTTTTTTTTTTTTTCAGTGAACCGGTTCGGCCCAACCGGTCCGACCGGTTCGGACCGAAGCAGTCCGGTTCTGCCCGGTCCAGCTGACCCAAATCAATGGGCCGGGTCAGTCGGACCGGGAACCGGTCTGACCGACCCGAATCCACGTGGATTCGGTCAACTAGATCGCACACAACCATCGAACCGGCTGGTTCGACCGGTTCGATCCGAACAATTAAAAAACGATGTTTAAAAAATAATTTCATATCCGATTTTCCAATTTTAAACAATTTTAAAGCTGGAAAAATTATAAACAATATTTCAAAAATATTTTAAACTTACGAAAACTCCCAATTAAATAATACAACAATCACTACATTAATAAATCGAACATGCATAAAATCATAGCATATTATACAACGCAATTAATTACGCAACGAGCTCTCATACCACTGTTGGGTTTCGGGCAGGTGTACGCAGCGGAAAACAAAAATTTTATTCGATTTAAACGACTTTAAAGCACATAAGCACATGCCCGATAAATTAAATCAATTAATTGCGTACCTTTGCGCTTCCAGCGAAATTAAAAACAACAAACATGCTAAAATGTTTAACTGAATTTAAACCAATTAACATGCTCGCGTTTAAACCAATTAACATGCTTGCAACGATTAAAACGATTACATATAATCACATAAAATCATACGAAAGCAAACATGAACATTAAGTTTAAACGTGAACGAATCGAAACAAGGGATTCGTGTGTTTACCTCTTGAAGCGTGAGGTAGGAGCGCTAAGCAAGTCGAGATTGCTACGGAAACCAATCCGTACAATCGGGGCAGCAGCGGTGCAGCGGCAGGAGCGGCGAATCGGGCCGTGGCGGCTGTTGGCCGAAAACCTACACGCAAGTGCACGTATCGTACAAGTAATATAGTGGACAATTAAGTCCGGATATCGAACCCACAGGGAATATTTAATTACTTAATCCTAGACGCTAAATTCTACCAATTATGTAGTCTTGAAGTGCCCGTGGCCTAGCTGCTGGCTGTAATGGAAGTTGGAGGGGTGGGTCTTGGACTTGGTTTCCATTGGCATTGATTAAATTACCCTCTGCGCGTATGCGTTCTTCGTCCTCCATTGTATTGGTTGCGTGTTGACGTCTCCTAGCGGCTCGAAAAGTGCGTTCGATTTCGGGATCAAACGGTTCTCTAGTAAGATCGAGTCTCCTAGGCATACACCGTACCTAAAACAAAAATAAAATAAAACAAAAATTAAATGGGTGAATCGTGAAAATTGTTCAAATCTAGAGCTAGAATAAAATAAATAATTAAAATATTCCCCGGCAACGGCGCCAAAAACTTGTTGGCCGAAAACCTACACGCAAGTGCACGTATCGTACAAGTAATATAGTGGACAATTAAGTCCGGATATCGAACCCACAGGGAATATTTAATTACTTAATCCTAGACGCTAAATTCTACCAATTATTATCAAGCCCACCCTACACAGTCGAGTTTTGAGAGAATTAACTAGATTAAATTAAAAAGCAAAATTAAAACGACAAAGCAAGAAAGCAAATTAAACACGAAGATTTATCAGAGTAAACAAGCCTAGGATTTTATTCTTCCCCCTATGGGATTATTACTCCCCCAATTCCTTCAATTATGCAAGCAATTAACCCGGATTATTAACCTGAGATGCTAAAATAATCATAACCCGCTTCCGCGTGTATTACGATTCTAATACTCTAGATTCAATTACTATATTCCTATGCAATTAATTCTAGAACACAGCATTAAGCACAAATCTCAATAATGGCTACCTAAGAGATTAACTATATTCCTATGTTAATACCACAAAGGCTCTTCTATCACAGTTCTAATTATTAACCCGATCTTCCGATTCATGCGATTAACAATAACATAAAAGCACATAAGTTGATCAAGTTCATGCACTTAATATAACAAGTAGAAGAAATAATCCGGAATTAAAACTTGCATAAAATCATAGAATTGGGTTCATAAATCTCACATAGGGTTCCAAATAAAATCCTAGAAATAAGTAATTTAGCTACTCATGATTAAAGGAAAAACGCAAATAAAATAAATCATAGACAATAAATCTATGCTTGGAGTCTTCGAATTCTTCGTCTTCGTTATTGCTTTGTTGCTCTTGAAATTGCGTAAAAAAAATCCTCAATTGTGTGCTTGGATTGGTCTTATATAGGGTGAAGAACTTGGGGAAGAAGGCAGTTTCCTTGTGCAATTAAAATACTTTCACTGCGCCAACACGTCAACCCGGACGGCCGTGCGAGAATAGGCTTTAAAATCCGGACGGCCGTTCGGTTCTTAATTCTCCAGAATTTCTATTTTTTCACTTTTGGCCCACTTTTTCTCCGAATTTGCAGTTTTGACCCCATACTTTTCCAATTCTTCAATTTGTACCTAAAATACAATAAATCAACTTTTTAAGCACCAATTATCATTAAAACACACCAAAAGCTCAAATAAAAAGATACGATAGAGTGTAAAAAAATACACTTAACACACCCCCTGTAACACCCCGCGTTTCCGATACCTGGTTTCCGTATTTTCCCTCCCGTCTCCTTTGCATGAATATGTGTTGTATGTGCGAATTTTATTGATTGCTTTTCAATTTGCTATATTTGCTATTTATGTGAATTTATGTGAACTAATGTGCATTATATGTCTACATGAATATTTTTGATTTTATTCTCTATTTGCGCAACTAAAATGTATTTTATGTGTTTAATATAATTGAACACGTGAAATTATGTGATCTACGTGAATTTAGTTTTAGTAATATAAGAATTTATTTTCTCACACTAGAAAGTTTATATGCTTAATTGATAGTGATTTTCTCTCTTTAAATTGGCTATGATTGTATGTGTTGCATGCATACACTTATTCCATGTGCATTTCCACTTGGCTTTTCATTTAGCATTATTTTTAAGATAACTTAAATGAAATTGCCTAGAAGTCCCTCTAGATTATTTCAAGTTTCTCCTAATTGCAAAAAAGACCCCTCTTCATACTTACTCATTAAGAAATACAAGCCTCTCCAATTCTATAAATACCACCCTCTCCTCTTCATTTCCACACACCAAAAATCAGCTAAGTCCCCTTTTTCCTTCTCCCTCTCCATCGATCAAAATAGCCCAAGTAGAAGAAGAAATCTCTTCTTCTAATTCAAGCCTTCCCCATTAAACCTCTTCCTCTCTTCTTCCTTAATTTCGAAATTTGTAGTGTGGTAAAGTTCAAGAACTCTTTTCATTTCAATAAAAGAGGTTCTTCAAAAAGAAGTGTAAGAAAACTCTTGTTCTTTGTTTATTTCTTCAATTTTCGAAAATCCCCTAAGAGCTTTCTCTAATTTTTGAATTTCTTGAAGGATTCTCTAGTGGGTTGCAAATATCCACAAAGTTCTTCAAATTTTGAAAAGATCCTAAGGTAAGAATCATGGAATTCTTGCTACATCAAGCTAACATCAATAGTATTTCCTTCTCTTCTCTTTTTGAAAAACTCCCCTTCTTGATTGTTTGAAGAAATCGAATGTTTTATGAAAGAAAGTGTTCATAGTGTGTTATATTATATGTTTAGTCTCATGCATGTTAAGATCCATGCTTGAATCCTTGATCTTTGATGAGAAAAATGATGATGATGTTTTGATATGTTTAATTTCATGTTTAAAGCTTTGCATGTGAGAATCTAGCTCTTGATTCTTGATTCTTGAAAGAAAATAGAAGATTGGTGAGAAAACCGAAAATTTGATGATTATATGCTATGAAATTAATTATCTTGATGTTTATAATGATTGCATGTTAAGATTTACTAATTATGATTATATGTTGAAGGTTTTGATTTGAGGCACATAAGTTGATTGGGTCTAGAATCTTTAAATAGATTGTTATATGTAAAATTTTCAGATTCATAGGTACGGATTTTAACCCATGTTTCACCCACGAGTTTATTTATGAAAACTATGAAAATTTATATGAAGATAGATCTCTCTATTATGGTCATATTGATATGTGGCTTGTAATATTTGGAGTAGAAATAAATAAGTTATGAATTATTTACCGAAACTGTACAAAACCAGAGTTAGTTTAGAATTAGTAATGAAATCTAATGTTTTCCTCTTTATAAATTAGTGATTCCAGTTGGATTAGAACCCCAACTTAGAAAACTCATTTGAGATAATATTTGGCAGTGTTTGACACAGTAGATAATTTATAAGAAATATTTGAAGTCCCCTCCCCTGTTCTGAGTTTTAAACTGCACTACTATACCATTTTACTTATTTATCCTAATTTCATAAATATTTTCTAAAACTGTTTTTCAGGGGTATATAAGACTCCTAATAGTATATGTAGTTAAAATTTCAAAAGGTTTGGATGAATATGTAAAGCTCAATAAATTTTTAAAGTGACTCCATCTGTTCAGATTTCAAAACTGTACCACCTTAGAAATTTATTTATATCTCTTACTCGGATAATGATTTTTCTAAACTGTTTCTCGGTGGTTTTAAAGGCATATAAAGGAGTATGTAGTAAAACTTTCAAAGGCTTTTGATTTGTGGTGCAAGAGAAATGTTTTTTTGAAAGTTAGGATACCAAAGCTGTTTGATTTTCTTAAGATGACTATTTTTATCAAAGTATGATTTGTGATCATGGTTCTAATATACGAGGTAGGAAAGATAAGTTAGTGATGAAGGTGAAACCTCTAAGTAATGGTCTAATGATCTAAGTTTAGGTATTATGTTGCATGTTATAAGAGAGAATTAGAGTCTATTAGCCTAGAACGGTGTTATGAATCAAGTGCAAGATTTAGAAAAATGATTAATTGATTTATAATGATAAATTAGAATACTTGATTGTTTTCGTATATTATTTGTGATGTTATGTGACCCTTTTGAAATAAAGGTTTATGTATTAAGTGATTAGACTAAAGTAATGCCGTATGTGATAATTTTCATAATTCATGATATGAGTGATATTGATATGCTATGAATGACATGGTTATATGATTATGTGATTACAATATGGTTAAAGTTGAAGAATGCCCTTCTTGGTGCTACTATGTGATAATAAATATTTATGTGTGTTCATGGAATGAAATGTGAAGTAAAGGTGCTATGTTCTATATGATTATGTGTTCAATGATTTGATTGAAGATGTGAAGTATAATTGTTGTGATACTTGTTACTTTTATGTTTGTTTATTTGATTAAACATAGATAGATCATGTAAGTTTCATGTCATTCATTAGTAAGTCTAAGATGCATACATCACGATTTTTCAAAGTTAAAAATGTTTGGAAATTGGTTGTGGATCTAGGTGAATAAGTATGGGATACGGGGGGCTGGTATTCCGTTAGTGGTTGATAGTTGGGGTCCACATAGGGGCCTGTCCACATAGGGACTGATTCACATAGGAATCGGGATTATAAACCACTAACTCGGCTATAGTAAAGTTATAGCCGTGACTATATTCCGGTTAGTGGTTGATAGTTGGGGTCCACATAGGGGCCTGTCCACATAGGGACTGATTCACATAGGAATCGGGATTATAAACCACTAACTCGGCTATAGTAAAGTTATAGTCGTGACTATAGTAAAGTTATAGATCACAAGCTCCAAAACACACGGCTTATTGCCGAACTCCACGATTGTTTTTCCAAACGGGCCCAATGTTTTCTCATGAAAAGTTTTAAAAGTCTTAAGTCTCATTTTGCATGCATATTGCATATTAAAGTAAAGAAAAGAAGGGTGTTAAGTACCCGACTTTTGCATATTAAAGTAAAGAAAAGAAGGGTGTTAAGTACCCGACTTTTGAAAGAAATGAAAGGATGTAAAGTATCCTTGAAATATTTTAAGGAAAGGTAAAGGTAAGGTATAGTAAGTGCAAGTTTCGAATGATCGTAAATTTATTATGTGTTCGTGTATGCCTATATATATATGTGTGTATATATATAAATTATGTGTAAAGTCTTTTTCAAAACCTTGTTATTACTTCCGGATTCTTACTGAGTCTTTTTAAAGGCTCATATAGATGTTATCTTGGTGTAGGTAGCTCATGATCCGAATCCGAGGAGCAAAGTTGAACCAAGTCCGGGGAAAGCCGAGGAACCGAGCCGTATGGAATTTATGTGGATTTAATTAACTTCTGTCTTGGTACTTAAATTTTTTTTTAGTGGATTGTAATCCGTAGTACTTGAATATGTTATCGGGAAATGATTTTTAATCCTTATGTATAATATAATGTTTTCCGATTATTCTTGTTCTTTTCTAATGTTGATTTCTTAAGAGCTCCACCACAATCCGAATTTATTATTTGAAGCAAGAAAATGTTTAAAGGAAAATGTGGCACCGAATAAAGAGTGAAGTTGTTTTGACTTAAATCTATGAAGTGTTCGACTTCAAGGTTTTTTTTTTCAAGAAAAGTTTTTATCGAACAAAAATTGAAGCGAAACACTTCAAGTATTTTCAAAACTAGAGAAAACTTTACCACCTTTCTCTAGAACTTTGTTTCGAAAAACAAAACCGTATTTTTCAAAAGGTCTTCCGCTGCAACTTAATAGAAAAACCTTTATACCATTTTCCGGTATAGAGTATAAAGTAAACGGGGTGCTACACCCCCAAACTTGAACTCCGGTTTTGGGAAAATCCATACGAATCGATCGATCTCGGAATCTCCGGAACAAGGATCGATGATGCAAATCGGAGCGCTTCACGTTTTCAGAACTTGTAATTATAATGACAATTCCTTAGACATTCGCAAGCTCAAAATTCAACAACACTTAGTCACTCACCATTACCAAAAACCACAAATCATACAATTGCTTCAAGCATCCAATATTTGCAAATTAAAGATAGAAAGAATTTATACTTACATGCATATGCTTGACTCCAAATACTCACCAAATTATTCTACTCTACTAATATCGAACATTAAGCTATTGGGATCATTGGGGCTTTGTGGCTTTCAATTGTTAGGCTCTTTGGTTTGAGGTAGGAAATATGGGTATGTGTGGCTATTCTTCTTGAATTTAGGTGATTACGCCAAAATTTGAAAGATAGGCGTTTGAAACAATGAATTCACCTCTACGGACTTTAATAAACTCGATTCTCAAAAGTTCAAAAGTCTCCACTTTTGCTTTTGAGACAATGGATCGAGTTTTCAAAAATAATTCAACAACTAGTCCTTATTTCTCCCTTCTAGTCTCTTCTTCTTTTTTTCTTTCTCTTTTTTTTTTCTATTTTTTTTTACATATATATAGAAGCATATATATTTGTCTTCTTTTCGTCAATTTTTTTTTTTTTTTTTTTTTTTTTTTTTTTTTTCGAAGAAGAAGGACCTTATAAAAAAAATTTTGACCGAACTCTAAGGGGTAATTTTCAAGAATCTCCACCTATTCTTCCTTACACATTGGCTAAACGAAAGAACATCTTTTCTCCGAGGCTCAAATCAAGGTTCTAGGAATTTCGATAAAAAGGTCGGCTTGAAAGGCTCAAACGGTTCAAAGAAGGCCCAAATCATATCCCAAATCACTTACTACTCAATACTTCGTATCATAAATTTCCTAAGGTGAGTCTTAAAACCGAACATAGCATGATCTAGCACAAATTAATTCCAAATTTAAAATACAAAACATTCAACCAAAGCAATGCACAAAATGTGATTCCTAGCAATAATTCGCTTCTAAGTCCCGTTGAATCGAAAGCTAAACAAACATCAAATCTTTATCACACAAAACAAGCAATTCATCATCAAACATTGATCATCTCTCATCATCATAACTCATCGATGCTTTCGACTCACAAATATATATTTTTTTTTTTTTTTTTTTTTTTTTTTCCGGAAAAACGAAAAAAGCAATAAAAACGAATAAAACCTAATGCATGCAAACTAAAACAAATAAGCACAAAAACATGCTTTTCACCCCCAAACTTAAAATTTTCGTTGCCCTCAACGAAATTAGCACAAAGTTTAAGGATTGAAAACACCTGATTTAATCGGAGTCGATGTGATCGGGGTGCTCCTCCCTCGCTCTCTCACGCTCGTCCTCATCGGAAAGCTCGGGGACGGGCTCAAGAATGGGTGCCGGTAAGAATTGGATGAGAATCGACCTCCAAATTTGGTTGAGGTAATTTGTCGAACACCTTGTGGGCGTGCCTTGAAAGATGAGATTTTGAAGAATTTGGTTCGATTCTCTAGCCTCCCCTATTTCTCGGACGGCCGTCCGAGTCTTCTGCCTAACCACTGCTCACGGGACGGCCGTCCCATTTTAAGCTTTGTTCTCGGACGGCCGCACCGTTTCTCGAAATTGGGCAGTAGCTCAATCCATTCTTCGGACGGCCGTGCGAGATTACAGCTCTTTTTCGCACGGCCGTGCCAATTCACTGTTTTGTCCAGTAGCTCCTCTAAAATGTCACACGGCCGTGTGAGATTTACGCCCTTTTCTTGCACGGCCGTGTGAATAATTGCAATTGGGCCCCTGAAAAATACAAACTTCTTATTAGTGCCCCTGAAACTTCTTAATTAGTTTTTTTTTTTTTTTTCGTGGACGCTCGACTTGACTCTCGACTCACGTTTTCGACCCTGAAAAAAAATAAATTTCAAAAAAAAATAAATTAGAATGCATGCTTATGATACTAAAAACGAAACGAAAAATTAAAGAAAAATACGAAAAACAATAAAGCTCGGGTTGCCTCCCGAGAAGCGCTAAGTTTAAAGTCTTCAGCCGGACGTTGCTTCTTTAATTTCAAGCAAAAGTGACCGAAGTCACTTGGCATTCTTCACTCGCTTCCCAATACGATTTGAGCCGGCTCCGCTTCACGTTGAACGTATGATTTGAATCTCGCTCCTTTATTTTGACCACCTCGTGAGGAAGAAGTTCTTGGACAATAAACGGCCGCGACCACTTTGATTTGCGCTTCCTTGGAAATAACCAAAGACGGGATTTGCACAATAACACCAATTGTCCTTTGTGCAATTCCTTTTTGATTTTCTCCTTACGACCACAATAGCTTGACTCATCCTTCTCTCGTGACTTGCTCGAGTTTTTGGGTGGCAACATCTTCCTCGCATTCTCATCGTCGTTAAGACCTCGACTCGTATGACTTTCTCTTGGAGGATTTAAAATTGAGTCCATGAAGTAAACTTGCTCCTTCCGATTCCCGTTTCTGCCATCATCTCCTGCACTCAAATATGCTTTCCCATTGTCCAAGTGCAAAACATCAAATTTTTCATGAGTTGTGAAATCCATAAGCTCAATAGCAAAACAATCATTATTGTCACATGGATTTTTATTAGCGCTAAAAACATTGAATTTGATTGTTTGATCATGAACAGTCATTGTAAGATCACCACTAGCACAATCAATTAGCGTCTTCGACGTGGCTAAAAACGGTCTCCCTACGATAAGAGGTATCTCCCAATCCTCATCTATATCTAGTATAACGAAATCAACAGGGAAGATAAATTTATTGACTTTTACTAGCACATTCTCTAAAATACCTTTTGGGTAAACTAAAGATCTATCGGCTAATTGAAGAGTTATAGCCGTCGGTTCAATTTCTCCTAACCCAAGATGTTTAAAAGTAGAGTACGGCATAAGATTAATGCTAGCACCTAAATCAATGAGCGATCTAAAATTTTTACCTCCTATAGTACAAGGAATAGTAAACTTACCTGGATCGCCGAGTTTTTGTGGAAGAGGCCGAGTAAGAATTGCACTAATTTGCTCCGTGAGTTGGATCATCTCGTTCCCTTGCAATTTCTTACTTTTCTTCACGAGGTCCTTGAGGAACTTCACCCACTTTGGCATCTTTTGAAGTGCTTCAATGAAAGGAATATTTATTCGAATTTCCTTCAACTTGTCCTAAAATTTTTGATATTCAACATCGAGCTTCTTCTTTATAAATTTTTTAGGATAAGGAATTGGAGGGACTTGTAAAGGCACTGTTGATGGTGGCTCTTCATGAGTTGATTCTTTTTCCTCATTCACTTTCGGCTTCTCGATTGCCGTGTTCCGCTTCTCTTTTCGTGGGGCTTCCTCCAATTGCTTACCGTTTTTCAAGGTGACTGCTTGGCACGTCTCGACCTCGATCTTTTTCGTTAGCAATCTTTGTGGATATGGGATTGGTTCGACCCATTCGGCTACAGTGACTTGCGGCTTGACTTGACTTTCTTCCTTTTTCTCGATCTTGAAATCGATAGCTTGGCACGTCTCGAACTTTTGCTTTCGAGGATCTTCCGTATTCGATGGCAATGCTCCCGCCGGACGATTCTCTTGCTTCAAAGCAAATTGGGCGAATTGATTCTCCAAGTTCCGCAGCGAGGCTTGGGTAGCAGTCATGAATTGGGCCAATATCTCCTCCGTGCTTGATTTTTGGGCCGGTGGATTGTTGCCTTGATAGCTTTGTTGAGGAGGGGCTTGATTTTGGAATTGACCTTGAGGTCTTTGATATCCTTGGCCTTGTTGATTTCCTCCATATTGCCCTTGTGATCTCCACCCTTGATTTTGAAATTGGCGAGGCGCATTGTTGACGTAGTTGAGAGACTCCACATCTTGTTGGCATTGGAGCGTGTAGTGATTTCCACCGCAAATTTCGCAACATGGAGACTCAACGGCTTGGACTTGTTGTGGTGGATTTGCTTTGATGTGTTGTAGAAGGAGTTGATTTTGTTGAGCAATTTGGGTCACTTGAGCTTGAAGGGCCGTAATTGCATCTAACTCCAACACTCCGGGAACTTTCTTGGCTCCACTCACCGTCCTTTCGCTTGACTTGGCAAACCGATTTTGAGCTATTTGATCCAACATGATAAACGCATCGGGTATTGATTGACTCATAAAATTACCTCCGGTTGATGCATCTAAGACGGTTCGTGCATTCTCGTTAATCCCTTGGTAAAAGATGTGGATTTGCCGCCATTGTTCGACTCCATGTGTTGAACACTGCCGCAAAAGAGTTTTAAATCTCTCCCATGCCTCGTATAATTGCTCGCCTTGCTCTTGGCCAAAATTGTGAATTTCTCGCCGGATTCTATCGTCCTTCTCGGGTGAGCTATAGACTTTCATGAAAAGGTTGAGGAGTTGAGGCCACGACGAAATAGAGTGGGGGGCTTGGGACATCAACCACTGGCGAGCTCTTCCTTGTAAGGAGTGTTTGAAGAGAATTAATTGAAGCGCCTCTTGGGAAACGCCGTTTTGACGGTGGGAGTTACAGGTATCTAGAAAATTGACAATGTGAAGATGGGGATCTTCACCTGCCAATCCACTAAATAACCCGTTATTTTGGAGCATCGTCAAGAGGCCTTGCTTGATCTCAAAATTGTGCGCCTCAATAGGTGGATATTGGATGCTCGGGCGGAATCCGTCATGAGTCGGGATTATGTAGTCTTGAAGTGCCCGTGGCCTAGCTGCTGGCTGTAATGGAAGTTGGAGGGGTGGGTCTTGGACTTGGTTTCCATTGGCATTGATTAAATTACCCTCTGCGCGTATGCGTTCTTCGTCCTCCATTGTATTGGTTGCGTGTTGACGTCTCCTAGCGGCTCGAAAAGTGCGTTCGATTTCGGGATCAAACGGTTCTCTAGTAAGATCGAGTCTCCTAGGCATACACCGTACCTAAAACAAAAATAAAATAAAACAAAAATTAAATGGGTGAATCGTGAAAATTGTTCAAATCTAGAGCTAGAATAAAATAAATAATTAAAATATTCCCCGGCAACGGCGCCAAAAACTTGTTGGCCGAAAACCTACACGCAAGTGCACGTATCGTACAAGTAATATAGTGGACAATTAAGTCCGGATATCGAACCCACAGGTAATATTTAATTACTTAATCCTAGACGCTAAATTCTACCAATTATTATCAAGCCCACCCTACACAGTCGAGTTTTGAGAGAATTAACTAGATTAAATTAAAAAGCAAAATTAAAACGACAAAGCAAGAAAGCAAATTAAACACGAAGATTTATCAGAGTAAACAAGCCTAGGATTTTATTCTTCCCCCTATGTGATTATTACTCCCCCAATTGCTTCAATTATGCAAGCAATTAACCCGGATTATTAACCTGAGATGCTAAAATAATCATAACCCGCTTCCGCGTGTATTACGATTCTAATACTCTAGATTCAATTACTATATTCCTATGCAATTAATTCTAGAACACAGCATTAAGCACAAATCTCAATAATGGCTACCTAAGAGATTAACTATATTCCTATGTTAATACCACAAAGGCTCTTCTATCACAGTTCTAATTATTAACCCGATCTTCCGATTCATGCGATTAACAATAACATAAAAGCACATAAGTTGATCAAGTTCATGCACTTAATATAACAAGTAGAAGAAATAATCCGGAATTAAAACTTGCATAAAATCATAGAATTGGGTTCATAAATCTCACATAGGGTTCCAAATAAAATCCTAGAAATAAGTAATTTAGCTACTCATGATTAAAGGAAAAACGCAAATAAAATAAATCATAGACAATAAATCTATGCT
This sequence comes from Erythranthe guttata, assembly GCF_000504015.1. The sequence goes on from NW_012193059.1 coordinate 1,734,933, forward strand.
TGGAGTCTTCGAATTCTTCGTCTTCGTTATTGCTTTGTTGCTCTTGAAATTGCGTAAAAAAAATCCTCAATTGTGTGCTTGGATTGGTCTTATATAGGGTGAAGAACTTGGGGAAGAAGGCAGTTTCCTTGTGCAATTAAAATACTTTCACTGCGCCAACACGTCAACCCGGACGGCCGTGCGAGAATAGGCTTTAAAATCCGGACGGCCGTCCGGTTCTTAATTCTCCAGAATTTCTATTTTTTCACTTTTGGCCCACTTTTTCTCCGAATTTGCAGTTTTGACCCCATACTTTTCCAATTCTTCAATTTGTACCTAAAATACAATAAATCAACTTTTTAAGCACCAATTATCATTAAAACACACCAAAAGCTCAAATAAAAAGATACGATAGAGTGTAAAAAAATACACTTAACAGCGGCGTGTGCAGCTCACGCGCGGTCTTCGGATGGCGCGTGGGGTTGCGTGCGGCTTCGGCTCGTATGCTGCTCCTCGATTCTTCGATCTTCGATCTTCCTCCTCTTGGATTTCACCTCGTATACTTCGATCTACTAAACACGTGGCACTAGACACGTAATAGTTAGAAAAACGGAAGAAAAGGAGAAGGAAAGAAGCTACCAAGCAATCGGCCGATGAACGGCCGATTCCGGCGAAACGGCGGCGTTGACGGCGGTGGTGGCCGCGGGAGAGAGAGGCCGAGAGAGAGAGAGAGGTGGACGGCTAGGGTGAGGGTTAGGTCTTGTGTGTTTCTGCAAGGCCTATAAATCAAGTATTTATAGTCCGTTGCATAAAACCCTAACGGGCTTAAGTTGGACCGGGCCCAACAACTTAAGCTCGTTAGTTCCTTTACTTGCTCGTCTCTCTCAATTCAATGATCGGAAAACTGTAACGATTACATTTTCGGAATCATTATAATATCCTCGTCATTACGAGTGCCAACTCTCGATTTCCAACTTTCCAAGAGTGGAAACCCTATTCAGTGCACTTTCTAAATTTGGAAACATCCCGATTTAGAAAGTTCACTAACATGTTCGCCTATTCTTTTCCTTTTCCTTATTCTCATTCATAATTCCAAATTACGAATGTTGGATCCAATCATATTAACTTCCAATCATGCAAAGATAAACTTACTTTATCTCTGACCGTTTATTCAAAGATCTCATGTGCACGAGCAGTGTGACGCTCGATGGTTCAGGTGTAAGCTAGCCGTGGGCCCACAACTCTTTGTGGTAATAACTCGTCCCTTAGAGTTACGATTAAGATGACGCTCGTTTCACCTTAATCACCCAACGAATTAAGATTGGCGTGTGGCAACTACGCGTCATGATTCCCTAGATACAAATGAATTGTCTGCAAGAACCTTTTGATATAGTTAACGTACAGTACGATCCCTTCGATTCATATGTCCCGATCGAACTAGAGGTATTGGTTCATCGAGACCTCCTTAGTAGTTCAATAACTGTGCGACCGTTCTAAGTGTTGTAATCGGTACGTGCATGACTTACAGAATCGAATTCTCTAATGATCACTTAGTCAGCTCTGGCGATAGACTTAGAGATTACAAACTATGAGAACACACAGGACATCCAAGACTATTCTAGTGATCAAATCCCCGACTACAATGCACATACCTCCCACTAGATTTCGGACTACACGAACACTAGCCCTTGGGGCAGCCCTTGGGGCAGTCCTCGGTGGAACTCAGGGACAGGTCACGATACAGCTGGTCCTCTAGTGAAGTCACTGTGATGTCTAGGTCATAAGGACTAATGGTGTACAACTATACCATAGATATCTCTACTCGATTATTGAGAACCACTTAGAGATTTCTAGGGTGAGGGAGTTCAGTGAACTCGTCAACGTAAGAGCACCCACTTATGCATGCCGATATCACAATACCGTTTACTGATGAGATGCAGTACACATACACTAAGTGCTAGTCTTAATGGGAAAGGCCGATATCCTCATTAGTGGTGTAACCCTTCGACTAGGAACACGTTTAACAGTTTTAATACTTGAGTAAATATTTCACGATCCTAACGATCAATTACTAGTACTTGTAATAACTGTAAGGACTATATCTATGCTTGTGACAAAGGGACAAAGATATAGAATGCCAAGGTGTTTTATCATTAATACGAATAAAGGTTCGTTTATTACAATAGTAAATACGAAAGACCACAGCCACATGTTGGCTTGTTGGTCACCTACTCTAACACTAATCTAGTGTGCCAAAGTTGTGCGGGAGTTTGATTTATCTCCTTACATTTTGCTGATATAACATTAATAGGTATTTCATTTGGATTTAGTTCATATTAGTTGTTAAATAGTCATCCCTTGCATCCTCTTGTATAATGCAAATCGAATTTCTAAAAACAGAAGTAAAACCTTCAATGTCTAAAACATGAATAGAAATAAGATTTCTAATGAGAGACGGAACAAATAAACAATCGTTCAAAACAATAGGAATACTAGAATCCAAAACATTTAAGTAAATTGTGCCAATGGGTTCAGCAGCAACTCTTGCTCCATTCCCCATCCTTAGGTAGGTCTCACCCGCTCTAAGCTTTCTACTTTTTGTCATTAGCTGCAAATCATTACATAAGTGTGAGCCACAGCCCGTATCCAATACCCAAGAAGAAGAATTGACATACAAATTTACGTCAATGAAATACGTACCCTTTTCAGAACGTTTCTACTTTAGGTAAGCCTTTGCAGTTGCGGCGCCAATGCCCTTTCTTTCCACAGTGATGGCAAGTGTCATCAACTTACTTGCTGACTTTCGCCTTAGGGCCCCCACTACCTTCACCCACTTTGAACTTGCTGTTTGGGAAGGGAACTCTTTCCTTTCTCTTGTTTTGGGAAGAACTCTTGTGTCCAGAAGTAGCAACAACGAGAACAAACTTCTCTTTCTTAATGGCAGACTCGAAACTGACTAACATGTTCACTAACTCATCCAAGGGAGGATAAAGTTTGTTCATGTTGAAGTTCACTATGAACGCTTCATAGGAACTAGGAAGAGACAACAGGATGAAATCCAACGAGAGCTCGGCAGGGAGGGTGACGTCAAGGTTCACTAGCTTTTCAAGGAGAGTGATCATTTTGAGACAGTGCTCGTGGACCGAAGCCCCTTCGCGCAGTCTCGCAGTGGTCAACTCCTTTGTAGAAACGTACCTCGACGCCCTAATATTCTCACTATACATGCTATCGAGATGAGCCTTGATATCAAAATCATGTTTATGAGACTCATATTTCCTCGCAAGTGCGGGCTCCATGGCGACTATCATGTGGCACGTAGCATGAGTGTCGTCTTTCATCCATGCTTCATAAGTTTCCTTTCCAGCATCGCTCGTAGTGTCGGGTATAGTGGCAGGAAGTCTCTCATTAAGGACATAGAGACGCCCTTCAACGGTTAGCACAAGTTTAAGACTACGCAACCAATCTAGGTAATTAGGTCCATTGAGTTTATTGTCGAGGATTAACAGTATGGGATTTTTAGACATGATTATCTGAGAGGTTTAGAGAAGAGGATTATTAGATATTCGTATTAAATGATTTTACAATTAAATGTTTGGACTTATGTTATTTAATTGTTCTCCCACTAATTTTATCGTGTTCCACTTCTCTCTAGTAGACAAACGAGAAAACCGATTTTTCATAATAGATCACAATCAATCATATTCTTTATATGACCCTAAAGTAATTTTCTTCATACTTGATAATGACCTAAGTTAATCTCGCGAATTCAAAATCTTCGTGTGTCAAGTCTAACCTACCAATCAAAGATGCTCATAGAACTCAATTATACGAAACTAATGCAGTCCCTAGTTAATCTAGCCGACTACGTTAATCTAGCATAACCTTTTCTATTGCTACCTTCATCGCTATGTCAATTGAATTACATCTTAATTTACCTTAGCACTCCCCCCTAACACGCTTACTGCACTTTAGTAAAGGGCTACACATAATTCAACCGTTGGCAGAAGGAAAAAACAATTCAACAAATTGGTTTTTCTTTATAGCTTGAAATAATTCTTAACTAGATTAAGAATGAGGGACTTTTGTAAAAAAGTTTTATCTCATGATAAGGTTTGGATTGGTCAATGTGATTCCTACATCTATGTTCTCTAAAGGTATATGGAAGTGCATATTGTCCTAAGAGGAACATGCGGCCTAACTATATAATTAATTACATTAATTAATTATCAAGTTTTTCAAAATAATTATAGGACCTCAACTAGCATAAATCAATCAAATAATGTTGAGGCACTAGGAATTAAGTTGAAGTATAATCAATATTATACGAGTGTTTTATTAATTAAGATCAAGTTAACAATTTAAATTAATTAATTAATCTAACACCTATTTACTAAAATAGATGATTGTTGAATCGATTATCTAATAGGGTTTAATTGAAAATAATTTCCAAAAATTAAAATCAATTTGTTTTAAGTTTAATTTTAGAAATCTGATATTTTTTTTTTAGTGAATCGGTTCTGACCAGTCTAGCTGACCAAAATAAGTGGGCCGGATCAGTCAGCCGAGAACTGGTTTGAGCGATCCGAATCCACGTGGATTCGGTCAGTTGGATCGATTAGAGCCATCGAACCGGCTGATTCGACCGGTTCGATCCGAATAATTAAAAACCGACATTTTAAATTAAATTTCAGATCCGATTTTCCAATTTTAAACAGTTTTAAATCTTGAAAAATTCTAAACAATATTTCAAAAATATTTTAAACTTTCGAAAACACCTAACTTAATAATACAACAATAACAACTTTAATAAATCGAACATGCATCAAAATAAGCATAGCATAAAAACGCAATGAATTGCGCAACTAGCTCTGATACCACTGTTGGGAATCGGACACGTGTACGCAGTGGAAAACAATTTTTTTATGTGAAACTAACGATTTAAATCACATAAACACATGCTTGATTCCTATTTAAACAATTAATTGCGTACCTTTGTGCTTCCAGCGAAAAAAAAAACAACAATCATGCGTATAAACTTGTTCGACAATAAATCATATAGCTTGCTTGCAGTAAATCATGAATTTTATTTAACCACGAAACATATAGTAATTCACGAAAAACATACTGCGAATATAAACACATATAATTTAATCTAATTAAATTAATACCTAACAAATATCGGATCCGAAAATTTACCACTTGAAGCGTGAGGCAAGCACTCGGATCGAAGCAGACTGCCACGAAAACCAATCCGTGCAGTCGGGACCGGCGGCGGTGAAGCAATGACGGCGAACGCGCTGGCAGCGGTGGCGCGTGTGGATCACGCATTGTCTTCGGGCGGCGCGTGAGGGCGCGTGCGACGTCTGCTCGGCGGTTGCTTCTCGATGATTGACTCCTTGATCTTCCTCCTCTTGGATTTCACCTCGTATACCGATATCAACTAACTACATGGTTCTAGACACATAAAAGTCAGAAAAACGGAAGAATACAAATATGAGAAAAAAACTACCGATAGTATTTTAGGCGCGAGGGCCAACACCGGCGACGGCGAGATGAGCTATATTTTAGGCGCGAGGGCCCCCTGTTATATTTAATGCTGGGTGAGTTATAATATGTATGTAGATGTTATAATTCTTGTGAAATTTGAATGTGATAATTATATTGTACTTTGGACTGAAGGTTGCAGGTGAAGAATAAGCATTTTTTCAAGAACCTCATGAATATTATGTTGTTTGGCGCTTTTGGGACACTCATATCTTTCTTCATCACATCATTTGGTATTAATTATTTCAATTCGCTGCCCATTCTATTATACCCACATATAATGTAAATCTTACGAAATCCTATCGAACAATGGATAAATCATATATTGTTTAGAAATCAAAGTTGTAAGGAATTTTATTTTCATCGATTGTAAAATTTGATCACATGAAAGTATATTTTCCTAGTCAGTTTACGATAAAAGTTATCGGTATTTTGAGTTTACGCATCCGTAAAGCTTTGATGGTTGAGAAGTGGTTGTGTTTGCATGATTTCCTACTTATAACTTATTTTTGTGCACCTGTCTATATATTATATATTTTATGGTTTGTGATTTCGCATAGCACTAAGTATTTAACTTTTTCAGGTTCGAAACTTTTTTTCGAGACATTGGGAATAGTCAATTTTGACCTTAAAGATTATCTTGGTCACTTCATCCTCTTCACTACATATTCATCCTGTATATGATATTTCATCGTATATTCATGCAATTATCTTGTAATTAATTCTTTGTTAGTCGATAATTTCATATTATATCTCCTAGGGTTCTCTCTCTCTCTCTCTCTCTCTCTCTCTCTCTCTCTCTCTCTCTCTCTCTCTCTCTCTCTCTGCCCTGTTGTATATATATGTCGAACTAATGAAACGTCTTCTTGAGGGATACGTTTCCAACTTTATATGTCGAACTAATGAAACGTCTTCTTGAGGGATACGTTTCCAACTTGAGCCTTCGTTTTTTATGCAGCAATTGGAACCATCTTTTCAGCTACGGATTCTATATGCACCTTGCAGGTCTGTATAAATTTGTAACCACTTTGTTTTTCTTTAAAAAACTCCAAACGAAAAAGGTGGCACCCATACAAACTTGGTAACTGATTTAATTATTTTGGGCATGCAGGTTCTTAATCAGGACGAGTTGCCGTTACTGTACAGTCTAGTTTTTGGGGAAGGAGTGGTGAATGATGCGACATCTGTTGTCCTCTTTAACGCAATTCAAAAGTTCGACCTCTCAGATATTAACGCTATGATTGTCTTCAAGTTCTTGGACATTTCTTTTACTTATTTACAGCCAGCACTCTGTTGGGCGTTACCGTGAGTTTTAACTTAACCCCGCTCTCTCTCTCTCTCTCTCTCTCTCTCTCTCTCTCTCTCTCTCTCTCTCTCTCTCTCTCTCTCTCTCTATCTCTCTCTCTCTCTCTCTCTTTCTCTCTCTCTCTCTCTCTCTCTCTCTTAAACAGTTGTATATGGCATTTTCAGTTATTCCAAATATTTGATTGCACAACACATTGTCTAATAATTTGGTTTCTAATTGTGAAAAATCAAAATGCAGATTGGATTGCTTAGTGCCTACATTATTAAAAAGTTGAACTTTCGAAGGTATATATCAAGTTTTGGACTTCTTTGATTTTGTTATTCGACACGGTTATGGTATCAGTACATTACTAACATCTAAAATTTATTTCAAGAGATTCAGCTTATCACGAGTTGGCTCTCATGATTCTCATGGCTTACCTTTCTTATATTTTGGTCGAGGTCCGTTTTCCTTTTACCTCTTCGCTCAATTTATATTTTATGTTACTTCTTTTTTATCATTATCATGGCTTACCCTTATATATTTACATATTGCAGCTCTTCGAGTTTGGCGGAATTCTCACAGTGTTCATTTGTGGAATTGTTATGTCACACTACACATTGTATAATGTGAATACACTTTCTAGAGTTACCGCCATGTAAGTATTCAATTTCAAAAAAGTCCCAAATAAAATTTTGGTACTTATTTGTTTATTTATTTATTATTTATTTTTAACAGGCATGCTTTTGCAACGATGTCGGTTATTACCGAGAGATTTATCTACCTCTATCTGGGTATGGATGCATTAAACATTGAAAAATGGAAAGCTGTGAGCAAAAGGTAAAAGAAGTTGTAAACTTGCTCTATTAATCTTACTTTGAATTCAAACATTGAAAAAACATATTTAATTTGTAAAATTTCCGTTTGTCGATTTACTTTTCTAGCCCTGGAAGCTCTGTTGGAACAAGTTCACTGATGCTAAGCCTAGTTATGCTCGGGAGAGCATCATTCGTTTTCCCTTTATCCTTTTTTTCCAACTTACTAACCAAGTCTGAGCATGATAAACTCAGCCTCAAGCAACAGGTTAACTTTTCAAGACTATTATTATTATCATCTGTTTTTCTTTCGTTCGGTTGCAATAAATGTTGAACAATTATTATGACTATCGTACAGTTGGCAATTTTCTGGTCTTGTCTAACGCGAGGTGCTATTCCCATGGCTCTCTCTTATAATCACGTATAATAAGAGAAGTACAGTAGAACCTTCTCGGTCGCGACTTGAACGCAACATCCTAAAACATATTTCGTTAAATTAATAGAATTTGGCTGGTTCTGACAGTATTAATATTGCAATTTTCATTTTGTTTTTTTAAATCGGTTGAACCTAAACACATTGTATATTCGATTTCATGTTTCTTACATTGAACAATTATTTGCAGTTTTGAAAATCTGGCGACGATAATAAGCAGCAAGCGAATGCAATCATGATTACATGCACAATCATTGTAGTCATGTTCAGTACAGTGGTAAGAACATATATTATCATGTCTATATATAAAAAGACATTGATTTGAGTAATTTGTATAAACAATTGGTTTATTGTTCAGGTTTCTGGATCGTTAACGACGTATCTTATAAGGCTTATGCTCCCTCCGTCAGACTTTGAAAATAATACACATTCTTCGGAACCTCGTAGCCCTTCAAGCTCTACAATTAATATACGGCCCTTTCTCAGCAATTATACTATACAAGATTTGGAAGAAGACGATCGGATAAGCTCTAGAAACATTTCACGTTTAGTCTTGTTTCTATGCTCCCCATACAACTCGGTCCATTATTACTCGAGAAAATTGGACAATGCATTTATGCGCCGTGTGTTTGGTGGCAGGGGATTTACTGTGAACCTTACAAGCTCACCTGAAGAAACATTGGACCATTCACTATTAGTTTAGATATATTTTCAAGTGTTTTTGTTCCTTATTTTCGTTTAGTATAGTGTGTGTATAGGATGCCACGTGTACATAGGACTTTTTAGTTTTTAACGATGTATTCTGGGCCGCTCCTGAGAATTTTGGGCCCAAGGCGCTTTCAAGGATGTCCTGAAATTGTTGCTCCTTTTATATTATCTTCTATGCAAAAAAACAATTTTTTTTCTTAAATAGTAATTAAGAAATTTACATAATCTTCTAACTAACACACAACAAAGACAAATATAAGGGTTTTGATCTAAGGTGTTTAGTCAATAACAACATATATACGATTATGAAAGTGAATGCTAGCTTTTTTCAGACATCCGATTAATATAAAATATAGCAGCATATATGATATATCCTATTATTTGGTTGTAATTGGCATACCTCATGCCGTATTCTCGGGATGATTATAGTTTCAGTCCCCAAAAATTGGCACAATTTTCACTTTTGGTTCCCCATTTACGTGTGTCAATAAAATGTGATGTCATGTTGCCACATCTTAACGTAATGAGTCAATTTACTATATTATTGTCTAATACATAATATTAAAAAAAAATACTAAATCAATATTACTGCGTTACTCGGTAATTTTACTTCGTTACCCAATAATATTACTGACTTACTGTATTAACCGGTTAACACATGAAAAAAGGATTTTTTTTTAATATTATTGTATTAGATAATAATATTAATGTGTTGATCACTCAACCAAAAAATAAATTAAATAAAGTCAACGCATAAAAAATAAGTGATGTTAACCCCGATCAACACTGGAAAATAAATTTCTAAAAAAATTCAAAACACTGGTCAACAATGGAATCGATAAAAATTGGATTAGAAATCATTGGTGAAAATATGGTTAAATTGGGGTTTGAAATCATAATTGTGTTTGTTTAAAGGGTTGCGGTAATTTTGTCATAAATATTTTTAGATAAGAAATTTGTTAGCAATTCCAAATAATATAGGGGTCAATTTACAATTTGCTGAAAGAAAAACCTCAAATTCAACCATAATTTTACGGTTGACGGCCAAATAGACGGAGGGACCTAATGTGTTAAAATGTGACAACATATACATGAGAGTGTATTTTGTTGATGACGGTAATAGGGGACTAAAGGTTAACTGTAATTATCCCTCGTACTCTCTTATAATAACAACTACTAATCAACCATTAACATGGCACCTACAAAGCCTTTTACAGGAGAAACTGCTTATTCTCGATTCATTGGGGTGCAAATTATGGAGTGCGAAAGTTGTTGGGTCCGGATTTGGTTCAACACATTGTTGATGGATTAACAAGTCGAGAAAATATGAAAACGGCTTAAGACCGTCAACAAGGAGACTAGATATAGAGAGTGCCATAGGAGAATCATGTATATTTAAAAGACGTCCCGGCTCAAAGAAGTCTCTCTCTCTCTCTCTCTCTCTCTCTCTCTCTCTCTCTCTCTCTCTCTCTCTCTCTCTCTCTCTCTCTCTCTCTCTCTCTCTCTCTCTCTCTCTCTCTCTCTCTCTCTCTCTCTCTCTCTCTCTCTCTCTCTCTCTCTCTCTCCCTCTCTCTCTCTCTCTCCCTCTCTCTCCCTCTCTCTCTCTCTCTCTGGGATGGGATGGTGATGGCGATGGCCATCGTGGTGGTTCTGTGGGGGGAGGCTCTAGTGGTGACTCGATGCTGGGCATAAGGATGGCGCTCGTTGGGGTGGCGGCGCTAGGGGTTGGGGGATGGTGTCGGTGGCGCATTAATGTTGAGGGTGGGGATAGCGACGGCAGCGTGGGTGGGGTTTGTGGCATCTTTAGTGACGTTGGCGTCGCGAATCTAGGGTTTGGTGGGGGATAGAGGGTTTGGTGGGGCAAATCTAAGATTTTTCGATTTCATATCTACAGATGTCTGTGAGTGTGTATGGGTGTCTGGCGACTAGGGTTCAAAGGAAGAGTTAGGGTTTTAAGAATATGTGACTACGGATTACTACAGTTTCCTACGGGTGTTTATACGTGACTACGGACTACTACGGTTTCCTACGGGTTTCTATAGATGACTACACCAAAAAAAAATAAAAAAAAAAAATCATTATTTTCAATATGATGTAGAAAAAAAAAAAAAAACTAGATTTTTATAATAGTGAAAAAAAGCAAGAAAAATAAAATAAAAACATGCACTACGAAAAAAGGTGTTGGGTGCTAAATACCCACACGCAAGTGCACGTATCGCAAACAAGTAGTAAAGTGGACTCGTGAGAGTCGGATGTCGATCCCATAGGGAATACGCAAATTACCTAATCCTAAGTACCAAATTCTAACAATTGTGATTTTTATCCAGCCTACGCACGTTTGTAAAATTAAATCAATTAATTAATTAAACTAATTAAGAAAGCAAATAATCACGAGAAAATATCAATATAAAACGGATCTAGGATTCTATCTTCCCCCTATGCGATAATTCTTCACCCAATTAATCTCCAATCATGCAAGTTATGATTCCCGATTATTAACCCAAGACACGAAATTACTCACAACCAACTGTCGTTGTATTATAAGTCTATTATTCATAAAAGATTCACTATATGTCTATGCAAACCTAGTATGAATAAAGCATTAAATAACAAGTCTCGAAAACGGCTACCTAAGGTATTATCTGTATATCTATGATAATACATGCAATCAACACACGCATTCGGTGAAAAACTACTCGAAGGCTCTTCTATCCCTGTTCTAATTATTAAAACGATCTGTCAATCAATTCTAACAATAACCAATAGCAACATAAATTAGCTACGTTCATGCGCTAAATAAGATCAAGATAGAAGAAATAATCGAAGAATTAAACTTGCATAAAAGTATAAAAAGAGGTTCGAATCACCACATAGGGTTCCAACAAAATCCTAGAATAAAAACATAGCTACTCATGTTCTTAACGAAAAGCATAAAAAAAATACGACAGTTCATAAAAATCTAGAAATAAAAGTAAAGGAAAAACTATGATGAAGATTCATCAAGTCTTCGTCTTCGTTGCTCCGTTCTCTTGCTCCTAGATTGCGTGTAGAAAAATAAAGATAAAGATAGATCCCCTTAATTGTGTGCTTTTTGGCCTTTAAATAGGGGTCAAAGATATAATATGGCGGGTTTCCTTGTGTAATTAAAATTCCTTCACTGCGCCAATACGTTCCTCCGGACGGCCGTGCGAGAATTCGTTCTTAAATCCGGACGGCCGTCCGGTCTTTAATTCTTCAGAATTCTGATTTTTCTACTTTTGGCCCACTTTTTCTCCGAATTTGCAGTTTTGACCCCAAAAGTTTCCAATTCTTCAATTGGTACCTAAAATACAAATAATAGCCATTTTAAGCACCACTTATCGTTAAAACACACCAAAAGTTCCAATTAGAAGGTACAATTAAGTGTATAAATATATACTTAACACACCCCCAAACTTGAACTTTTGCTTGTCCTCAAGTAAAATCAATTTAAGAGCACAAAACACGACTATACATCTCATTACATAGATCGATTGGTCAACTTCGTGTTTTCAGAAGTTGCAATTATGATGATAATTCCTAGGTATTCGCAAGCTTAACATTCAACGGCACTTAGTCACTCACTATTACAAAAAACCATAAATCATACAATTGCTTCAAGTATCCAATATTTGCAAGTTAAAAATAGAAAGAATTTATACTTACATGCATATATTTAACTCCAAATACTCACCAAATTATTCTACTCAACTAATATTGAACAATAAGCTATTGGGATCATTGGGACTTTGTGGCTTTCAATTATTAGGCTCTTTGGTCCGAGGAAGGTAATATGGGTATGTGTGGCTAATTTTTCTTGGATTGAGGTGATTTCACCAAAAATTGAAAGATAGGCGTTTGAAACAATGAATTCACCTCTAAGGGCACAAATAAACTCGATTCTCAAAAGTTCACTCTTCAACACTTTTGCCTTTTAGGCAATGGATCGAGTTTTCAACCCAATTCAAAACTAGTCCTTATTTCTCCCTTCTAATCTATTCTTCTTCTTCTTTTTCTCTTTTTTTTTTTTTTTTTTTTTTTTTGAATCGAATTTAGATATATATATATATATAATAAGATGCACATATATATATATATATATATATATATATATATATATATATGTATATATATATATATATATATATATATATATATATATATATATATCTCTTTTTTTGTTTTTTTTTTTCGAAGAAGAAGAAAGATCTTATAAGAATTTTCGATCGACCTCCAAGGGATAATTATTCAAGAATCTCCACTTTTCTACCTTCTACATATTGGCTAAAAGAAAGAACACCTTTTCTCCAAGGCTCAAATCAAGGTTCTAAGGATAAATTCGACAAAAAGGGTCGGCTTGAACGGCTCAAACGGTTCAAAGAAGGCCTAAATCAAATCCCACATCACTTACTACCCAACACTTTTAAGTTTGAGATTTTAAACCGAACAAAGCATGATTTAGCACAAATAAATTCCAAAATTAAAATACAAAACATTCAACCAAAGCAATGCACAAGGTGTGATTCCTAGCAATAATTCACTTCTACGTTCCGTTGAATCGAAAGCTAGACAAATATGTGATCCTTATCGACATAAAACAAGTAATATCATCATCAAACATTGACCATCTCCCATCATCATAACTCATCGATGCATCGAACCAATTAATTTTTTTTTTTTTTTCAAAGCAAAAGAATAAAATGGAAATAACAAAACGCAAATAAAGCATGCAAACTAAAAAAAAAAATTAAAACACAAATAAAGCGCACATAAAATAAAACAAGTAGTTAACCACCCCCAAACTTAAAATTCACATTGCCCTCAATGTGATTTGCCCGGAGTTTAAGGATAGAAAACACCTGTTTAAGCGTCGGGACCATCGTCGCGTTGCTCACCAACTCCACCTTGCGCATGAGCATCACCATCTTCTTCATCATCCGAAAGCTTGGGTACCGGCTCAAGAATCAGTGCGGGCAACAGAGCCGGTTCGGCGCACTCGGGAGTGCCGCATGCCAAATGGCGCACAATGGTTTGGAGGATCTTCCCTGACCACTGTTGGAGGGATTCAATCGTGCTCACCTTGTGCTCCACCGTGGCAAGCCGATTTCTCGTGATCCCCAACTCTCGCTCCATTCTTCTTTGAAATCGCCGGTCCGAACTTGTACTTGGACCCTCGGGTGGAGCTATTGGTTGGTTATCGACGGGTTGCTCGCAATCTTGGATGGGTGCCTTGTATTGTCGGGCCGCAAGGTTACTCATCGGCTTCCGAATCGATGTGAGAATATCCGTCGTTTTGGTTGGTTTTCTTGCCCTTCCCCTTGCCTTTTGAAGTGCCTTTGCCTTGTGAAGTGCCCTCCCCATCACGTCCTCGTTTCCCCATACTTGGAGAATGCTTGTGGAGGAGATTTGGATTGAATTGGTGTGCAAAATTTCCCCCAAACTTGACTTGGGCAATTCGTCGAACACCTTGTGGGCGTTCTTGGTGGAATGGATTTTTGGAGAAATTTGCACCTTTCTTGAAGCCTCTCTGCACAAATCAACAAGAAACCACCAAGATTGAGTAGTATGTATGTGTAGTTGGTGAATTTTCGGTGAAATTGGACAAAGAAAAGAATAAAATTCGGAAGAGAAAGACTAGGGTTCGAAGTGGGGGTGAGGGGTTTTGGAATTGTGAAGATTGGGGTGTGAAAAACTCTATCTAAAACTGCCCCTTTTTTTTTCGGACGGCCGTGCGGGATTTAAGCCAGAATTCCGCACGGCCGTGCCAATTACCGGTTTTGGGCAGTAGCCCCTTGAACTCTCGGACGGCCGTGCGAGATTTAAGCCTTAAATCCGCACGGCCGCGCCAAATTGCGATTTTGAGCAGTAGCTTCTTCCGTTTCTCGGACGGCCGTGCGAGATTCCAGTTCTTTTTCGCACGGCCGCACCAATATGCGTGTTTGCCCAGTAGCTGCTCCAAAATCTCACACGGCCGCGTGAGATTCCTGCCTTTTTCTGGCACGGCCGTGTGAATAATTGCAATTAGGTCCCTGCAAAATAAAAACTTCTTATTAGTGCCCCTGAAACTTTTTTTTTTTTTTTTTAAAGTAGAAATAAAATAAAAACAAACTAAAATTTTAAAATAACATAAAATAGTAAAAACGAAAGCTCGAGTTGCCTCGCGAGAAGCGCTAATTTTACAGTCTTCAGCCGGACTTTGTCTGCTTCTTTGTTTAAGCTAACGTGACCGAAGTCACTTGGCAATTGAATTTCTCTCCCCGATGATGCTCGTTTGATTTTTTAGGTGGCCACATCCTCCTTGCACGTTCATCACCGTTAGCACCCCAACTCTTTTGACTATCTCTCGGAGGTGTTGAAATTGAATTTGCACAATAGACGGGCTCCTTCCGATTCCCTTTTCCGTTGTCATCTACTGCACTCAATGATGCTTTCCCATGGTCCAAAATAGAAACATCAAATTTTTCATGATTTGTAAAATCCATAAGCTCAATAGTAAAACACTCATTATTTCACATGGATTTTTATTAGCACAAAAAACATTAAATTTGATCGTTTCATCATGCACCGTCATTGTAAGATCACCACTAGCACAGTCAATTAGAGTTTTCGAAGTGGCCAAAAACGGTCTCCCTAAAATAAGAGGTATCTCCCTATCTTCATCTATATCGAGTACAACAAAATCAACCGGGAAGATAAATTTGTTCACCTTTACTAGCACATTCTCTAAAATACCTTTTGGGTAAACTAAAGACCTATCGGCTAATTGAAGAGTTATAGCCGTAGGTTCAATCTCACCTAACCCAAGATTTTGATAAGTAGAATAAGGCATAAGATTAATGCTAGCACCTAAATCAATAAGCGATCTAAAATTTTTACCTCCTATAGTACAAGGGATTGTGAACTTACCTTGATCGCCGAGTTTTTGTGGAAGGGGCCGTGTAAGAATTGCACTACATTGTTCCGTGAGTTGGATCATCTCGTTCCCTTGCAATTTCTTCCTTTTTTTTCACGAGATCCTTGAGGAATTTTACCCACTTTGGCATCTTTTGAAGGGCTTCAATAAACGGAATATTTACTTGGATTTCCTTCAGCTTGTCCAAAAATCTTTGATAATCGGCATCGAGCTTCTTCTTTATAAGCTTCTGAGGATATGGAATTGGAGGGGCTCGTGATTTCACTGGGGACGATAGTGGTTCTTCGTGAGTTGCTTCTTTTTCCCCTATCACGCTCGGTTTCTCGATTACCGTGTGTTCCTTCTCTTTTCGTGGGGCTTCCTCCAATTGTCTCCCATTCCTTAAACTCACAGCGTTGCACTGCTCGACGTTGTTCTCCCGAGGATCTTCTGTATTCGACGGCAGTGCTCCCGATGGCCTCGCGGTTAGCTGGGTTGCGAGTTGACCCATCTGTGTTTCCAAATTTCGGATGGAGGCTTGGGTGGTTGTCATAAATTGCGCCAAGATATTTGCGAGATCTCCACCTTGAGGTTGAGCTTGAGGCGGATTTTGAAATCCGGGAGCTGGTCGTGAATGATTAGGCGGTTGACCTTGAGGTGGTGCTTGCCTATGTCCTTGTTGATTTCCTCCCCACCCAAAGTTAGGGTGATCCTTCCATCCCGGATTGTACGTGTTGGAGGACGGGTTCCTCTGTTGTCGGTTGGTGTCGTGCACATAATTCAGAGACTCCGTTTCTTCTACGCGCTGGTCGGGAACTTGGACTGTGTGGACTTGCTGAGTCTGCAAAGCCGCTACTTGCTTCGATAGCTTCTCTAATTGGGCCGTGATTGCAGTGACCCCGTCTAACTCCAAAATTCCTCCCGTCTTGACGGCTCCGCTATTCGACCGATCCGATGCCCGCATGTATTTATTTCTAGCGATTCGCTCCAAAAGCTCGTATGCTTCATCGTAGGTCAAACTCATGAACATTCCTCCAGCTGCAGAGTCGAGCACGGTTCTCAAGTTGTCTTTTAGCCCATCGTAAAATATTTGCAGTTGGCGCCACTCTTGAAGTCCGTGATTCGGGCACCTCCTTACTAACTGTTTGAACCGCTCCCACGTCTCGAATAATGCTTCACCGGCTTCTTGTATGAAATTTTGAATTTCTCTCCGGATTCTCTCAGTTTTTGTTGGGGAGTTGTATGTGTTCATGAAAAGTTGTGCTAGCTGGGCCAAGACGAGATGGAGTGCGGTGCGCGAGTTTGTAACCATTCTCGGGCTGCTCCTTGTAAGGAGTGCTTGAACAGGCGGAGTTGCAGTGCTTCGGGTGCTACTCCGTTCATCTTGTGCGAGTCACATGTTTCGAGGAAGTTGACCAAGTGGAGGTGTGGGTCTTCATGAGCCAATCCACTGAATAACCCATTGTTTTGGAGCATCGTGAGGAGTCCCGCTCGAATCTCGAAATTGTTGGCTTCAATGGGGGGCTGCTGGATAATTGATTGAAACCCATTAAGCGTTGGAACGGTGTACTCATGCAGTGCTCGTTGACGAGGTGGTGGATTAATTAGCTGGCGTTGTTCTTGCTCAATGACGACTTCCCCCACCGCATTCGGTAGGCGCCCTTGGTTATCTCCCCCACGATTAATCTCTTCTTCCATCGTTGCGGGAGCGTTTTGAGCTAACCGTTGATTTCTCCTGGCTTGCCTAAACGTTCGCTCAATTTCGGGATCGAGAGGTAGTAAGTTTGTGTCGTGTCCTCTTCGCATAAAAAGTACCTAAAAAAAATAATTAAATAATTAAATAAAATAAACAAAATGGCTGAAGTAAGAGAAATTTCTCAAATTTAATATTAGGATAAATAAACAATTTAGCCGTATTCCCCGGCAACGGCGCCAAAAACTTGTTGGGTGCTAAATACCCACACGCAAGTGCACGTATCGCAAACAAGTAGTAAAGTGGACTCGTGAGAGTCGGATGTCGATCCCACAGGGAATACGCAAATTACCTAATCCTAAGTACCAAATTCTAACAATTGTGATTTTTATCCAGCCTACGCACGTTTGTCAAATTAAATCAATTAATTAATTAAACTAATTAAGAAAGCAAATAATCACGAGAAAATATCAATATAAAACGGATCTAGGATTCAATCTTCCCCCTATGCGATAATTCTTCATCCAATTAATCTCCAATCATGCAAGTTATGATTTCCGATTATTAACCCAAGACACGAAATTACTCATAACCAACTGTCGCTGTATTATTAGTCTATTATTCATAAAAGATTCATTATATGTCTATGCAAACCTAGTATGAATAAAGCATTAAATAACAAGTCTCGAAAACGGCTACCTAAGGTATTATCTGTATGTCTACGATAATACATGCAATCAACACACGCATTCGGTGAAAAACTACTCGAAGGCTCTTCTATCCCTGTTCTAATTATTAAAACGATCTGTCAATCAATTCTAACAATAACCAATAGCAACATAAATTAGCTACGTTCATGCGCTAAATAAGATCAAGATAGAAGAAATAATCGAAGAATTAAACTTGCATAAAAGTATAAAAAGAGGTTCGAATCACCACATAGGGTTCCAACAAAATTCTAGAATAAAAACTTAGCTACTCATGTTCTTAACGAAAAGCATAAAAAAAATACGACAGTTCATAAAAATCTAGAAATAAAAGTAAAGGAAAAACTATGATGAAGATTCGTCAAGTCTTCGTCTTCGTTGCTCCGTTCTCTTGCTCCTAGATTGCGTGTAGAAAAATAAAGATAAAGATAGATCCCCTTAATTGTGTGCTTTTTGGCCTTTAAATACGGTGCAAAGATATAATAGGGCAGGTTTCCTTGTGTAATTAAAATTCCTTCACTGCGCCAATACGTTCCTCCGGACGGCCGTGCGAGAATTCATTCTTAAATCCGCACGGCCGTCCGGTCTTTAATTCTTCTAAATTTTGATTTTTCTACTTTTGGCCCACTTTTTCTCCGAATTTGCAGTTTTGACCCCAAAAGTTTCCAATTCTTCAATTTGTACCTAAAATACAAATAATAGCCATTTTAAGCACCACTTATCGTTAAAACACACCAAAAGTTCCAATTAGAAGGTACAGTTAAGTGTATAAATATACACTTAACAAAAGGTAATAACAAAAATGCTAGATGCAAAAATGAAAATTTAAATGCAGAACTAAATATTAATTGGTGCTTATTTTATAGTCATTACAGTTAAATCGCACTGCCGCCTATTTGCTGAATAGAGTCAAAACCAAGGCAGTTAAATCCACACTGTTGATTTTAAATGCCTATGAAAATCTACTCATCTGTTGAGACAGACTGCGTGTTACGGCATTAGGTGTGGTAACAGAACTCTTGTGTTGTCACAGTAATTAACCTTCTAAAAGCAGAATAAAAAAACACAAGAATTTAATGTGGTTCGGATACTAACGTATCCTACATCCTTGAGGACTTGCAAACTAGTTCAGATTTACATTGTACATTAATAGGACTTAATAAAACACTAAAGAATCCCTCTTTATGTTATACGCCGTTCTTGCAGACGACTCGAACTTACTGATAATCAAAGAAATTCCTCCATCCGCACTCTTGGACTCCTTCCATTGGTGAACTCCCTTCAAATGATGGATCGACCTCTCCCGAGATATTTTAAGAACTTCTCTTGAAATGCCGATCTTCTTTATGGCCTGGTAGAAGAAACCCGTCCTGTTGCCACACCTGATGTCCCGACAGGGCTGCAGCACGGGCTGCACCCTTCAAAGGCTTTATGGTGGAATTTTTCTTATTAAATCTCCATAAGACTCATATGAGGTTGACGTCCTTATATAGGCACATAATTCATCACCCTAAATCTAACTTGAGCCCTAAGAAATCGATTTAACTAGGTAATAGAATCCTAGTCGATTTCTACTTCTATTCTAGATAAGTACAAAATATACCTAACTAGAATATAATACATGGAAATAAATCTAAGTCCTAATAACAATATTACAAGAATAGGATCGTAATGAATTCCAAAATAAACATGGAAAACAAATCTTTGCCAATCTTTAATTTCCACGTATGGCGAATTTGTTCAATCTTCACTAACAGAAATATGGCGCCATTACACACCATACGAACTTTGTCATTCTCGGAAGCCCATCATCAAACATATTAAGATATGGGGTTGTCTCGCTTATGTGAAACGATTAATGGGAGACAAGTTGGATAGTAGATCCGACTTGTGCTACTTTGTGGGGTATCATGAGGAATCAATGGGATACGAATTATATTATGTTAAGGAAGCAAGAACATTTGTTTCAAGAAATGCCACATTTTTGGAAAAAAAGAGTTTCTATAAGATAGAAAAGGCAGCATGATAGAACTTGAAGTAGTTCAAGAGCCACAAAGTGAAGTTAAATCACAAGAACAAGTAAACGGGCCAATACAACAGTCCACTAATATACCTCCTGAACCTTCAGTTCACACATCCGAAAGAGTTCGGGAAATGCCTGATAAGTTATTCCTCCTCGAATATGATGAAGATCATGTTGAACTTGGACGAGATCCAAGGACATACAATAAGGCTGTATCGGATACAGACATGGGACATTGGCTAAATGCCAGGAAATCCGAAACGGACTCCATCTAGTTCAACAAGGTATGGACCTTGGTAGATCCACCCAATGGAATAGTTCCCATAGGCTGCAAATGGATATATAAGAAGAAAATTGGAGTGGATGGAAAGATATCGACCTACAGAGCTAGATTGGTAGCAAAAAGATATACTCAAAGACAAGGTGTTGACTATGAGGAAAACCTTTTCACCAGTCGCAATGCTGAAGTCCATTATGATTTTTCTGGCCATAGCTGCGTGGAACGACTATGAAATATAGCAAATGGATGTGAAGACCGCTTTCCATAATGGATACATTGAGGAAGAGATTTATATGGCGCCGGAAGGCTTTATATCTTCTGGAAGTGAGAAAAAAGTTTGCAAACTCCAGCGATCCATTTATGGATTAAAACAAGCATCATGTAGGTGGAACATAAGGTTCGACTCAACTATCAAAGAGTTTGATTTTGAGAAAAACCCGGAGAAACCTTGTGCATACAATAAGGTTAGTGGGAGGGCAGTGATATTTTTAGTGCCTTATGTCGACAACATTCTACTAATTGGGAATGACGTAGGAATGTTGCAACAGACAAAAGCATGGTTGTCTACACGTTTCTCAATCAAGGATTTGGGAGACGCATTTTACATATTAGGAATACACATCTATAGAGATAGAGCTAAGAAGATGCTAGGCTTATCCCAAACCTTGTACATAGACACCGTTATGAAACTGTTTAGCATGGAAGAATCCAAGTAGGGATTCTTGCCAATGTCCCATGGGGTTCGTCTCTCAAAATCCATGTGTCCTCAGACACCTAATGACATCGAGGAGATAAAAAATACACCATATGCTTCTGCCATAGGAAGCATAATGCATGGCATGCTATGTACGAGACCCGATATTGTGTATGTTGTGAGTGTCACAAGCAGATATGAGTCTTAACCCGGTCTAGCTCACTGGAAGGGTGTGAAAAATATCCTCAAGTACTTACGATGGACTAGGGATTTATTTTTAGTCTATTGGGGTGCCGAGTTGAAATTACGAGGTTTTACCGACCCCTAGTTTTCAATCTGAGGCGGACGACTCAAAGTCGTACTCGGGATTAATATTCACGCTTAATGGTGGTGCCGTGTGTTGGAAGAGTACCAAGCACAGTAAAACGGCTGATTCCACTACCAAAGCTAAATATATTGCAGCATTGGAGGTTTCAAAAGAAGGGACTTGGATAAGGAAATTCATCCAAGAGTTGGGTGTTGTTCCTAATGCTAATGATCGAGTACCGTTGTAGTGCTATAACACCAGAGCCGTGGCGCAAGCTAAGGAGCCGAGAACTCATCAGAAGTCCAAGCATATTCTGGGGAAGTATCATGTGATCCGAGAGATCATTGATAGAGGTGAAGTCAAAGTAGAACGAGTCACCTCGGAAAAGAACATTGCAGACCCCTTCACGAAGCGTTTACCAAGATCGGTCCACGAGAAACATCGAGAGTCGATGGGATTACGATTTATGGGTAGTTGGATTTAGGTTAAGGGGGAGATTTTTAGAGTAGATGACCAACAAGCCAACTTGTGGTTGTGGTGTTTCATTTATTCTTGTAATAAATAATCTTTTTTTCTTATTAATGATAAAACACCAATTGGCATTTTATATATTTGTCCCTGGCATAAGCATAGATATAGTCCTTACAGTTAATATAATTACTTATATTTCATCTACTAGGATCATGAGAAATTTACTAAAGTATTATAACTTCTTAACTGTGTTCCTAGTCGAAGGGTTACGCTAGCAATGAGGATATCGGCCTTTCCCATTAAGAGACTAGCACTTGGTGTATGTGTATCGCGTCTCATAAGTAAACGGTATTGTGATATCGGCATAAATAAGTGGGTGCTCGTAAGTTGACGAGTTCACGGAACTCCCTCATCCTAGAAATCTCTAAGTGGCTCTCAATAATCGAGTAGACATCTCTATGATATAGTTGTACACCATTAGTCCTTAAGACCTAGACATCACTATGACTTCACTAGAGGACTAGTTGTATCGTGACATGTCCATGAGTTCTACCGAGGACCGCCCCAAGGGCCAGTGTTCGTGCAGTCTGAAATCTAGTAGGAGGTCTATGCATTGTAGTCGGGGATTCGATCGCTAGAATAGTCTTGGATGTCCTGTGTGTTCTCATAGTTTGTAATCCATAAGTCTCTGGCCAGCTCTGACTAAGTGATGATTAGGGAATTTGATTCTCTAAGTCATGCATGTACCGATTACAACACTTAGAATTATCGCACAGTTATTGAACTATAAACGAGGGCTCGACGAACCAATGCCTCTAGTTCAATCGGGACATATGTATCAAAGGGATCGTACTGTACGTTAACTATATCAAAAGGTTCTTGCAGGCACTTCATTTTTATCTAGGGAATCATGACGCGTAGTTTCCAAATGCCAATCTTGATTCGTTGGGTGATTAAGGTGAAACGAGCTTCATCTTAATCGTATCTCTAAGGGACGAAACTCGTCCCCTTAGAGTTACGATTAAGACGAAGCTCGTTTCACCTTAATCACCCAACGAATCAAGATTGGCGTCTAGATCCTTGAATAAACGGTCAAAGAGAAAAATGTTTAATCATTGCACGATTGGAATTCAATGTGATTGAGTCCAACATTTGTAATTTGGAATTATGAATGAAAATAAGAAAAGGAAAAGAATAGGCGAACATGTTAGTGAACTTTCTAAATCGGGAAGTTTCCAAATTTAGAAAGTCCACTAAATTAGGGTTTCCACTTTTAGAAATTGGAAATCGAGAATCGGCACTCGCAGTGATGAGGACATTCGATGATTCCGAAAATGTAATTGTTATAAGTTTCCAATCATTGGTTTATGAGAAACGAGCGAAGAAAAACTAACGGACATAAGCTGTTAGGTCTGGTCCAACTTAAGCCCGTTAGGGCTTATATACAATAACTATAAATAAAAGATTTATAGGTCTTGTACAATAAAGTGAAAAAAAACCTAGCCGCTCAACCCTAGTTTGCTGCCATCTCCGCCAGTCCATCGCCGCCACCGTCGTTGGAAATTGGGTCCCCACGCGCCGCTTGTTCTGGGCAGCTTTCTGCTTTTATTATTCTTCCCTTTTATTCTGACTTTTACGTGTCTAATGGCACGTATCAATTGAATTCGGTGTACGAGGTGAAATCCAAGAGGAGGATGACGAAGGAGTCGAACTTCCGAAACATTGTCGATGATCCGCCACCGTACGCGCTCTCACGCGTCGTCCGAAGACAGCGCGTGAATCTCACGCGCCGCCGCTACTCCGCGCGTCCATCGCTGCCGCATCTGCCGACTGCACGGATTGGTTTATGTGGCAGTTTGCGTCTCCGAATGTTTGCCTCATGCTTCAAGAGGTAATTTTCGAATCCGATATTATTATCTTGTATTAATTTAATATGATTAAACTATATGTTTTATATGCAGTATGTTTTTCATGAATGATGTTATGAAATTGTTTATGCATGATTTGCGATTTACTGCGAGCATGCTACTCGATTTAATTAGCGAATATATTATAGGAATGTTTGTTTATAATTTTCGCTGGAAGCATTAAGGTACACAATTAATTGCTATTATCGAGTACGTGTGATGATTAAATTCGTTTTTCATATAATTTTTTTTGTTTTCCGCTGCGTACACGTGCTTGATTCCCAACATATAATTCCTTTTATTTCCAACAACTACAAACATGGTAATTGTGGAAAATTGAAGCTGAATAGAATTCCTAATTCATTTTGGTCACATACTCCCACGTGGAGTGTAACAATCTCCCCCTTTGTCATTGATTGGTCAGAAGAGTTACTCCCCTTAAATATATGATACTTGCATGAACAAGGGTTAGAAAATTCAAAATAACATCTGCAAATATAAACTGTTGCAACAATTCATTGAACTATATAAGCTCTTAGCAAAACCTACCTAGGAAAGCAGATAGTTAAAATTGTTCAAATAAGCAGGGAACAAGAAGATATGCAGTTGGAGAATCAACTTCCCTTCACAATGCTCCTCAACTGTGTCAACAATTGAATGAATTCCTCCTTTATTTTTGCACTGTTCCAGCAACTGATGAACTGTCTCAACAGTTGTCTGAACTCCCAGTGTATTCCAGCACTGTTCCAGCAAGTGTCTGATGAACTGTAGCAACAGTTGTTTGAGCTCCCCCTCTGTTCATGCCAGCTTTATTGTTCTTTTTCACCCATTTCTGGGCAATCACCATGCATAGATAAATTAACATGGATCAATGATATCGATGTGTCGAGCAATCTGTCCAAACACTTAACAAAAATATCAAACGAAGAGAGAATCTTGAAAGCAAGTGAGGCACACAAACTCACAAACCCAATACCACACGACAATTGTAAGGCAAAATCAAATGATAGTGATATAACATCCAACAATAAATAACCACGAAAACTAACTTTTTCAAACTTCATAAGACATGTGGGAATGTGAGGAGTAGGCCCAATAGATCCGGTCGCAACAAAAAAATATATTTAACCGGCACAAAAAAAACACCTCTCTCTCTCTCTCTCTCTCTCTCTCTCTCTCTCTCTCTCTCTCTCTCTCTCTCTCTCTCTCTCTCTCTCTCTCTCTCTCTCTCTCTCTCTCTCAACAAGGAATGAACGTGAGTGAAGAGACAAAAGTAAAGAGAATACTTCATGGACAATTAAAACATATGGGATTTATCTTCACATTAACGATAAACGCAACCCCCCAAAATCTGACTGCCAAGACAACCAACAAACTAAGTAATCCCAAGTCACACACAAGAGATGCTCTTATATGGTAGCATGCACACACGTCCAATGGTAGCTGTTTCCCATGAATAATAGACAAAGTATAAAAGATAAATTACATCGGTCATACAATGTGTAGTCCCCTAGGCTTTCTAACTAAGCCTTGTAACGAGCTTCTGGCCAAGTGGTTTACTAAGTGGATTCAACTAGGGCTTTGAACTCATCACTGCCCAAGTTGATGTGCATATAGATAAATTACATTGGTCGTGGAATGTCCAGTACCCTGGGATTTCTAATTGAGCCTTGTAACGAGCTTTCGGCCAAGTGGTTTACTGACTCGACTCAACTAGACTTCGAACTAATCACCGGACAAACTAATATATATATATATGTATATATATATATATATGTATATATATATATATATATATATATATATATATGTATATATATATATATATGTATATATATATATATATGTATATATATATATATATATATGTATATATATATTAGCAATCCAAGAGTAGCTTTCACTCACTGAAAGAGGTAGATTTTTCCTATAAGAAGGTTCAACCATGACAAGAGTGTACTATTCATAGAAATAAATAAGTTAGAGCTTTTTTAGTAATCATTTTGGAAATTGGTGAAGTTCTACCCCACAAATATTAGATGTACACGAAGTATCAAATTCACATTTGTCTCAATCACATGCAGTATGCTTAATTCAAGTCTTATATGAGATGCAAAAACATATGAAGTGTCCTACTACTAACAGTTGCAAGTTAGGACACATAGACTGTTCCTACAGTTCATGCAACTGCACCAAATTAGACACCATAAATTCCCAGCGATTTTCGAAAGGAATCAAATCTCTATGCATCAAGTGTTTTTGCAAAGGCTTCGGTTAATTCATGCTCTGTTCCAGCATACTTGATTGAGACAACCCCCTTTTCAACCAAGCCCCTTATGAAAAAATGGCAAATATCAGTAAGCTTAGTTCTCGAATGGAGAATTGAATTCACATGATTATTTTTCGCACTCAAATTATCAAAATTCAGAAGACCAAGTTTTTTATGTCCTAAACTCGATTTGTTAACAGGACTATTGGAACGGTTAGTACTATTATCACATGATTTTAAAGAAGTAATGGCAGATAAAAAGTTAAGATCAAATTTCTTTACCCATATTTTTTGTTGAGTTTTATTCATTCAATCTTTATCTTGGGTTTTTGAGTCGACACAAAAGTGTGATCAATTTTAGCGGAAAGTGGTGAGAAGGCCATTATTCTTTTTACCATCTTCATGTACTTAAAATACCTAGGTCGTATATGACCAAGAACATGGCAAAAATGACAGGTAGGGACAAAAAAAATTCTTTGAGATGACCGTGTTGATGCAACTGTCGCAACAATCTGTGAAACAGTGGATTGTTTAATAAAATTGATTTTTGGTTTAGGATTTTCTTTCTATTTCAATGCATCAGTAGATAGCTGATTAGCCCATATACCTAGACGACTATAGTTTGGCTGATTTTTGTTCAAAATTTCATGCAAAGTTACCTTACCAGTATTAAACTTAGAAATAGCATCTTGGTTCTGAGTAAATTTAGCATGCAAACAACTTGTTTGTTTATCTAGTCTAATAGCCCTTTCCTCAAGAGTAGAAATTCTTACCTTCAACACCTTTTTCTCCTCTATGAGAACATGCTTATCCTTTTCAAGGCACTTAGTTACCTTAGATACTTCGATCCACTTCTGGTACATTTATTCATATACATCTTTAACCTCTTCTAGGGTTGGCTCTTCATCATCACTACTGCTCTCCGATTCATCTGCAAAAATAAATGGTGAATTCAGGCTATTATTCTTATCAGAAGATAATTGATCATACTGGAGTTCTGTCGGACAGACTGTTGCAACAGTTCCCTCGGTTCTGCTCATCGAAGTAGCACCATTGAATGCTACAAAGTTAGCGGTTTGGTCTTCTTTGTTGTTCTCATCCTCATCACTATCCTATTTATCACTCCAACCAGTGGTGAGTGACATTCTATTTTCTTCAATGTGTTCGCACACTCGGCATGAATATGTCCAAAACCCCCACACTCTCGACATTGTATTCTTCTAGACTTTGCATCATAAGATTAACCATTATTAGAAAATTTATTGAATGTTTGAGGGTTAACAGACTTACCTGATTGAAAGGAACTTCCTCTATTTTCAATTTCTTGACGCCTTTCAATGTTCTTTGACATAATTGCCAAGGATTCTTCAAAATCAAGGTCATACTCAGGAAATGTTTGGCATTTTGACTTGCCATGGGAAGCTTCAGCCTGGATTGCCACATTCTTCATCGTTTTCTTTTCTCGATGGGTATCGTTGTGGTTCGTTTCGTGTGCTAGCAGTTTCCCCATATGTCCATAAGTTCATCAAGTTGAGGTGTGTCAAAATCTCTCACTTCTTCAATAGCAGCTACTTTGTATGCAAATATTTCTAGTAATGATCGTAGCTCTTTCCTAACCAATTTACTTTCTGAGTATGGTTCGACGAGTGCATACGATTCGTTGTATATGTCGCACAACCTTGCATAAAAATCAGCAATCATCTCGTTTTCTTCCATCCTAAGATTCTCAAATCCGGTGGTAAGAATCTGCAGCTTAGATGTTCGGACAATTGACGTTCCTTCATATTGTAGGATCTCCCATGCCCTTTTTTTTTATTCACATGACGATATCTGTTTGAACTGATTGTCACCAACGCAAATGAAAATTGAGTTTATCGTCCTTGAGTTGTAACTGGCAAGTGAAAATCTCCGCATTATTCTATGCTTCTTCTGGTTTTACTGTCTCCACACCATATGTTCCTTTTGCCATGAGAGGGGTCCAACCAGTCACGTTAGCGCGCCAAGCTCATTCATCAACGGACTTGATGAACATCTTCATCTTCAATTTCCAGTAAGAGTAATTTGATCCATCCAAGAGAGGTGGTCGTACTGTAGATGTTCCTTCACGATGAAACATATGTGCACGTAACAAAATAAATTAATTAATTCCCGAAATCTCACTAAGTAGATCTAGTGACAGGCTCTTGATGTCAACTGTAAGAATTTATTTCGTGCAAATATTAATTATTTGTGTCGGATTCTGTTTTTCGTTATAACACAGTTTATAAAAACAAAAATAAACGAGACAAAAATGTAATGTGGTTTGAATACAATTGTACCCTACATCAATGAGGATCTGCAAAAAACGAATATTCAGTATTATTGTTTTACAAGCACAATATTAGGACTTAAACAATAAATTAAAGACTCCCTCTTTATCTTGACGCCGTTTTTGTGCAATACTCAAAACTTGTAACTCCGATTATGCCAGCCTCCTCTCCGCTCAGTTGAACACCCTTCAACGCTTAATCACTTCAGTCGGCGGATCGCTCTCCTCCCGAGATCTGTTTAAGCCCCTCTCCAGAAGAACCGATCTTCTTTTTGTATAGACGAAGCAAACTTGTGATAATCCTTGAATCTTGGTGTCAATTCTTGAACCTTGGTGTCTACCTTGAAGTTGATATATTTTCTATGAAAATCACGTACTCATGGTGGAGCAAAAAAAACGAGAGCAAAATATTTTCTCTGCAGATTTTCTCTAGATAAAAAAAACACGTAGGAGAAAAAAAAGAGAAATCTTTTTATCTAAAACAAGGCACGCCGAATAAGAACTCTTTTTCTCTCTTTTATACTTCAATAAAAACCTCATGTACAAGAAAGAGGAAATCACCTATTCACGTTCAATAGAGTTGTATGAGAAAGTGAGTCTTACTCATTCCGTATCTAAACTAAATTCCAAAAGGAATAAAATATTGATTAATGTCAACAAATAAAGACCAATTAATGATAAATACAAGAGATCAGATTGAAGAACGAATTCTCGTTTCTTTTGTTTCACACGTATGTTTGAATAAAATAAAGGAAAATATAATTCCTTTTATTTCCAACAATTCCACACATCGTAATTGTGGGAAATTGAATCTCAATAGAATTCCCAATTAATTTTGGTCACATACTCCCACGTGGAGTCTAACACACATATGGCTTTTCTGACTTTTCACAAAACCATGAGCCAAACACCTCTATTTTGATAGTTGGAATGAGTAGCTGAGGAATCTTTCAAGCTGACCCGTGATTATGTTCCATGTGAAAACTCTAAAATTGAAAATAAGAGTAGTGTTTTTCAAAAAAAAAAAAAAAAAGGGAAACAGGATCAATTGTTCCACAATCAAATAAAAGGATAAAAAACAAAGAGTGCGGAAATAAAGAAAATCCCTAAATTGCTATTTTTCAGTGTTACCAATATTTGTGATAATCCTTGTGTTTTTTTTTATTCAAAAAAAAAGTTATTATATATTTCTCTAAGATTTTCAGACAGGTATTTCTTGCAAGTAGTGAGATTTTCATATATCACGATTTTAAATTTTCCTTAATATTTATTTTGCTAAAAATCGTGGGTGTTGGCCCCTATTTTTAGTTTGGGCACTTTGATTATCATAGTTATTTATTAAAGTGTGTTAATTTGGGCTATTATATATTTTGCTCTGCTGAATTTTTAATTGCGCTATTAATTACATTGAATGATTGCAATATTGGAGTTGGCCCTTTCTCATAAAAAATGGGGAGATGACGATGGAACCGGTTCTAGCAGTGGTTCAAGTGTTGAATTTTAAATCATCCCACTTGTCGTTATATGTGGGATGTAATTTTTGAACTGCTGCATTTATTTTTGATCTCTCCTTTGCTATTTTAGAACATCCTTGTATTTCAATATGTGCTATTAAGGTTGATTATTATATGTGATATGATATTCATGAGGAGTTTGAATATTTGAAGTGTTTAATGGAGGGGGATTTCAAATTATTTCATGCATAGAGTTGATGAAAAATTGGTTTTTGATTAGAAAGTCAAAAAGATGGAGATTTTTTAATATTTGATTTTTGAGTCAGATATAATTTAATTGTTTTGAATTTCTGAAATCAACTTTTATTATTTCCAAATTTACTATTGTTATAGGATTTATTATTTTAATTCGGATTTATTATTTATAGTTAGTGGGTGGTTATTGTTAGCTTGGTGGGTAATTATTTAAGCACATGTTTAATTAATCCACTAACTCATTATCTCTCCTACTGTGTTTATTTCGTGCATGGGAAGGAGCTCATGGACTCTATAAATAGGACAAGAACTTAGTTCATTTCTCACCTTTTCTTGCAGAGAGTTGAGAGCACAGAGTTGCGGATGTTGGAACATCTTTTACAATACCCTGTTTCTGTATGGATTTCTCACTACAGAATTGTGTCTTTTTTGTGTGTCTTTTTTGTATTCATTGAATACTGCTTTGCATTCATTGAGCACTGCTAAGCAACATCATCATAGATTCTAGGGATTGGTGTACAAAGAAATCAACTTCTCATTTTCTTCGTAGAAGAAAAAGATCTTTGCTTCTCATTTGTATTCTTTTAAATACTAATTTGTATTCCTAGAGAGTTGTTAAGCAATATTGTCATAGAGTGTAGGAATTGGTTTACGAAGAAATCACCATGTGATTTCTTCTTAGAAGAGAAGATCTTGTCTTCTCATTTTTATTCTTTTGATTACTATTTTTATCCTATGAATGCACCATCCACAAGTTATATACTTGTGGCTAATGATTTCAAACTTGTGTAATTTATATTCTGCTGTATAATCTTTCTCAGCACAAGTTTTTGTTAATTTGAAAGAAATCTCTGATTTTATATTTACTTATAATCATTTACACAAATTCACAGGCATTGAATTCTTTAATGCACCTTGAAGAATAAGAAGCCAGTGCAGAAACAAGGCAGGGATCTCCGAAGGTGGCCATCGTCCTTCTCTTGCAATATTTATAGTGGGCTCTACGCCCATGAGAATAGGGATATAGAGCAACACAAGTTCTAGACTGGTATGTCACTTTTGAACATATGGCTACTAATGTAGTGCTCATAATGAGGCCATAGAATGATAGGTTAACCTTGTGTGCGAATAGTACCTAAGAGGGGATCCATATGCAAATACTATCACATAATTTCCTTTTGTTATGTTGGTGAAATGGGTGACGAAAGGACTAGGGCTCAAGGTTCATTTCAAGGAAAAACGACTAAAGGTCCCATATCACGTTGTATTATGAGTCATGCTCCAGAGGCTGATGAAAAACTCTCACAGTAAGGTGGAAAAAATCCCCAAGCCCGCGTTTAAATCGCATCTGATTGAGTAGCGTTTCAGTGTGGGTGTGTTCATTAATAAATCATCTCTCGTACTAGCAATAGATGTTGGGAGTATTTCGTGTACCCATAGATTATCACAGAGTTGTACAAGAAGGCCTACGTAATTAAGTCTAAAGTATAAGGGATGCTTTTTATAATGAGGTCAATTCAAATCATGGACAACGAGATAATTTGTTCACATCCCAAGAGCATTCGATTGAAGATCAGGTGGATGCATCCAAGGAACACAAGGAGATACATGTCCCACAAGCCGATCCATCGTCGCCCATCGAAAAAGATTCAGTGAAGATCCATGTGCCGAAACTAGAATTCACATATAGAGAGTCAAGCTTGTTCCAGCACAAGATTGACCGGATTACAAACAAGTTTGCCGTGGGGTTCAAAATAGAATACAGTGAGGAGCCTTATTTCAATATGCCGATCTCGTACCATCAACATGCCTTCCAGCCGGAGCATCAGTCACCCTTCCTTCTAGGGACAATAAATGATCCGTAGACCACAAAGTCTGATTGAGATCCTAGGATTTACTATTACATATATTTTGTTATTTCTTTTTCTTTTCTGTCTTTTTCCTTTTCATAAAAAAATTGCATTTCGATATTTTTTTTTGTTGTTTTATAACTATTTTTATTGTTTTCGCACTTAATTTGAAATACGTGTCTTCTCTATTTCGTTTAGATGTTTTCATTGTCATGACTTGATACTATTTTTAAGTTCAATGGTGCACAAATCTCTTAGTTAAGTTTATTCATTTCTGCATTTAATTAGTATTCTTTTCATCTTCATATTGAACTATTTTTAGAGCATGCATTTTTTGGTCTAGGTTGTTGACCGATGTTCGGCAACGAGGCTTGATAATATTTAGATTGTGATTACAAATTGTAAAGGATGTATATATTTTATGACTTAAGAGTAAATTGTCTTAGAAAATAGGAATTTAATTATGAGTTGCATAATTCTTGAGCATAGTAGTGAATGAAGAAAAAATTATACTATGTCACATTTGCTTGTGGAATTTACTATAGGTCCCTCTGAAGTCATTTTTAATAGAAAAGATGATTTGAATATTTTTGTTATCCAATGGAACCTTGAATCCATTTCTAATTTCAAAAATTTATCTCTAGAACCTTGATTAAACCTTTAAGAATCGGCGTTCATTCTGTAGCTTAATGAAATGGGTAGAAAAGTGGAGAAATTCTTGATTTATTATTCCCTCTATGCTTATTGTTGATTTATGATCCTACTTTGGGAAGCAAGGGGAATGAAATGTCGAAAAGAGGACATAGAATTCAAAATTAAAAGTCCGTAAAATAAGTTCTACTTAAATATATAAAACAAGAAAATCATGTGGAGAGCATATGTACAATTAAATTCTTAATTATTGAAAATCCCCAGTATCGAGAAGGATAACAAAGTCCTTAGGGGTGGAATAATTACTAAAAGTCCGATGATACCTGTGACACCCATTTTCTAGTTATACCTAATTAGTATTTTAGAATATGATAGCGGAAGACTTATAGAAAATAATGAGTGTGGAATGCTCGTTTTAGAAATCACCTTCTACCAATAGAAAGTTACGCATTAATTTTTCTTTTAAAATCAGAGGAAGAGTGTCCACATATTACCAAACAGTATTCACTTAATCAATTTCACAAACTATGCATGCATGACTAGAGATTAAGTCCCATTTTAGCAAAGTGAGAAAATATTGGACAGTTTCAATCTATCAATTAAACAAATTAATAACTCTCTAACCGCTCATGCAAAACACTTGACATTTTTACCACATGCTCTAATACGGACCTAGATAACCTAGTAAAAAGAGTTTTTAAATACCTTGAGCCATTTAAAAGGAATAATTAAAATGGTACAGCTATACAGTTTGAAAATCTAAAGCAGGGGAGTGACCTTTGAAAAATCTTTATAAATTCCCTACTGTCTCAAAAATCATAAAATTCTATACTATAGTACATTAGTAAGTTAGGAGTTTATACGAAGTGGAATAAATATTTTTGAGTGAGAAAAACTTCGTATTGTGTTGTAAATACTACAATGACTCTGTTTCAGAGAAGAGTTGGTAAACAATTCGTAATTAATTCATGGCTTATCCAAATAATGCAAAATACCTATCAACGTGAACCTAACAA
Source organism: Erythranthe guttata (assembly GCF_000504015.1). The sequence goes on from NW_012193059.1 coordinate 1,768,492, forward strand.
ATAGACCTATGATGCTGTAAAATTTCATGCAGTAATGTATGCAAGAGATAATTAACACGAATTATTAAACTACTAGGCAGAACACAACACATAACTAGCCGATGGACATTTTATAAGGTTTTTAGGAAAACTTGCCCTAAAGTTACATAAGTTTTCGAGGAATTATCATAACATATATCAAAATAGGTAATCTTAATCCTATGTCACATTACACATTCTGCATCAATAGTAAGTTCCTCCAATAGGCGGAAGGGAACGATAGTAAACACCTAAAACGGTGTCGAATGTCTTTAAAAGCAAAGTGTACAAATAAAACTACATTAGTATATTAAGAGCACCCAAAATCCACCATGCCTCCATATGAACTTTTCTCCCGATCCACGAACTCAACTTCAACCACGATCCTCGGGCTCGAAATCGGGTAATCCTACAAGCAATTCAACACCTATATGAGTCTTTGAGACTCAATGAGAATTCCATAGAACATCCAATACACTTAGACAAGGAATTATATAGTCATAAATATACAAGTATACATATACCTCAATCACTATTTCCTTAAGAAAATTTACCGATTTACCTTTACCTTCTCGGTTTACCTCTTAGAACTTTTCGATTTACCTCTTAGACCTTCCTTTCATCATTTCATAAGGAATAAGAGGAGATCCCTTACAAGGGAGTCATTCTTTTACACATACATTCATTCATTTCAAGCAAGTTCACTAGGTGTGTGAGAAAAACATTTTTATTCGGATATCCTTTGGAAAAATCAAGTAAAACCATAGACAATAAGCCTTCATTTATTTGGAACCCGTTTCATAAGTGGAATCAAACCACACACTCTTCATCTCATTTTTGGGGTACCGGTCCCTCATACCCCGTGCTTATTCGATCTATGTTTTACAAGACTTTCCAATTTTAAAAACGTGCAAGTGAGGTTAGCACATAATTTCATTCAATTCAAGCAACTTGATTTGTTGTGTGAGAAAAACATTTTCGTTCGGATATCCTTTGAAAAATCAAGTAAAACCATAGACAATAAGCCTTCATTTATTTGGAACCCGTTTCATAAGTGGAATCAAACCACACACTTTTCATCTCATCTTTGGGGTACCGGCCCCTCATACCCCGTGCTTATTCGATCTATGTTTTACAAGATTTTCCAACTTTAAAAACGTGCAAGTGAAGTTAGTATATACTCTTCATTTCACATATTCAAAGTTAGCTTTCACATAAGCACACATATTTCCACATATTTCACAAAGGCACATAGTTTAGTCACAAAATCACAAAAGCAAGTAAGACACATAACAACTCAAGCAAAGAGCATAGATCACATATAGCGAAACAACTCAAAGCATTCGGTTATTTATAATTACTATCTCCAAGTTTTATTAATTAAAGTTCAAGCCCTCTTTCTCAAGAGACTTGAAGTTTTCTTTCAAGTAGCACCAAATTTCCGTTTATTTCATTTTCTTTCCAAAATATTCGAACCATCAACAATTCAATCACACAAAATTTCATTTTTATTAATCATGTTCTCGATTTTTATCTTCGTATATTATCTTATTACTCATAGATCATAAACCATGGATCGTAAGCTTCCTCGACCCGGAGGGAGTACACTTACAACCACGTAGGTCGATATATATAAACATAGAAACATATACTTATATATATCACATATATATTACAAATAAACCATGGATCAAGTAATTTCTTCGACCACGCAGGTTTACGAAAACCATGGATCAAAGTTTCCTTAAGATCACGCAGGTCTAATATATATATATATATATACATACATACATAAAAAAATAAATTACAATATTATTCTTAGTTCTTCAAGATTATATCAATTAAAGCTTAGATTCTTACATGCATGGATGATCTAACAATAAACAAGTTAAGTACTATAACTTCCCAAATTTTCGGCCATTAAGAACAAAGAGGGTGAAAGAAGAAATAATATTGGTGAAGAATCACTTGTAGCAAGAATATGAAATTCTCACCTAGTTTCTCTTGATAATATGAAGGAATTGGTGGATTGAATAACCCACTACAAGAACCTTGAAGAAATTATAAAGAAATTAGAAGAAAACATTAGGGAATATTCGAAATTGAAAAGGAAGAAGAAAAATGAAAGCTTTCTTACACTTCTAGTTGAAGAAACTTCTTTTTGGAAATGAGGAGAGATTTTGAGCTTCCTACACTAATAATTTCGAAATGGAAGAGAAGAAGAGAGAGAATGATGTTTTCTTAAGAGCTTTAAGATATGGTGGAGAAGATGAAAATTCATTTGGGTGTTGGGTTCTATTTATAGAGCTTTGCAAGCATTTGGGGGTGTTCTTGGAATTTCCTCTTTAGGTGGGTTGGATTGGAGATGGTTCTATGGCTTGAGCTTGAGTAAAAATGGAGTCTTGGTGAGGGGATGGTGGTGATGGCCGAATTTAGGGAGAGAGGAAGAAGAAAGAGAATGGGATTCAAATGCTTAGGTGGAAAGAGAGAGAAAGTGGGTCTTGAATTAAAAGGTAAAGTGAAGTACCATTCTCAATGAAGAAGGTACAAGCCACTTAAGCCTTCAATTCTCCCAATTAATGAGTCTTTCTACATTAAAGAATTGTACAAATGGAAAATCCATGTGTGTCTCCACATGGCCGAAATTACAAGAAGAGTGGGGAAAAAATTATTTCTAAGTTTATTCACTCATTTAATTATCTAATATGCATGAATTTATTCTTTTTCTAAAAATTTAGTGTATACCTAAATATATTCCAACTATCCAAATTAAATTCTAGAATGCAATAATCTAATTAAAATATGAAAATTTTCATTTAGTTATTTTTCGTGTGAAATTTTTTCAAATATTCGATCCTAATAAATCGACTAATCACATAATTTAAGTCACACATAAAATACATCAAGAATGCATGTTTAATTATGCTAGCTCATAATAAATTATCCTATTAGCACACATAAAATTTCTAAACGTAAAATCTACTTATGAAAAATAATAAAAATATAAAACGAGTTATCCGAAAGGGCGGGGTGTTACAATACCACCCCAAGTTGGGAAAAAGGGGTACAATTTCCTCTTGTAAACCCTTCAATTCAACTATTGGGAAGCCCGAGAATGAATTGTTAACCTGACTTTTGTCCTATCTCTTTCCTATTATCAAAGAGCCAAAATATACAAGTTATTATAGAGTCCCTTTGATTCCGAAAGCTTGGTGTTTTACACTACTCAAGAAGGGGATCGTAGCGTGGTGTAGATTTGCGAGATGTGAAAGCATAAACCTTTTGTTGGGAATCAGACACGTGTACGCAGCGGAAAATAAAAATATTACATGAAATAAACAATTTAATTCACATAATCACATGATCAATTCATATTAAACAATTAATTGCGTACCTTAACGCATCCAACGAAAATTAAAGACAACATGCGTATACTTAATTCGACATTAAATCACATTGCATGCTCGCAGTAAATCATGAATTTCATATAAACGATTACATATAGCAATTCACAAAAAATCATACTGCGAATATAAACATATAATTTAATCTAATTAAATTACCTAATAAAATTGGATCCGAAAATACCTCTTGAAGCGTGAGGGAAAACACTCGGATCGAAGCAAACTGCCCTGGAAACCAATCCATGCAGTCGGGAGGAGCAACAGCGGTACAGCTCAATGACGGCGGTGCGTGAGATCCACGTGCACTCTTTGGGCGGCGTCTGGGGGCGAGTGCGGCGGTGCTTCGACGACGGCTTCTCGGCAATTCGACTCCTCGGTCTTCCTCTTCTCGGATTTCACCTTGTATACTGAGATCAACTAAATACGTGGCACTAGATACGCAAAAGTCAGAATAGACGAAAGAAAAAGACAAAGGAAAGATACTACAAATTGTAATCGGGGCGTGAGGACAATTCTGGCGGCGGCGGAGGGGGGAGGATCGGCCGAGAGTGTGAGAGAGCGGCTAGGGTTTTTATTTTTATTTTGTGTTGTGTTATTTTATTGTTTTGTGCAAGACCTAAAAATCTAGTATTTATAGTGTCTTGTATACAAGCCCTAACGGGCTTAAGTTGGACCGCGCCCAACAACTTAAGTTCGTTAGTTCTTTACTAGCTCGTTCACAATTCAATGATTGGAAAATTGTAATGATTACATTTTCGGAATCATTTTAATTTCCTCATCATTACGAATGCCGATTCTCGATTTCCAATTGCTAAAAGTGGAAACCCTAATTCAGTGGACTTTCTAAATTTGGAAACTTCCCAATTTAGAAAGTTCACTAAGATGTTCGCCTATTCTTTTCCTTTTCTTATTCTCATTCATAATTCAAAATTACGAATGTTGGACTCTGTTGGCGCCATATTTCCGACTATTGAAGATCGAGGAAATCCGCCAAGTTTTGGAATTAAAAGATTGGCAAAGATTTGTTTTCCATATTTATTTTGGAATTTATTAGAGTCCTATTCTTATAATACTTCTATTAGGACTTAGATTTATTTCCATGTATTTTATTCTAGTTAGGTATCTTTTGTACTTATCTAGAATAGAAGTAGAAATCAACTAGGATTCTATTACCTAGTTAAATAGATTTCTTGGGGTTCAAGTTAGGTCTTAGGGCTTATTTTCGTGGCTATATAAGCCTCCAAGACATACAAGAACCGTGGGCATTATTTGGGAGAAAAACCTCTTCATAGCATCGAAGTTTTGCCAAGGCGTTCTGCGGAGCAGGACTGTGCCATCGTTGCACTGTGCCAACATATACAGATTTGCTGTATAGATCTCAAGGGAGATCAGCCGCGTTTTCTGAAGGGAGTTCAGGCTTGAAGAAAGTTCAAGGCACGCGGGTGGAGCTGCTGTTGGAAGAAACACGAAGTTCGAGTTGTGTACAAGAACGGCATATTACATAAAGAGGGAGTCTTTAGTGTTTTTAATAAGTCCTATTAATGTACACTGTAAATCTGAACTAGTGAAATCGTGTTTGCAGGTCCACGTGGATGTAGGGCACATTTGTGTCTGAACCACATTAATTCCTTGTGTTCATTTATTTGCTTTAAGTAGTTTATAACTGTGTTAACACAAGAATTATAGTTGTAACTGAATATTGTTTCCACAACTTAACTGTTACAACTTAGGTTAATTGATTTCTATAGGCATATAAATCAACAATTGGTATCAGAGCCTCTCACTAGATAAACATAGTGTGTGATTTTGGGAATTTGATTTATTTGCCATTTTCTTCCATAGGTACTATGAATGCTCATATGGAAGGCGGTTCCACGACTCGCCCACCACTGCTTACTGGAACCAATTACTCTTATTGGAAGACCAAGATGAAGATGTTCATCAAGTCAATGGATGAAGATGCATGGCGCACAGTTCTGACTGGCTGGAAACGACCTGTTGCCACAGATGAAAAAGGAATTCAAACTGAGAAACATGAAAAAGACTGGAGCAAAACTGAACAGATTGCCGCAAATATGAATTCCAAAGCATTGAATGCCATATTCAATGGAATTGATATCAATCAATTCAAAATCATCTCAGCATGTGAGTGTGCCAAGGAAGCATGGGAAAAACTTCAAACAGCCTATGAGGGGACTACCTCTGTTAGATTATCAAGACTTCAGATGCTTGCTACTCGTTTTGAGGATCTTCGGATGGAGGAAACTGAAACCGTGAGCGATTTCAACTCCAAATTATGCGACATCGCAAATGAAGCCCATGGCCTCGGTGAAACTTACCCTGAAGTAAAACTTGTTCGTAAAGTGCTAAGATCTATGCCAGACCGGTTCGCATATAAGGTCACAGCTATAGAGGAAGCAAGTGATGTGGACTCATTGCGGCTTGAAGATCTGATCGGAAATCTACAGACCTTTGAAAACAAGCTGAACATCAGTAGAATGGATAAAGAGAGAAAAATCGCTTTACAAACTGTGTCTGTTGTGACACCATCCGTGCCCTCAGCTCCCATGACAGCACTCGAAGTCAAGCTAACAAAATCCATGTCTCTAATAGCCAAAAACTTCGGAGAACTCGTGAAAATGAATGGACATCCCAGAAGTCCTACAAACAAGCGAGAAGTTAGGAAGGGGATTCGATGTAGAGAATGTCGTGGCTATGGTCATATTCAATCTGAATGTGCAAACACTCAGAAGAAGCAAGGAAAATCACTTGCTACAACCTGGAGTGACGATTACTTTGAATCTGATGATGAAAGTGAAGCAAGTGATGCTGAAACTAGTATTGACTTAGGTGGTACATGCAGGGTTACTGACGTGACACAAGATGTTGTCACATGCACTGAACCACCACACCTCAGGTATGCTACTCGTAATTTCGAGAATCATAGAAATTTAAACACAATTTTTTTGCCCACAGGAGAAGAAGATTCAGAGGATGATGAAGAATGCTCCATTGAGATGATTCAACAGCAACTGAATGATCTTCTAAAGCAATGTCATGAGGTTAGTGATGAAAACAAGCGTTTGAAGGAGAAAGTAAAGGAACTGGAAGAGGAGAATGAAGCAGTTAAAGTCAACCTGAAGGCCAAAATCGATGAGCTTGAATTGGAAAATGAGGCACTGGAGGTAAAACATGATTTTGCTTTGAAAGATATTGACAATCTAAAAGAATTGCTGAGACATTTGCGAAACAACGATTGCAATAAGACAAGGCAGATCAAGAAAAATCCTCCTCCAATGAAAAATGCTGAACCCTGCCTCAACCTGAAGTGTGACAACTCCCCTGTCGCAACGACGTTAGAGGCGTCAGTCAGTAAGTTAAATCGCACTACGATTCTTCCTTCAAAAAGTTTAGATGAAATTTTAAATGCTCATCCCTCAAATCCTGATAAACTTGGTCTTGGCTATATTGGGAGTAAGTTCGATGGTAAACCTAATCCAAATCGAAAAATTAATTTTGTGAATAATACTGTCAAACCTACTCCACAACCTGTTGCCTCACAGTCTTATACAAAAAAGTTTGTGCCAACTTGTCATTTCTGTCACAAAGTAGGACATGTTAGGCCAAAATGCTTTAAAAGATGGAAATTGATAAATAAGAGTTTAGCATATCAATCATCCAATTCCGCTGCATGGGATCACAATTCCCAAAGAAGATACTCTGATAATAAATGGATGAATAAGTATAATGCAAACTGCTTTCCTGCTATTCTTTCTTTAAAAGCATGTACTACGAACTCTTGGTATTTTGATAGTGGTTGCTCCAAGCATATGACAGGTGTACCTAATTACTTAAAGAACCTGCATAATGTGTCTGGTGGACAAGTTACTCTTGGTGATGGAAACAAGGCCTTTGTGAAAGGAGAAGGTAACTTGGATGTTGGAGGATTACCTAACCTTGATAACGTTCTGTATGTAGAGGGTTTGAAATCAAACCTACTCAGCGTAAGTCAGCTATGTGATCTATACGACTCAGTGTTGTTCACCAAGCGTAAGTGTGAAGTGTTTGATCGAAACCACAGGTGTGTTCTATCTGGTTATAGATCCTCTGATAATTGTTATAAAATTGATCAAACTGACCAAGTTGAACAGTGTCCCCTCACCACCTCTGATATCACAGATATGTGTTGTCATCGACTGGGGAATTTGAATTTTCAGGATCTAACACGAAATATTAATGCAGGTTGTGTGAAAGGTGTTCCCCAACTAAACTCCAATACACCAGATTTATGTGGCGAATTTCTAATGGGGAAACAAACTGAGAGTATTGGAAGAGAAATACCAGAAGACAAAATCACAGAAGTATCAGTACCGACATCTTATGTCACAACTGAAGATGTTACCACTGGTAAAGAAGGTATGAAAACTTGCAATAAGCCCAAGGTTGACTACCAGGAAATGGTCAGGTATGTCTATCTCACTTCCACTGTTGAACCAAAAAACATCAAAGAAGCAATTCTTGATGAATTTTGGGTGTTAGCCAAGCTTGAGGAACTTGAGCAGTCTTCTCGAAATGACATGTGGGAACTGGTTCTGAGCAATGACAAGGTAAAGCAACTAGATGATGAGATATTTATCTCACAGAGCAAATATGCCAATAACGTGGTAAGTAAATTTGGGTTGAAAAAGGCAAAGCCTTTAACAACACCAATGACCTCAATTGAGAAGTTGGGACGAGATTGTGACGGCACACACGTTGATTCCACACTATACATGAGCTTGATAGGAAATTTGTTTTATCTTTCTGCTAGTAGATATGATATTTGTTTCAGCGTAGGTATTTGTGCTAGGTACCAAGCAAGCCCTAAAGAGAGTCATTTGAGTGTTGTAAAGCGCATTATCAGAAATGTTAGTAGAACTCCCAAATTGAGAAAATGGTATTCAAAAGATACTAACAATTGTCTTGCAGGGAACAGTGATGCTGACTGGACAGGATATGTGGATGACAGAAGAAGCATCACAGGAGGTTGTGTCTACATGGGTAACAATTTGGTATCTTTGTACAGTAAGAAACAAAATTCCATTTCCTTATCTAATGCTGCGTGTGAGTACATAGCTGCAGGTAGTTGTTGCACTCAACTTCTTTGGATGCAACATATGTTAAATGACTATGGCTTTCATGAAAAACTCTTGCATATCTTCTGTGATAATGAAAGTGCTATAAATATCTCAAAAAACCCTGTCCAGCATTCTCGAACCAAACACATAGATCTTCGACACCATTTCATCAGGCAATTAGTTGAGCAGAAACGTGTGACTATAGATTATGTGTCCACAGACAATCAACTAGCTGATATTTTCACAAAGCCTCTTGATTTCCTTAGGTTTGATTCCTTGCGTAAAGCGCTTGGAATTTGCCATGTGCAAAACTGAATTTTCTATGATAGTGCAATTAATGTTTTGTCCGGATTGCACTTGAACTTTTTAATCGGACATTATATGTGTCACCTATAACTGTGACATCATTGTTTTTGGAATAAGAATGATGGGAGGTTCATTTTGACTAATTGTTTGTGTGTTAGTTTTTGTGAATTAATTTTTGTTTCCACAGTTAGCCATGGTAGAAGTGTGCTGCCCCCTCTATCGGGAGTGATCAATGACTATGACCTCATTCATCTCAAAGATCATACCTCTATTGGGAGAATTATGTTACCGCATATGCATCTCTGACTTCTATTTAAAAGCTATGTGGATTCTTGGGGAGGTTGCCCTCCTAATGTTTGCTTGAACATCATATCAACCAAAAAAAAAGGAGGAGAAGAAAAATAGTTCGATTTAAAAAAAAAAAAAAAAAAAAAAAAAGGGGGGGGAGAGAGAAGAAAATAGTCCGAATTCAAAAAAAAAAAAAAAAAAAAAAAAGGAGGGAGAAGAAAAGTTGGGATGATATTCAAGCATATATTAGGAAATTCTCCTTGAAGTCCACGATCGAATTGCTGTGCTAATCGCATATGCATTCATAACCCTTAAAAATTACCTAAATTATGGTTTCTTGAGTATGGTCATGGGGTTATAGTTATATCGTGCATCCAAGAGTTTGCTAGGTGGCCTTCTATTGTGATTCTCTTTAAGATTATCTAATTAATTCATGAAAACCAAGCCCTCAACTTTTAATCTGGTGATCTTCTTGATTTTCTTTTCCTTAAAAAGATGTGATTTTTTTTCTTTTAAAATCTTTTTGATTTTTTTTGGGCTTTGTGACTTTTTTTTTTTGCTACTAGTTGTCTCTGGCCACGTGGCTATGGCCATGTCATCTGCCTTCTCTATTGTTTGATGTTTCGTGTGGAGAATATCTTGTTTGTTATTGGTCACGGATTTTGTGGGATCTTCTTCTGATTTGAAAATATCCGGTATTTGAAGAGTCCTCTCTTTTTCTGCCTCTTTTCTCGATCCCTGTGCTTTAAATATATGTCCCTTCTAGGGTTTCTGAGTTTATTGTGGCCTCTGGCTGACTGTTGATACATGGCTGTCTTGATACGTGATATGTTCGAATCTCTGAAGAAACGTTTGGAAATATATCATGATATTTGTGGGATCTGTTATCATCCTATCTTCTGGGCTTCTAGGATTTCTCAATATTTCTTATACTCGACCTCTCTCTCCAATATCTCTCTATGTTTTTCAAAAGCTACTCGTCTCTTCTCTTCTCTGTGCTCCACAGATTTACTATGGAAATAGACAAATTAGTCGAGGGGTCTGAAATGAGGAAGCACAAACAACTGTGCATCGCCATCCGACAAGAAGTCTGGAAAAACGTCAAGGTCTGTGACGACAACAGTGGTCTCTGTAGTTCCCATCTCTCTCGTGGCAACAATACCGGAGCCCATACACATGTGCAGTCACCAGCCCCAAGCTCCAAATAAGGTGTTGTCTCTGATCCGCTGGACAATATTATGGTTGAAAGTGATCCTTCCATGTCTAAGCCAGAAAATGTTGGTGGTGAAGACCATGTCGCAATTGAAGAAGTTACCTTCAGCGCCCATGCGCAGCTTCGCCGGCCTCAAAGGAAGTTTGAGAGCAATTATGGTCTTGAGGATGAGTCATACGCTTCGAGTGGCCACCAATCTCTTTCTGAGCAGACTTATGCTACCTTTACTGCCGTACATCCAACTAGATCTGAGTCATGAAAATCTTCACGGAATCCTAACTTTCTGTTGATTCTCCGTTGTTGGGTCTCGCGGTTACTTGCGAAGGGAAATTTTTCAATGTGGCTCCTGAATTGAGTAAAGATTTTTACCGGTGTTAGAATCAAATTACTGTTAAGCCCTTTGTGTCAATGACACCATTGCCGTTGTTATCACTGTATGCTGGGTTTCCCTGAAGCGTCACTCATGCCGTTTTTATCAACATTGGGGAGTACATCAAAACTTCACATTGGTGTGTTAGCCAATTCCTGAACCGAGCGTGAGCATTTGTCGTTTCCTTCACTGATCTATCAGCTCTTGATCAAACAAGGCCTGTCCACTCGTGATGCCACTCTGTTGGATCCTCCTGGCCGTCCAATCACTATCCATGTTGATGTGGTCATCAAAGATGCGCTCACCCGTTTTTAAGAGTCTATCCAGGCTCAGTTTGCTCAGGGATTTTCGTCTATTCAGTACCAGCTGCTTACGACTTTGGCACAGTCTGGTCAGAAAGGGGGAGTAGCAACAACTGCAGATGCGTCTAGCAATTCTCATGATAATGATCTGCTCTCCGACTATGATTATTAAGGGAAGTTTCCTTGAAAAACCCTTTTTGTTGTCCTTTTAGGACTGTTATTGTTATGATTACTTCCCTACCTTTTGGATATCACCTTGGTTATCTTTATTTTGTGCCTTGGGCTTGTTTTGGATAACTTTGTGTTGCAGGAAATTTCTCTGTTACAACATCTATGTGTTGCAACTTCTATTGTACTAACAGTATGTGATGCAGGGGGAGTTAATCGTTTCTGCAAAGAGAGAAAATCTCATATGCAGGGGGAGTTCTTGTTAAATATGGATTCTGACCAATCTATGCCAAAGGGGGAGATTGTTGGCGCCATATTTCCGACTATTGAAGATCGAGGAAATCCGCCAAGTTTTGGAATTAAAAGATTGGCAAAGATTTGTTTTCCATATTTATTTTGGAATTTATTAGAGTCCTATTCTTATAATACTTCTATTAGGACTTAGATTTATTTCCATGTATTTTATTCTAGTTAGGTATCTTTTGTACTTATCTAGAATAGAAGTAGAAATCAACTAGGATTCTATTACCTAGTTAAATAGATTTCTTGGGGTTCAAGTTAGGTCTTAGGGCTTATTTTCGTGGCTATATAAGCCTCCAAGACATACAAGAACCGTGGGCATTATTTGGGAGAAAAACCTCTTCATAGCATCGAAGTTTTGCCAAGGCGTTCTGCGGAGCAGGACTGTGCCATCGTTGCACTGTGCCAACATATACAGATTTGCTGTATAGATCTCAAGGGAGATCAGCCGCGTTTTCTGAAGGGAGTTCAGGCTTGAAGAAAGTTCAAGGCACGCGGGTGGAGCTGCTGTTGGAAGAAACACGAAGTTCGAGTTGTGTACAAGAACGGCATATTACATAAAGAGGGAGTCTTTAGTGTTTTTAATAAGTCCTATTAATGTACACTGTAAATCTGAACTAGTGAAATCGTGTTTGCAGGTCCACGTGGATGTAGGGCACATTTGTGTCTGAACCACATTAATTCCTTGTGTTCATTTATTTGCTTTAAGTAGTTTATAACTGTGTTAACACAAGAATTATAGTTGTAACTGAATATTGTTTCCACAACTTAACTGTTACAACTTAGGTTAATTGATTTCTATAGGCATATAAATCAACAATTGGTATCAGAGCCTCTCACTAGATAAACATAGTGTGTGATTTTGGGAATTTGATTTATTTGCCATTTTCTTCCATAGGTACTATGAATGCTCATATGGAAGGCGGTTCCACGACTCGCCCACCACTGCTTACTGGAACCAATTACTCTTATTGGAAGACCAAGATGAAGATGTTCATCAAGTCAATGGATGAAGATGCATGGCGCACAGTTCTGACTGGCTGGAAACGACCTGTTGCCACAGATGAAAAAGGAATTCAAACTGAGAAACATGAAAAAGACTGGAGCAAAACTGAACAGATTGCCGCAAATATGAATTCCAAAGCATTGAATGCCATATTCAATGGAATTGATATCAATCAATTCAAAATCATCTCAGCATGTGAGTGTGCCAAGGAAGCATGGGAAAAACTTCAAACAGCCTATGAGGGGAATACCTCTGTTAGATTATCAAAACTTCAGATGCTTGCTACTCGTTTTGAGAACACACATGACATCCAAGACTATTCTAGTGATCGAATTCCCGACTACAATGCACAGACCTCCCACTAGATTTCGGATTGCACGAACACTGGCCCTTGGGGCGATCCTCAGTGGAACTCAGGGACATGTCACGATACAGCTGGTCCTCTAGTGAAGTCACGGTGATGTCTAGGTCATAAGGACTAATGGTGTACAACTATACCATACAAATCTCTACTAGATTATTGAGAACCACTTAGAGATTTCTAGGGTGAGGGAGTTCAGTCAAATCGTCAACTTACAAGCACCCACTTATGCATGTTGATATCACAATAATGTTTACTGATGAGATGCAGTACACATACACTAAGTGCTAGTCTCTTAATGGGAAAGGCCGATATCCTCATTGGTGGCGTCACCCTTCGACTAGGAACACGTTTAACAGGTATAATACTAAAGTAAATATCTCACGATCCTAAAGATCAATAACTAGTACTTGTAATAACTGTAAGGACTGTATCTATGTTTGAGACAAAGGGAAAAATATATAAAATGCCAAGGTGTTTTTATCATAAATACGAAAAATGATTATTTATTACAAGAATAAATGGAAAGGCCAAAGCCACAAGTTGGCTTGTTGGTCACCTACTCTAACAGGTAGATCACAATCAATCATATCATTTATATGATCCTAAAGTAATTTTCCTCACACTTGATAATGACCTAAGTTAATCTCGTTAATTCAAAATCTTCGTGTGTCAAGTCTAACTACCAATCAAAGATGCTCATAGAACTTAATTATACCAAACTAATGCAGTCCCTAGTTAATCTAGCCGACCACGTTAATCTTGAATAACGTTTTCTTTAGCTACCTTCATCGTTATGTTAATTGAATTACAGCTTACCTTACTATATTATTACTCGCTAACATGGCTTACTGCACTATTGCAAGGGGCTACACATAATTCAAACATTGGCAGAAGGAAAGAAAAATTCAACAGATTGGTTTTTCTTTATAGCTTGAAATAATTCTGAATTAAATACAGAATGAGGGAATTTTAGAAAAAGTTTTATCTGATCAGAAGGTTTGGATTGGTCAATGTGATTCCTACATCTATGTTCTCTAGTGGTATATGGAAACGCATATTATCCTAAGAGGAACATTCGACCTAACTATATAATTAATTAATTATCGAGTTTTTCAAAATAATTATAGGACCTCAACATTCTCTTCCGAGGTGACTCGTTCTACTTTTACTTGACCTCTATCAACAATCTCTCGGATCACATGATACTTCCTCAGAATATGCTTAGACTTCTGATGATATCTCGGCTCCTTAGCTTGTGCCACGGCTCCGGTGTTATCACAGTACAACGGTACTGGATTATTAGCATTAGGAATGACACCCAACTCTTGGATGAATTTCCTTATCCAAGTCCCTTCTTTTGCAGCTTCGGATGCTGCATTATACTCAGCTTCAGTAGTGGAATCGGCCGTCGTTATTTGCTTGAAACTCTTCCAACACATGATACCACCATTACGCGTGAATATAAATCCCGAGTTCGACTTTGAGTCATCCACATCCGATTGAAAACTAGAGTCGGCAAAGCCCTCTAATTTCAACTCGGCACCCCCCATAGACCAAAAGTATGTCCTTAGTCCTTCGTAAGTACTTGGGGATATCTTCCGCAGCCTTCTAGCGAGCTGGACCGGGGTTAGACTGATATCTGCTTTCGACACTCACAAAATACGTAATATCGGGTCTTGTACATAGCATGCTGTACATTATGATTCCTATGGCTGAAGCAAAGGCGTACTATTTGTGACACCCCTCTCTCGATTACCCTTATTATATGTAATCTCAGCGGAAGACTTTTGAAAACATGATTTTTGTGGATATAAAATTTACGTAAAAATTTTTCTTTTTAAATCAGAGGGAGAGAGGGCACAGCTTGCTAAACCCTAATAAACTATATAACACAAAAGCATACTACATGCAAGACTAGAAACTAACTAGACATAATGAACTTAATGCAAATGCGGACAGATTCAATGCAGAAGCTTTAAAAATTAATTCCTCTTAAACTACTCATGAAAATAATCCCAAAATTTCACCATACAACCTAACACGGGTCTAGATCACTCAGTTAAAACATTTTTGAAAGATGCATGGCCATTTGGGAGAAATAAATAAAATGGCACAGTCACTCAGTTTAAAAATCCAGAACAGGGGAGGGAGATTTGAAAATTCATAATAAATTCCTCACTGACCCAAAAACTACCAAATTTTTCCCCAAGGCAGAAAGGTAAGTTTAAAACATTTTTCAATTGGAAACAAAGCATTTGAGTGAGTAAAACTCCAGTTATACCAGAAAACACCCGAATGACCCTGTTTCGATGCAGCAATGAGAAACAAATCATAACTAAATAAATACTTACCCAAAACATGCAAAAGACCTATCAATATGATGAGAACAGAGAGATGCAGAGACTCCTAAAATCTCATAATTTTCTAAGCAGAACACCTATATGAAAACGATTTTAGAACATGGAGGTAAAATACGAAGAAACTAATAGCCGAAAGCATGCATACATATAAATAGTGAAAATTCGCTTTCGCTTACAAAAGGCTACGGATTACCGATTAATTATCCAAAATAGGGTAACCCTAATTACTATTACACATATCGTCTTTTAATAATTTCCACCGATCGGAGGAAGCGATCGGTAGAAAATACCTAAAACCGTATCAAACGTTTTAACAAGCATATTATACAAATAGAACCACATAACCAAATTAAGAGCCAACACTATCCACAACCCCTCCATACGATCCCCTTCCGATTCTCGAGCTCGATTCCCAACTTCACTCCTAGGGCCCTAAATCGGGTATACCTACAAACATACAACACCTATATGAGTCTTTGAGGACTCAATGAGAATCTTGAAGTAATATCGAATACACATAGCACATAGAGCATACATATATCTATATATATATATACATACATATATCTTATACATGAACATACAACATGAAGTAAAACAATCATATACTTCCCTTTTTCGTCGGCGATCTTCATTCACATAATTGTCACCACGCATAGAGTGAGATAATTCCCACCTTTATAACCCTATGATCCCAAGACCATAGAGTGAGAATATCCCACCTTTATAACCCTATGCCATGACACGTATTGAAGAATATAGAAGGAGTTTCCCACCTTTATAACCCTACGGTCCCAAGACCATAGAGTGAGATTTTCCCACCTATATCAACAACACCGAAATGCACATGCATGACATGAAAAATTGTCGGGAATCCCTCGGAAGAGTCAATCTAAGTTACGGATAAATAACCCCATGTAATTCGAACCATGACTAACTACGTGGGATCAAACCACCCCTAGGCCCTACGGCACCAGGCTCGCCGTACCCGAGAAATTTACCGTAACCTCGAAAGACTTTCCAACATAGTTTTTATCTTTTAAAAATTCATGACACTAATGCACCCACCCATGCACCCTTTCTACTTACCCTTCTCTCATCCTTACACCCAATGATTCACATAAGCAAGCAAGAGCACATAGGAGCACATAGAAAATACACATAAAGCTTCACAAAATCATTTAGCCATAAAAACATAGAAATAACCGAAACCTTAACATGCAAAAACAATCTAACAACAAAGTTCACTAGATCTAGTATTTTACAAGAATAAAATTCAAGACTTTCATCTTCACTTTTATTCAAGCAAATACACTAGATCTTCACATGCAAGAGTATTTTAAATCAAATTAGCACAACTCTTAGTTCTTAAACCATTTTTCATAGAAAACACTAGATCTTAACATGCAAGACTTTAGATCAACCATTAATCACTAGATCTTAACATGCAAGACCTTAGATCAACAATTAATCTCCAATCTTAACATGCAAGACCTTAAAACAACAATCAATCACAAGATCAACACATACAAAGTAGCAATCAAACCAAATAAACCATTTTAAGCATTTTACCTCAAAAATTCGAAAGTTCTTTAGTCAAGTCAAAAATTCATTTTCTTTTCAAAAATCAACAATCAAACACTAGATTAACACATGCAAGACACTAATTAAACCAAATAAGCCTTTTAAAACATTTTTCCCCAAAAATCCGAAAGTTTCATGGCTAGGCCAAAAATTCATTTTCTTTTCAAAAAATCAACAATCAAACACTAGATCAACACATGCAAAGTACTAATTAAGCAAAATAAGCCATTTAAAACATTTTTCCCCAATTTTTCGAAAAATCATAAATTTTCAAGAATAAAGCTATCTTTTCAAAATACTAACATGCAATCATCATCTAAAACTCATAATCACATAATATGCAAGAATCAAAAATAAAAACACATAAAAACACATAAAAACCGAAAATACTAGTGGTGTTGTAGGTTTGAGCAAGAATTCAAGAATTCTCACCTATACTCTTTAGGGGAAGGGCTTGTTAGCTCTTTTCTCTCTAATACAAGAAGAGATTAAGAGTTAGATTAAGAAAATAAGAAGAAAACAAAAGAAAGAGGAGGATGAAGAGCTTTGCTCTTTCGGGAAAGAAGAAGAAAGAAGAGGGAGGAGAAGCTTACTCCTAAGCTTGGCCGAAAATTCTCCTCTTGTTGAAATAGAAGGAGACTTTGAACTTAAGTATTGTAAGAGTGGAGTTTGAGAGTGAGTTTTGATCTTGGGCATGAGTGGTATTTATAGAGTTTTTGGAGACTTCAAAGCCAATGGAGAAGAAAGGAAAATACATTTTTTTGTAGGGGTGATTTTGCAAATTTTCGAAAGTTGAGATGGTGGTGGTTCTTGGGTGGTTCAAGCTTTGAGAAGGTGGTGGCTATGGTGGTGGTGGTGGCTGCCGAAATGAAGGGGAAGGAGAAGAAGAAAGAAAGACTTTTGGCCTTAAAGTGGTGTGTGGGAGTGGAAAAGCAAGCCTAGACTAGAGGGTAGGGGGCTAGCTTTTGGGTATTTCTTTCTATGCTCAAGGTACAACCACACCAATGCATGTCTTATACTAATTAATATGAAATTTTAAAAATCATGTGTGTGTGTGTGAGTGATGTCCGAAAATTCAAGAAAATGTGGGGAGCATTTTCTAATTTTCGACATAAATTTTAAAAATCCAAAAATGCATGGGGAAATTTATTTTCTAAAATTTTGTGTATGAAATGCTCATTTAAAAAATCACATGCAAGAATAAAATCTTAATTCATGAAAATAATTTATTTCGAAATAATATCTCGAAATATTTCCTAAGCACATAATTCACATAATTCACATAATCACATATTTCACCTAATCACATATTTCACATAATCACACAATGCACCCAATAATTTACGTAATCACATATTGCACACAATAATCCACATAATCACATAATTCACATAATCACATAATTCACATAATCACATAATTCACATAATTACCTAATTCACCTAAATACTAACCATGCAAGAATTATTATAAATTCTAATTTCGCAATTATTCACATAAAGGTGGTAAAATAACATAATATTATTTTACCGAAAATGCGGGGTGTTACACTATTCATCTCCTCGATTTCACTAGGTGTCTGAGGACACATGGATTTCGAGGGACGAACCCCATGGGACATTGGCAAGAATCCCTTCTTGGATTCTTCCATGCTAAACCGTTTCATAACGGTGTCTATGTACAGGCTTTGGGATAAGCCAAACATCTTTCTTGCTCTATCTCTATAGATGCGTATTCCTAATACGTATGATGCTTCTCCCAAATCATTCATTGAGAAACGTGTGGACAACCATGCTTTCGTTTTTTGCAACATTCCTACGTCATTCCCAATGAGTAGAATGTCATCGACATAAAGGACTAAAAATATCGCTGACCTCCCACTAACCTTCTTCTATACACAAGGTTCCTCTGGGTTCTTTTCAAAATCAAAACCTTTGATAGTTGAGTCGAACCTAATGTTCCAACTACGGGATGCTTGTTTCAATCCATAAATGGATCGCTGGAGTTTGCAAACCTTTTGCTCACTTCCAGAAGATATGAAGCCTTCCGGCTGTGCCATGTAAATGTTTTCCTCAATGTCTCCATTAAGGAAAGTTGTCTTCATATCCATTTGCCATATCTCGTAGTCGTACCACGCAGCTATGGCCAACAAAATCCTAATGGACTTCAGCATTGCAACTGGTGAAAATATTTCCTCATAGTCAACACCTTGCCTTTGAGTATATCCTTTCGCTACCAATCTAGCTTTATAGGTCGATACCTTTCCATCCACTCGAATTTTGTTCTTATAGATCCACTTGCAGCCTATGGGAACTATTCCCTTAGGTAGATCTACAAAGGTTCACATCTTGTTGGAGTGCATGGAGTCCATTTCGGATTTCATGGCAGTCAGCCCATGTCCCATGTCCGCATCCGATATGGCCTCATTGTATGTTCTGGGATCTTGTCCAACATCAACATGATCTTCATCATTTTCGAGAAGGAATAACCTATCAGGCATTTTCCGAACTCTTTCGGATCTACGTACTGAAGGTTCAGGAGGTATATTAGTGGATTGTTGTATTGGCTCGATTACTTGTTCTTGTGCTTGCACTTCACTTTGCGGTTCTTGAACTACTTCAAGTTCTATCATGCTGCCTTTTCTATCAGGTAGAAACTCCCTTTCTAGAAACGTGGCATTTATCGAAACAAATGTCTTTGCTTCCTTGAAATAATAAAACTGGTATCACATTCAGTCCTCGGGATACCCCACAAATGAGCATAAGTCGGATTTACTATCCAACTTATCTCCCACTAGTCCATTCACATAAGCGGAACAACCCGATTACATAATCCTAAAGGTAATTCTTATCGATCACATCACTATGAGACCCTAACGAAATTTACCTCACACTAGACGATGGCCGAAGTTCATCTTAAGATTATCAAAGTCTTCGTGTGTCAAGTCTAGCCTACCATTATGAGATGTCATAGATCCAACTCTACCAAGCTAATGCAGTCCCTAGTTTTGAAGAATTTAATAAATTCAGGGTCAAAAACTACAATTTAGAAGAAAAGGTGAGATAAATTGGAGAAGTCAACGTCACTTGACTAGTCAAGATCTCGGAGAGCCGTCCGGGAAATACGCTAGGAATCTAGACGGCCGTCTGAGTCAAGAATGATGAAGAATATGATGTCACGTCACTTCGGATGGCCGTCCGAAAAGTAGGGCAAATCGCCAGACGACCGTTCGGGAAGGCAAGACTGCGAAGTAAGGAACTTCAAATTGTACAAGGAAATTGCCTTTTCCCCAATTTTTCCCACCTTATAAAAAGCAATCTCAAACACACAATTAGGGGTCCTCTTCTTACACAATTTTGAGGGAAAAGAAGCAATAACGAAAACGAAGAATTTGAAGATTCAAGCATAATTATATCTTTCATGATTCATTTTTATTTAGCTTTTAATTGAATCATGAGTATCTCAACTCTTATTTTCTAGGATTTTATTTTTGAACCCTATGTGGGATTTATGAACCCTTTATATGATTTTATGCAAGTTTGAATGCCGGATTATTTCTCTTACTTTTTTATTAAGTGCATGAAACTGGCCACTTTATGTGGTTTATTGTTATTGTTGAATGCATGAATCAGAAGTTCGGTTTAACAATTAAAACTACGGTAGAAGACATTTTATTGTATAAACATATGAATATATTTAATCTCTTCAGTAGCCATTATTGAGATTTGTGCTTCATGTTGTATTCTAGATTTAATTGCGTAGGAATACAGTTATTCAATCTTGAATATTAGAATCGTAATACAAGCGGAAGTAGGTTATGATTAATTTAGCATCTTAGGTTAGTAATCTGATTTAATAACTTGCATAATTGAAGGAATTGGGGAATTTATAATCACATAAGGGGAATAATAAAATCCTAGGTTGGTTTACTCTGTGAATCTTCGTATTCAACTGCTTTTGTGCTCTTGCTTGTTTAATTTCCTTTTTAATTGATTTATTTTTATTTAACTTTATTGATCAACTTTAGACTGTGTAGGGTGGGCTTGATCACAGTTTGTAGAATATAGCTATTATAATTAGATAATTTAATATTCTCTATGGGATTAATATCTGAACTTTTGTCCACTATATTACTTGTTCGATACGTACAGTTGTGTATAGGTAAAATCACCAACAAGTTTTTGGCGACGTTGCCGGAGAATATTTTAATTATCTATTTTATTCTAATTCTAGATTTGAACAATTTTGACAACTCACCCAAAATTTTAATTTTAGTCTTTCTTTTATTTTTGTTTTAGCTACCGTTTTATGCGGAGGATACTCAATCTCGAGTGAGAACTGTTTGACCCTGAGATCGAACGCATTTGTCAAGCCGCTAGAAGACTCTAACGCGAGAACAATATAATGGGAGATAATCAACACAGAGACGAAGAAGGGTATTTGCTCGATGATGACGGAATTCAAATCCAAGACCAACCCCTACGGCATCCACAAAGCCTATCGTTAGACCACGAGCAATTCAGGACTACATAATCTCGATTCTTGATGGATTCCACCTAAGCATCCAGTATCCACCCATCGAGGCTCATAATTTTGAGATCAAACTAGGCCTCTTAACGATGCTCCAAAATAACGGGATATTTAGTGGATTGGCAGGTGAAGATATGCATCTTCACATTCTCAATTTTCTAGATACCTATAACTCACATCGTCAAAACGACATTTCGCAAGAGGCGCGGAAATTAATTCTCTTCAAACACTCCCTGAAGGAAGAGCTCGCTAGTGGTTGATGTCCCAATTCCTTACTCTATCTCGTCATGGCCTCTACTCCTAAAACTTTTCAGGAAAGTTTACTCGTCACGAGAGATGGATGAAAGAATACAACGAGAGATTCACAATGTCGTCCAAGATCAAGGAGAAGCACTATTCGAAGCATGGGAGAGATTCAAGACCCTTTTGAGGCAGTGTCCAACTCACTGAGTGGATCAATGGTAGCAAATCCACATGTTCTACCAAGGAATTAACGAGAATGCGAAAACCATCTTAGATGCATCAACCCGAGGTAATTTTATGAGTCAATATGTACCTGATGCATTTATTTTGTTGGATCAAATTGCGCAGAACATGTTTGCCAAATCAAGCAAAAGAACAGTTAATGGAGCCAAGAAGGTTACTGGGGTTTTGGTACTAGATGCAATCACGGCCCTTCAAGCTCAAGTGACCCAAATTGCTAAACATAATCAGCACCTTTTACAGCACATTAAAGTAAACCCAGCCAGACCAAGCCGTGGATTCTCCGTGCTGTCAAATTTACGGGGACAATCAATACACACTCCAATGACAGCAAGAGATGGGACCGGTCAACTACATCAACAATGCACCTCACGAATTCCAAAATCAAGGGTGGAGATCATAAGGGAAGTATGGAGGAAATCAACAAGGCCAAGGGTACCAAACACCTCAAGGTCAATTCCAAAATCAAGCCCTTTCTCTACAGAGCTATAAAGGGAACAATCCACGAGGCCAAAATTCAAGCTCAAACATTGATGAGGTGTTAGCCCAATTTATGACCGCCACTCAAGCCCCGTTGCGCAACTTAGACACTCAAGTGGCACAAATAGCATCGAATTAGGAGAATTGTCCTGAGCGTTGCCATCAAATACGGAGGACCCTCGAAAACAAGAGTTTAAGACTTGTGAATCTAATAATCGAGGAGAAGGAAGAAATTCAAGAGAAACCGCAAGCCCCTGTAGCCGCATGGGTAGCACCGATCCTATACTCCCAAAGATTTCGTAAGAAAAAGATCAAGGCCGAAACTTGCCAAGCAGTCACACTGAAGAACGTGAAGTAATTGGAGGAAGTCCCACTGAACAAGAAGAGAAACATGGCAATCGAGAAGCCGGTAGAGATTGTGGAGAAAATATCAATTCAAGAAGAAAGGCCAGCCACATTGATTACACGGACCCCACCGATTCCATATCCTCAAAAGTTTCTAAAGAAAAAGCTCGATGCCAAATACCAAAGCTTCTTGGAAAAGTTGAAGGAAATTCACATCTATATCCCATCATTGAAACACTTCAATAAATGCCAAAGTGGGTGAAATTACTCAATGACCTCGTAACAAAGGGGAGGAAATTGCAAGGGAACGAGATAGTCCAACTCACCGAGCAATGCAGTGCAATTCTTACACGGTCCTGTTAGAATAGGTGACCAACAAGCCAACTTGTGGCTGTGGTCTTTCGTATTTATTATTGTAATAAACGAACCTTTATTCGTATTAATGATAAAACATCTTGGCATTCTATATCTTTGTCCCTTTGTCACAAGCATAGATATAGTCCTTACAGTTATTACAAGTACTAGTAATTGATCGTTAGGATCGTGAGATATTTACTCAAGTATTATAACTGTTAAACGTGTTCCTAGTCGAAGGGTTACGCCACTAATGAGGACATCGGCCTTTCCCATTAAGACTAGCACTTAGTGTATGTGTACTGCATCTCATCAGTAAACGGTATTGCGATATCGGCATGCATAAGTGGGTGCTCGTAAGTTGACGAGTTCACTGAACTCCCTCACCCTAGAAATCTCTAAGTGGTTCCCAATAATCGAGTAGAGATATCTATGGTATAGTTGTACACCATTAGTCCTTATGACCTAGACATCACCGTGACTTCACTAGAGGACCAGCTGTATCGTGACCTGTCCCTGAGTTCCACCGAGGACCATCCCAAGGGCCAGTGTTCGTGCAGTCCGAAATCTAGTGGGAGGTCTGTGCATTGTAGTCGGGGATTCGATCGCTAGAATAGTCTTGGATGTCCTGTGTGTTCTGAAAGTTTTGTAATCATTCTAAGTCTCTGGCCAGAGCTGACTGAGTGATGATTAGAGATTTTGATTCTCTAAGTCATGCACGTAAGGATTACAACACTTAGAACGATCGCACCGTCATCGAACATATAAAGAGGTCTCGATGAACCAATGCCTCTAGTTCGATCGGGACATATGAATCGAAGGGACCGTACTGTACGTTAACTATATCTGAAGGTTCTTGCAGGCACTTCATTTGTATCTAGGGAATCATGACGCGTAGTTGCTAGACGCCAATCTTGATTCGTTGGGTGATTAAAGTGAAACGAGCTTCGTCTTAATCGTAACTCTAAGGGGACGAGTTTTGACCACAAAGGGTTGTGGGCCCACGGCTAGCTTACACCTGAACCATCGAGGGTCACACTGCTCGTGCACATGAGATCTTTGAATAAACGGTCAGAGATAAAATAGTTTATCTTTGCATGATTGGAAGTCAATATGATTGATTCCAACGTTCGTAATTTGGAATTATGAATGAGAATAAGAAAAGGAAAAGAATAGGCGAACGTGTTAGTGAACTTTCTAAATCGGGAAGTTTCCAAATTTAGAAAGTGCACTGAACTAGGGTTTCCACTTTTGGAAAGTTGGAAAATGAGAGATGGCACTCGTAATGACGAGGATATTATAATGATTCCGAAAATGTAATTTTTGCAATTTTCCGATCATTGAATTGAGAGAGACGAGCAAGTGAAGGAACTAACGAGCTTAAGCTGTTGGGCCCGGTCCAACTTAAGCCCGTTAGGGTTTTATGCAAGGGACTATAAATACTTGATTTATAGGCCTTGCACAAACAACACAAGACCTAATCAAAACCCTAGCCGCTCACCTCTCTCTCTCGGCCTCTCTCCCACGGCCATCACCGGCGCCGTCGCCGGATTCTCGCCGGAATCGGCCGTTCATCGGCCGACTGCCTTGGTAGTCTCTTTCCTTCTCTTTTTCTTCCGTTTTTCTAACTACTTCGTGTCTAGTGCCACGTTTTAGTAGATCGAAGTATACGAGGTGAAATCCGAGAGGAGGAAGATCAAAGATCGAGGAATCGAAGAGCAGCACACGAGCCGAAGCCGCACGCTGCCCCACGCGCCGCCCCGGAAGACCGCGCGTGAACCTCACGCGCCGCCGTGGCCGATCTGGTGCTGCTGCCGCTGCACCGCTGCTGCCCCGATTGTACGGATTGGTTTCCGTAGCAATCTCTACTTGCTAAACGCTCCTACCTCACGCTTCAAGAGGTAAATATACGAAACCCTAGTTTCGATTCGTTTATGTTTAAACTATGATTTCATGTTTGCTATCGTATGATTTTATGTGATTATGTGTAATCGTTTTAATCTTTGCAAGCATGTTAATTGGTTTAAACGCGAGCATGTTAATTGATTTAAATTCGGTTAAATTATTTAGCATGTATGTTGTTTTTAATTTCGCTGGAAGCGCAAAGGTACGCAATTAATTGATTTAATTTGTCGGGCATGTTCTATGTGTGTTTTAAAGTCGTTTAAATCACATAAATTTTTGTTTTCCGCTGCGTATGCGTGCCCGAAACCCAACAGGTCCCTCCCACAAAAACTCGGCGATCCAGGTAAGTTTACTATCCCTTGTAATATAGGAGGTAAAACGTTTAGATTGCTCATTGATTTAGGTGCTAGCATTAATATTATGTCTTATTCTACTTATAAATGTCTTGGGTTAGGTGAGATTGAACCAACGGCTATAACTCTTCAATTAGCCGATAGGTCTTGAGTTTACCCAAGGGTATTTTAGAGGATGTGCTAGTCAAAGTAGATAAATTTATCTTCCCTATTGATTTTGTGATACTTGATATAGATGACGATAGGGAGATACCTCTTATTGTGGGAATACCATTCTTAGCTACGTCGATAATTCTAATTGATTGTGCTACTTGTGATTTTACTATGACGGTGCATGATCAAACAATCAAATTTAATGTCTTTTGTGAAAATAAAATTCATGTGAAAACAATGATTGTTTTGCTATTGATTTTAGAAATCTAGAATTTTTTGGTGTTTTGATCTTCGACCCTTGCGAAGCATCTTTGATTGCAGAAGACAGTGGCAGAAACGACAATAAGAAGGAACATGTTTGCTTTATAGACTCAACCAAAACTTCTCCAAAAGATAGTCCTGAGATAGTTGGGGAGTTGACGGCAAAGATAGTACGAAAAAATTGATGTTGCCACCCAATGAGCAAAACAAGCCACGAGAGAAGGCCTATGCAAGTTATTGGGGTCATGAGGATAGAGTCAAACGGAAATTTCACAAAGGACAATAGGTGTCATTGTGCAAATCCCGTTTTTTGGTTATTCCCAAGTAAGCTCAAATCAATGTGGTTGGAGCCGTTCAATGTCCAAGAAGTTCTTCCAGATGGAGCAATCGAGATAAAGGACCGTGACTCAGATCGCACATTCAATGTGAAAGGGAGCCGAAATAAAAAAGCAACGTCCGGCTGAAGACTATAAACTTAGCGCTTCTCGGGAGGTAACCAGAGCTTTATGATTTTCGTATTTGTTTTCTTTATTTTATTTTTATGATTTTTCATAGGCATGCATTCTAATGATTTTAATTGATTTTCAATTTTTGGAGTCGAAATTGCGATCAAGGGATCGAGACGACCGTTCGAGTATCCAAGCACAAACTCAGACGGTCGTCCGAGTTCAAGAGGGTCATAGCCAACTGATCCAGTTTGAGACAGCCTTCCGGATTTTAGTTCACAATATCGGACGGCCGTCCGAAATCCTGACATCCCAGAATCAACTCACGCATTTTGAGACGGTCGTCCAAGTTTTAGATCGAAATCTTAGACATCCGTCCGCGATCCTGAGGTTCAAAACCAACCTACGCATTTTCAGACGACTTTCCAAAACGCAGTTCAAATTCGGGACGGCCGTACGAAAGTGTATTGAGCGTTTTAAAAGGGCAGAAAATTAGATTTCTCCCCACATTCCAAAACCATTCTCAAATTTTCACTCGAGCCCTAGCTTCTCCCCCTCAACTTTCATCAAATATTCTTGGAAATCTCACTTTCACATTTACAACCCACACACTCGACCACTTAAGTTGATAGTATTTTTGTTGGTATTGGCAGGGAAGCTTGAGAATGGAACAATTTTTTCCACAACCTTATTCTTCAAGGCACACCCACAAAGTGTTAGACGAATTGCTCGAACCAAGTTTGGGGGTTCAAATTGCATCACATCGTAACCAATTCTCTTCCAATCCTTCTCATCATGTCTTCCAACAAGAGAGGCCGCACAGGCTAACCATCCACCTCGAACAAAGGGAAGGGAAATAATGGATCCACCAAGGCGACATTGGTTCCCCAACCCGATATTGAGACATTTAGTGTCGAAGGAGATGAAGCCCTATTTGACAAACAAACAAAGAAGACGGCAATCACGAAACGAGCCCTAACGATCACACTATCACACTTTACCAACCTCAATCACAAAATCAACAAACAAAGGTGGCAACAGTTGTGTGAACAGGAACCCGTCTACAATATCTCGATCATCCGGGAATTCGACGCCAACATTTGGCACTCAAACCTCCCCACTACACGTGAAGTGTGGTACGCAATAATTACGTCGATGGCGGATGCACACAATCAACGAATATTACAGCCTCCAAAATCTTGGTAGGTAATGGAGAGCTACGCGAGACGAAGTCACCAAAGATCAAATCGATGAGGTGTTATGTGATGGACGCTCGATGTGGATTGAATATCCGGATAAAAAGGCATACGAGCTCAATAGGAAAAGCATCAATTACGCGGGCAAGGCGTGGTAAACATTTATTTGTGCAAATTTGGACAACCTTTTTTAGTCAGGGCAATCATGAAAGATGTGCCCTTGCCTACTACATAATCAAGGGAGAGCCGATCGATGTCGGTGAAACTATCCACGACCAACTATGAATAGTTTTCTTCCATAGCCTAATCGCGGGTTTGTGTAAAAAAGGGACTTTTCTTCCTTGGCCTAATAGCGGGGTTATTCATGACAACTCAAAGGGACTTTTCTTGCTTAGACTAATTGCGGGGTTGTGCAAAAAGGAGAAAGTCCCCAAGCAACCGATCGACATCGAGCTAAGCCTCCTGAAGCCGATTGCCGACTTTGTAGCCTCATAGTTCAACGCGTTCATGCACGACGAGCCGCAAGCCTTAGTCAAATTTGAAGCCGCTCTTCCACCAAAAGAAAGAAACGACAATTCTGGAGAAAGATGGAGCGAGAGATGATACTCACGAGGAACCAGTTGGCAATCGTCGAGAACAAGGTCAACACGCTGGAGGCACTCCATAGATTGTCGAGAAAGAAGGTACAAGACATCGTACGACACTTGGGGTGTGGGACGCCTGATTGTGTGGGGCCAGGACCTTTACCGGCACCGATTCTTGAGCTCGTGCCCGAGGTTTCCGACAACGAGGAGCGTGAGAGAGACGGAGAGGAGCACCCTGATCACGTGGACTCCGATTAGTCAGATATTTTCTATCCTTCAACTGTGTTCTAATTTCGTTGAGGGCAACGAAAATTTTAGGTTTTGATGTGAAAAAATATTCTTTTTATTTGTGCTTTATTTACGTTTAGTTTGCATGCATTAGGATTTATTTTCTTTTAGTTGTTTTTATTTCTTTAAAAAACATTGCTTGAGTCAAGTGCATCGGTGAGTTGTAATGATGAGAGATGACCAATGTTTTATGATGAGATTACTTGTTTTGTTGTGATAAGGACTAAAAATTTGGTTAGCTTTCGATTCAAAAGAACTTAGAAGCGAATTATTTCTAGGAATCACACTTTTTTTAGCTCTCTAGGAATCACACTTTGTTGATTGCTTTTGTTGAACGTTTTGTATTTTATATGTAGAATTAATTTATACTAGATCATGCTATGTTCGGTTTTAGAGCTCACCTTAGGAAATTTATGATACAGAAGTATTGAGTAGTGAGTGATTTGGGATATGATTTGGGCCTTCTTTGAACCGTTTGAGCCTTTCTAGCCGACCTTTTTATCGAAATTATCTGTATATACTTGATTTGAGCCTTGGAGAAACGGCGTTCTTTCTTTTAGCCAATACTTCATATGGTAGAATAGATTAAGATTCTTGAACAATTACCCCTAGGTGTTTGCTTGGAAAAAAAATATAATAATAATAAAAAAAAAAAGTGAATAAAAGAAGAGAAGAAATCACCTCAATTCAAGAAGCATTCAAAAAGAGGAAAAAAAAGTTTGAAACAACTTTTGTAATCTTGAGAATCGATTTTATTAAGGCCTTAGATGTGCATTCATCATTTCAAACGCCCATCTTTCAAATTTTGGCGTAATCACTTCAATTCACGAAGCATAGCCACATATACCCATATTTCCTACCTTGAACCAAAAAGCCTAACAATTGAAAGCAATAAAAGCCCCAATGATCCCAGTAGCTAGAGTAAAAGAATTTGGTGGGTATTTGGAGTAATACATATGTATGTAAGAAAAAAAATTCTATTTTTAATATACGAATATTGGATGCTTGAAGCAATTGCATGATTTGTGGTTTTTGGCACTGGTAAGTGACTAAGTGCTTTTAAATTGCGAGCTTGCCAGTGTTTAAGAAGTTTTACTATAATTACAAGTCCTGAAAACGTGAAGCTGGTCATTAATCTATGTGATGAGATGCATTAATTGAATTATTTGCTTATGATTAAGTTTTGCTTGAGGACAAGCAAAAGTTCAAGTTTAAGGGTGTGTTAAATGTATATTTTTATACCTAATTATATCTTTTCATTGGAGTTTTGAGTTATTTTATTGATAATTCATGCTTAATGTTTTGATTTATTGTGTCTTAGGCACAAATTGAAGAATTGAATAAATTGGGGGTCAAAAACTGCAATTTAGAAGAAAATGTGGACAAAATTGGAGAAGTCAACGTCACTTGACCAGTCAAGATCTCGAACGACGTCACTTGACCAGTCAAGATCTCGAACGGCCGTCCAATTCAAGAAAGTTGAAGAATATGTCACGTCATTTCGGAGGGTTGTCCGCAATGTAGGGCAAATCGCCAGATGACCGTCCGAGAAAGCAAGAATGCGCAGTAAGGAACTTCCAATTGTACAAGGAAACTGCATTTTCCCCAATTATTCCCACCTTATAAAAAGCCATCTTTTTACGCAATTTTGAGAACAAAAAAGCAATAAAGAAGGCGAAGAATTTGAAGATTCAAGCATAATTTTATTTCATGATTTATTTTTATTTAGGTTTTAATTTCATCATGAGAAGCTAAACTCTTATTTTATAGGATTCATTTTGAACTCTATATGTCGGATTTGATGAACCCATTCTATGATTTTATGCAAGTTTTAATTCCAACTTATTTCTTCTACTTGGTTTATTAAGTGCATGAAACTGGCCACCTTATGTGCTATATTGTGATTCTTGAATGCATGAATGGGAATATCGGTTTAACAATTACAACTACGGTAGAAGAGCCTTTGTTGTATTAACATAAGAATATAGTTATTCTCTTAGGTAGCAATTATTGAGACTTGTGCTTCACGTTGTGTTCTAGATTTAATTCCGTAGGAATACAATAATTAAATCTAGAATATAAGAATCATGATACACGCGGAAGCATGTTATGATTAATTTAGCATCTCAGGTTAGTAATCTGATTTAATAACTCTTACATAGGTGAAGAAATTGGGGAATTAATAATCACATGGGGGGGAGAATAAAATCCTTGGCTTGTTTACTTTGATAAATCTTCGTGTTTAAGTGCTTTTGTGCTCTTTCTTCTTTTATTTCGTTTAAAATTGATTTACTTTTATTTAATTTTATTGATCAACCTTAGACTGTGCAGGGTAGGCTTGATCATAGTTGCTCGAATTTACCGATTAGAATTAGATAATTTAATATTCTCTTTGGGATATGTTTGATATATGACTTTGAGTCAAATATAATTTAATTGTTTTACGTTTCTTAAATCAATTTATAATGTCTCAAAAGTTATTATTATGATAGGATTTATTATTTAGAATTAGTCGGCTGTTATTTTTAGGTTAGTGGGTAGTTATTTAAGCACGTGTTTATTTAATCCACTAACCCATTATCCCACTAACCTAGTATCTCTCCTACTGTGTTAATTTCGTGAGGGAAAAAAGTTGTTGGACTCTATAGATAGGAGAATAACTCATTCATTCCTCACATTTTTTTGCAGAGAGTTGAGAGCACTGAGTTGCGGGTGTTGGAACACCTTTACCAACACCCTACTTTCTTTATGGATTTCTCACTGCATAATTGAGTCTCTTTTGTATTCAATCTCATTGAGTATTGATTTGTATTCGTAGCATCTCATTAAGTACTTTTGTAATAGATACTAGGAATTGGTCTACGAAGAAATAATCTTGTCATTTCTTCGTAGAGGAGAAGATGGTGGTGGCTTGTCATTTGTATTGTTTTATATACTGATTTGTATTCCTAGTGTATCATTAAGTACTTATTTACTAGATACTAGGAATTAGTCTACGAAGAAATCTTGTTGTGATTTCTTCGTAGAAGAGAAGATGGTGGCTTCTCATTTGTATTGTTTTGAAAGCTGGTTTGTATGCCTAGTGTATCATTAAGTACTTTTGTACTAAATACTAGGAATTGGTCTACGGAGAAATCATCTTGTGATTTCTTCACAGAAGAGAATATGGTGGCTTCTCATAGAAGAGAAGATGGCTCTATCCACATGTTATAAACTTGTTGATAATGATTTGAAACTTGTGTCATTTATATTCCGCTACATAATCTTGTTCAACACAAGTTTTTGTTTATTTTTTGAAAGAAATCTCTGATTTTATATCAATTTATATTATTTCAACGAATTCGGAGGCACTAAATTCTTTTAGGATCGATATCTGGACGTTTGTCCACTATATTACTTGTTCGACACGTATACTTGCGTGTAGGTAAAATCACCAACACCATATTTCCATTAAATGTCATTAAATTACAATTCATCTCATAATAGCACTCCCAGCTACAGGGCTTATTGTACTATTATTAGGGGCTACACTTAATCTTATTGTCGGTAGAAGGAAAAAAGAAATAATGAACTTTCGGTTGTTCTTTATACCTTGATTATTTTTGTTAGGAATTAACAGTGAGGGATTTCAAGTGATGATTACATCATGAGAAGTATCGGTTATGATCGATTGTGATTCCTACAACTATGTTCACTAAAGGTATACATGATAATGCCTATTGAGCCTTAAAGGGACATAGGACCTCATCGCATTTCATTACGATTATTCATCATATGTAATAATAAATTAAAGCAATTAATGAAAAATAATTAGTGGGCCACTCTAAGTCATAAATCGGACATATAAGATGAGGCTCATTTATTATTTGCGATGCAATTATAATTTGTGTTCCATTAATTAAATTAATTTAACACGTTCAATTAATAAATAAACTTAACTAACTAAATTAATAAATTAATTTTAAAATCATTTATTGAAATCTATTAATTAATTGATCAATTATAAAATTTTAATTAATTGATAAATAATTTTAAAAATTAATTATAAAGTTTTTAAATTTTAACTTCGGATTTTTTTTTTAGTTTTTTTGAATTTTTTTTTTTTTACATATGAGTAGACAAGTCAGACCCGGTCTGGCATCTTAGAAAAATACAATAAAAAATTTCAGAAGAAATTCATTTTTTTAATTTCTCGATTTTTAATTTGCTCCAATTCCAAAAATTCTGAAAATATTCTAAATATTCAATTAAAATCAAAACACCGAATTTCAACAACACAAAAGTTCAATCAATTCAACAGATTAAAACATGCTTTCGAAAGTGATTAAACAAGTAGGGAATTAATCAATTCATTTGGTTATCATCCGAGCATATATTGATTTAATTACATACCTTTAATAGCTTCCGATTAAACGGCCATATATATAATGTAATTTGAAATTGAATTGCAACATTTAAATCGCACATATAAGCATGCCTGGTAATTCGAAATTAAATTAACATACGATTTCAAATTCCACGAATTTACAAATGTTTTATAAGTATGACATACTTTCGAGAATCAAAACTTACTTTCGTAGCATGAGATTCTAGGGGGGAATCATTCCAGCGACGGAGCGCAGACAGCAGCGGCGACGGCCCTTCGGATGGCGTTTGTGGTGTCTTCATGTTTTTCTCTGCAATCGGGTTTAACCTCAAACACTCTAATCCCCCAAGTTTATGGCACTAGATATGGAAAAGGTTAAAAAATAATGAGAAATAAATGAGAGGAAAGAGAAGAGAAAACATTGACGGCGAAGAAGGGGAGCGGCTAGGGCTATGAGTAGTTGAAAACTCTGATTCAACTCCTCTTAAGTGATGTATATATACTAGGGTTCTCAACTCTAGTAGGTCTTAAAGTTGGACCAGGTTCATTAAGTTGTCAGGCCGACGCCTTCGTATGTTTCGTTTCTACTAAACGATTAATCTGAAAAATGTAATAATTACATATTTGTGATGAGTATAAAATTATCGCCAATACCAGTGCCACGTGAAATTATCTAATTTTCAAAATTAGAAACTTCCAATTGAGTGTATCTGCTAAATCAGAAAATAATCATAATTTAGAAAGTTCACTAAATTTTCGCATAAAATCTTTCCCTTTATTTACTCCAACTTGTCATCAACAATTACGAAAATTAGATCCAATGGTATTTGAATTTAATTCTGAAATATTAATAACTTAATCTTAGCTCGTTGTATTCAATGATCTTCAGTACACGAGAAGTGTCCCCCTCAATGGTTTAGGTGTATTCTAGTCGTGGGCTCACAACTCTTTGTGATTCCAACAACATATTGTTCTTATACGAACTCACCCCAAAAGTACCGATTAAGATAAAACTCATTTTAATTTAATTGGCATCAAATCAATGAATGAACATAAAATAAAGATTTGCGTCTAACAACTACCCGGCATGATTCCCTAAATACAAATGAAATGAATGCAAGAATTGTGCGATATAGTTAATGTACTGTAGGATCCCTTCGACACATATATCCTGGTTGAACTAGAAGCATTGATCAACTGAGACCTCTAATAAAGTTCAATAACCATGCGAACGTTCTAGGTAACATAAGTCGTTCGTGTTAGACTTAGAGAAACCAATTTCCTTAATCATCACATTGTCAGCTCATGCCAGAGACTTCATGGATTATAAACCATTTGAACACACATGACATCCATGACTAGTCAAGGGCTCGGATCCCCTACTACAATGCCCATAATTCACTCTAGATTTTTGATTGTGCGAACATTGGCCCTTGGAGTGATCTTGATGAGACTCAGGGACAAGTCACTACACAATTGGTCCTCTAGTGACGCCACACTGATGTTTGTGTTTTAAGGATTAATGGTGTACAACTATAGCGCAAAAACCTCTACTCGATAAGCTAGAATCACTTAGAGATTTTTAGGGTGAACTAATTCATGAACTTATCTATACGAGCACCCACTCCAGTATGCCGATTTAACACAACACCGATGACTGATAGACTCAATACACATACACCAAGTGCTAGTCTCAAAAGGGATAGGCTGGTATCCTCATTATTGGCGTAACCCATCGACTACGAACTTGTTTAATTAATTCAGAGTAGTAGAGTGACTCGTTAAGAATATATCTATACGCTTGCATGGAATATAATATATATAATGCCCAAAGGTGAATTTCATTACGAAAATAAAATTACGAGAATGTATGAATTTAATTACTATCTTCGTTTCGAGTGTGTCTAACTTTTTATTACTATCTCATGTGCATAGTTCAGAAAATTATACATAATCCATCGACATTTCGAAAGTCATACCAATTAAGAAAAAAAAATACCTTAGAATGAACAATATAATGACTTCATGTATGCTTTATTATTGTGAAAATAAAATTTGTTGTAAAGTTCATCATCCCTTCAAACATTTATTTGTTTAGATGCGGCTTAAAAAACATTAAATTAAATTTAACAAAAATAACTTGTGTGTAACTTATCATGGTATCTTCAAGTTTCAATTTATTATATAATAATACAAAAAAATAAGTACAACTTATGGGAACATGGATGCAGACCATGTGCATGAAACAACAATGGCTCACCAACATTGAGCGAATACTCAGATACACACAATAAATAAATTTAGTAGTTGTATATAGCATTAAAAATGAGTAGATGACAAATGAATATAAAAGTACTTCGGCAATTTTTTAGTACACACACTTCAAATTACTATAAGACCTATATTTTATTTCCAAAAAAAACATATAAAAACAAATTATGCCAGAAAATATTATATAGGAATGCGATAAATACCGTTTTAGTTTTGATAATATCGTTTCGACTTCAAAGATAATTTTGATCAATTTGGAACTGTTTTGCAAAACACAAAATACTGAATGTATAGTTCCTTAAGACAAATAGAATCACAAAAGTTGGATGTCGGATAAGAAAGATATGCATGAGTCAATGAATATTGCCCACAACTCTGATGTTTTGAGTTATCTAAAATTTAAAATGTAATTCATTCACGCAGTAACTTTGACACTCGATATCCAACCTAACTGGTTTAAATTGTATTGGAAAGTTAGTCAAAGGACTACCATTTTCATGTTTTTAAAATCAGACTTGAAAAGGTTCCAAATTGCGGTTGATGTCAATATTGTACTAAAATTCAAACGATATTTAATATTTCCGTATTAGGGGAACCATGTGTGAGCGTAATAATCAAATGCTAATTATTTTATTGTTACTAATTCATTGTGTCCAATTCGTTATCTCAATTTTGTTGCTGCTAATAACCATTGATTTTATGTGCAAAACAACTCAGCATACAATGTACTTGATTGTAAATTTATTACTTAAAAGTAATATTAATAACATCAATTTGAACTTTAATCTCTAAGCACACCTCCTTATATTTTCTATGTGTTTTGCATATATTACATTATCTAATGAAGATAAATATATCGACTTATAAGTTACATTTGGAAGCTAGATGTACATGCTTATTTACATCAGATAGATTTGAACCTTAGATTTGATTAAATAAGTATCCATTAATCACACATACACATGGGTATGTGTGCATTCATGTGTAGATCCACGGTTCAAAATTATCTAGTGTAAATAACCAGGTGTACAGTTCAGTGTAAATACCTTCGAAAGATCAATATAATGACTTCATGTATGTTTTATTATTGTGAAAATAAAATTTGTTGTACAGTTCGTCGACCCTTCAAATATTTAAGGATGGATATAACATAGGAAAATTGGAAATTAAAAGATACTTAATAAATCCTCTAATTTCCTATGTTATATTCATCTTCCAATATTTAATTTACTATTTTAATAAATTGAATACTTAACTCTCAACGTCATGTCACGGATGATGCTACCGACACCAACAATGGCCAAAGATGGCAGAAAGTCCCCGTCTGTGTTGAGGGATGACCCACACTGATAAAGATCTAGAAACCATTATTATCAATGTGGAATATTGACCCCGTGGTTATAAAGAACCAGAAACCAATATTATGTCGCTAAGAAAGTTACAAGAATCCACTTTTGTAAAATCCCAATGTTTGCTGTAGAACAGCATAGGAGAATTAACTCTCAAAATACTCAAATATTCATTAAAAACCGTCCCTTAGAATAGGCCAAATTGGCAACCTATTTATAAGATCTAAAAAGATTCTTTTTCCTCAAGGAAAATGACTCCTACCTAAACTATAATAAGAAAACTAATAAATAAGCAAATCCTAATCATTAAGAACTCTAAAATAAGAAAAAACGTAGTAATCTTAAAATAAAAAACGTTCATAATTAGATTAAATAACTGGATCATCAAGTCGACTTCTCGATCAACTTTCTAATCTCGCGTAGACAATTGGTTGTGCACGTGCATGCACTTCATGCTCAATTACGACACTGTTAAACTTCGAATCTATCTTCTCAAAACATGAAAGTTGTAGAACTTCCAGTTGGAATTTTACATCAATTCGAATTACCTAAATTGGACGTCATATGAGAGATTTATAACCCGAATGGTAAAACCGCCAGAGATAGGCGAGAATCTGGGATGCATGGAATTCGACTTGTCCAACAAATTATCCTCTTCATTTTCTTCCTATTTCTCAACAAAGACTCTTCAAAGGCATGATTTAAGCCTCCATTCTTTATTTCCAACACGAATGGCTCAATGAATCTCACTCGTTTTCTCTTCTTCCAATCCTTCATCTTTGAGCTTGTTAGGATCGTATCATACTCCTGCTCTTTAAAAGGATTCTTCCTCGAATCCGGAAAAATAACAAAAGGAGTATAAATATAATCGATCTCATAATCGATCTCTCTATTTGGTAGCCAACTAACACATCTCTGCACCACATCGCAGAACACACCATCTTTATCGGCTTGCATTGAAAGAGTTTGCAATCCTCTGAGCTCGGCACTAGCTTCAATGCATGATTGGATTATATCACACGCAGTAGGGGGACGACTCTAAATAATAGGCGGGATCTGAGGTCAAGGGCCAACGACGGTAGTGAAATCCAAATATGGCAGTAACATGGGACATACCGCTCCATCTGGAATCCTGGAGGATTCAAGCGTAGTGAAGCGTGCAAATGTGACTCGCAATGCGTAAAATAATCATTTCTCACAGTCCAACGGCACAATAAGATTAGACAAAAATCCATAAACATGATGTGTAGCGAACATGAACGCGTAGGTGAGAATATAAATGACTGAGAAGTGTGTGGAGGAGCAAGCTCAAACAATAAACATAAATGTGTCCAGACTCTCTCGGCAATCGCACTCTAGAAAAAGATGTGATCGTATGAATCGATTGAAGATCTATTTGGGCAACAAGTGCACCTCGAAGTCAGAACAATGCCACTAGAATAACGCAAGAAATCAACAAGAAGACAGAAATTGGCCAGACGACAGAGAAGGATAGAGATAGTAAGAGTTACACATGAGGACAAAAAAATGTTAAACATGGGACGAATAGTATACTGTTGTCTAAGCATCGACCAAGACGTACCAATGGAGAATCATCCATCGAAAATCGGTTTCAAACCCGGAAGGTCTGTAGTGTGCTGCAGAATAGCGCTCCTCAAAACCCGGTCAACCCAATTCTCTAGGAGAAGCAAACTAGCTCATCGTTGACCAACCAACCATCACGAATAAAACTGTTGACCAACTCATGAACATGGTGGGCCGTCGGAATGAGAGAGAGGGCCATAGCCTAGCCAGTGTTCATGCAAAAAAAAATCACCCTGCCCGTTTTTGCCAAAATATCTCTTCTATAACAGGTCACCAGACCGATCACCATGTAATTAAATTCATAGGACATCGGTCGTCATATAACCATCAATAGAACCGGGCCATACACTACTCCAGAGACTGAATAATATACTTCGGAGGTTGGAGGATCTGGATCAAGTATAGGGTCAAAGAAGAATGCGTGCCCTTGATCATGGCTAGGTGACCCCCGAAAGCCAAGTATGGTTTGTTCCACCCTGCATACAATTCTTCATCTTCTGGAGGAGGGTCTTAAAAAACACACCACTCCGACGGTACAAAGGAAACCCTAGATAGGTGATGGGAAGTTCCTGACTGACAAACCCATGGGTCCAACGAATAAGGAAAATGTCACCGGTAGGACAAGATTTGCCAAAGATGACGGAACTTTTATGTGTGTTGACCATATGGCCAGACACTCTACAATCTACAATATATGTCGAGAGCTCCTTCAAACACTGCAAACTTGGCAGATAACAATAGCACAGTACCTGATATGGAAGAAAACAAACAAATACTATTCCACTTCGACGTGTACATTTTTACGTGAATTTGCAGACAAAAGGCAAAGTGAAAAAACAGTGTTTTTTTTTTATTCAGGATGTATTTCTTACATAATATGCGATATTTTGTAAGACTCGTGTGTATTTTACATATTTCACTCTCCACCAATCATCAATCAATAAAGACTAATATTTTTCTTATGTAAAAACTAAATCACAAAGACAATCAAATAAAATGTGGTGCAGAAAATAAAATGCCAAGGATAGATAAATTGAACAACCCATGCTGACTATATATTAAAAAAAAAAAAAATCAAGCAAATATTTGATACAATAAAAGAGTACATTTTTGTAACTCACAGTTCCTTAATTGATGAGTTATGTTTTATTTCATTTCCTTAATTGATGAGTTATGTTTTTTTTTCATTTGTTTTTTGTCGATCCTTTCAGACTTTACTAGTAAAAATTACAAGATAAGTTTTTAGGAATTAGGATAATTGAAATGTTGTTTGCCATACATATATTTTTTTTCCAAGTATATTTTCATACATACATTAAATGAAAGAAAATGTGGAAAAAAGTGGGTTTATTCCTAACTTTAATAAAATATTTAAGTGGCTTTCTTTTTTGGAAAATGGAAATAACTAGAATATTTATGATCAATACTTCGACTTCATGAATCTAATGTAGTTAATTTCTCAAAAATGACTCTTCATAGAAGATAAATTAATGTCTAAAGATGGAGACTTAAATAAGATTATTTATGTGAAATGGGAGGTGAAAAAGCGTCATCCCACATTGGAAAAAGAGTTTTGATTAGAACACTTTAAATAGTGGAAAGCCACACGAGCGTCGCCGCCCTGCCTGGCCCGTACGTGTGCCTGTACCGCATGGGCCTCGAGAATGTTTGGTTTGGAGTTGGACCTATTTTGAACTCAAATTGATTAACTTTTGTGGGGCTAATTAATTAAAACTAGCTTATCGGAAAGCGACATGTGTCCTCGATGACATCATCATCTACGTGTGCGCCAAGTTGCTCCCTCTCATCCAAAAGGTGGCTTTTGAACCGAATTGGTTTTTTGTCCATGCGAAAGTGTATGTACCTTTTCAGCCCCTTCTTTTCAAGAAACTTGTGTCTTTTGCACACAACTTTTTCAGGCCTATAAAGAGAACCCATTGCCACATAATTATTCATTCATTCGTGCACTTCATAGCATACAAAAGCATATTTTTCATCAGTTCCCGCGTGTCTAAGAAAGCTCAACGCTCTCGTTTTGTTCGTTTTCATTAGAGTATTGTTGTGCTGCAAAATTCGTACCCCAAAAGTCGTTGTATCTTGGGCACAATGGACTAAGAATGTGAGCACTTACACAGGTCAATATTCTTACGGAGAAAGAACCAAATTTTTGCCTCGACTTTTTTCATTCATTCATCATTTATTTCGTAATTTAAATATGAAAATTATACTTCAATATTTGTTTTGTAAAAAGTAGGTAAACCTCAAATTTTCAACAAAGGGATATGTTGATGTGACACCCCTCTGAGGATTACTCTTATTATAAGTAATCTCAGCGGACGACTTTTAAAAATGATTATCGTAGATATATATTTACGTCAATTTTTTTGCTTTTAAATCAGTGGGTGAGAGATCACACTATACTATACCCTAATCAATCAATTAACACAAATACATACTACATGCAAGACTAGAAAATAACTAGATATGATGGACCTCATGAAAATTCGGACAGATTCAGTGGAGCAACTTAAAAAATTCATTGCTCTTACACTCAATTTACTCCAGATTAATACCATACCTTCTATCATGATTCTTAATCATTCAATGAAAACAGTTTTGATTGATGCTTGACCATTTAGGAGAAATAATAAAATGGCACAAATACTCAATTTAAACTCCAGAACAGTGGGAGGGAGTTTTGAAATTTCCTAATAAGTTCCTCACTGACCATAAAACTACCAAATTTTATCCCAAGACACAAAAATAAGTTTAAAACATTTTTCAAATGGAAACAAGGCATTTGAGTGAGTAAAGCTTCAGTTATGACAGAAAACACTAGACTGACCCTGTTTTAGTGCACTAGTGAGAAATACTTATCAATGTGATGAGAAATACTTATCAATGTTATGACATAACTAATTAAATACTTATCCCATTTATGCATAAGACCTAACAATGTGATGAGATTAGATAGGTTCAAAGACTCAGAAAATTTCATAACTTTCTAAGCAAGGCACATAAATAAAAATAATATTCAAATATCGAGACAAGACACGAAGAATTTCTAGCCGAAAAGCGTACGTTCATATAGTTGGAAAAATTCGCTTTTGTTTAAAAAATACTA
Organism: Erythranthe guttata; assembly: GCF_000504015.1. The sequence continues at coordinate 1,809,364 of NW_012193059.1, forward strand.
CGGATTACCGATATAATATCCAAAGGAGGGTAATCCTAATTACTACTACACATAGCATCTTTTAATAATTTCCACAAATCAGAGGAAGCGATCGGTAGAAGATACCTAGAACCGTATCAAATGTTTTTACAAGCATATTATACAAATAAAACCACATAACTAGTTTAAGAGCCAACACAATCCACATCCCCTCCATATGATCCATTCCCGATTCTCAAGCTCGATTCCCATCTTCACTCCCCGGGCTCCAAATCGGATATACCTACAAACATATAACACCTATATGAGCCTTTGAGGACTCGATGAGAAACTTGAAGTATTATTGAATACACATAACACATAGAGCATACATATATACATATATTTTTATTATACATATACATACAACATGAATTAAAGCAATCATATACTTCTCTTTTCGTCAGAGTTCTTCGTCGTTATTCCTTTTTGTCAAGCGCAAAGAGTGAGATAAATTCCGACTTTTATAACCCTATGATCCCAAGACCATTGCGTGAGAATATCCCACATTTATAACCCTATGACATGACACATATTGAAGATTATAGAGTGAGATTATCCCACATTTATAACCCTATGATCCCAAGACCATAGAGTGAGATTTTCCCACTTTTATAACCCTATATCTTCAACACCATAATTAGACATGCATGACATGAAAATATTCGGGAATCCCTTTGGAAGAATCAATCTAAGTTCCTGATAAATAACCTCATATTTTACGAATCCGTCTAGCTACGTGGAATCAAACCACCCCTATGCCCTACTGTACCGTCTCGTCGTACCCCGGTTATTTACCGTAACCTCGAAAGATTTTCCAACATATTTTTACCTTTTAAATATTATGAAACTTATGCACCCACACATGCACCCATCTACTTACCCTTCTCTCATCCTCATACCCAATGATCAACACATAAACAAGCCAAGCAATATCACATAGCAAAACACAAATAAAGTTCCACATAGTCATTTATTAACATAGTCATTTAGGCATAAAAATATAATCAAATACAAGCAATAACCGAAATCTTAACATTCAAAGACAATCTATAATCAAAAAGTAATTAATTCTAACATTTTGCAAGAAGAAAGTGTTAGGATAGTAGACTAAGAGTCTCGCTTTTATCTACATAATTTTATTATTGAATTAATAAAATAGTTTATTATAATTTTATGAGAATATGCACTAGGGTATTCAATGCATTTAATTGATTGTTTGTCAATTTATTAAAAGCATAAGTCTAATATTCTAATAGTATTCGAGATGGTGTGCTACGGCGCAGAGAAATATCATTTCGAAAGTTTGTTTAGAATATAAAGATAAACGTTCACAATCTAGATGAAAATGGACTGACCATTGGTAAAAGATTGTAGCACAATATTAAAGTGATTGGTCTTGATCACAGTAAACAGAGAATAACTTTTGTAGTTATTGTTTTGACTTACTGTGCTAGCCCACCCGACATGTGTTGAACCGGACAAAGTCAAATAACTGTTTCATCACTGTTCATAAATGAAACAGTATTATTTCTAGTTGACAGTAAATTACTTACTCTCTTAATCCCTAGATAATTAACGTTCATATTTAATTGATGATCTCTACTTTGATGTCACAATGGTAGAGATTCCAATATTGAGTGAAATGGCCCCCAGTGCGTTGGGTAGAGAAATTAAGAATTAATAGGTGGAAATTAATTATCGAAAGGAATCCACATATCGAAATATGAGATTGATAATAACCCTTGAGTAGCTTAGAAGATTTGTTTATGCCAAGTCCTGGCCAGGTATATTTCGTATCCGGCACACTCAAATAAGTTAAGCGGGTAAGACTCATTAAAAGAAACCATTTAATTTATTTAGCAGTGAATAAATTATTTGGTGGTTATAAGATTTTGTAATGTGGGGAGAATCTAAGTAATGATCGACCACAGCTCGAATCTAATATTTGTGAATATAAACGGGAGTTCAATAATTATTTTGTAGTGGAAAATAAATAATTATTTAATAATTAATTACATGAATTCTTTTAAGAGTTTGGATTTAATTAATTATTAGTTGCCCGATTTATATTTTCTTCTTTAGTCCCTATTGTAGCCCAATGGATTTTCTTATTAATCGAGAAAATAAAGTTCAACCAATATTATATATTGGAATTAATATAGCCGAAAAATAAGCTCCAATTGGGTTGCAATTTTCGACTATATAGAGCTATAGAAGGAGTGGGATTTGTTTCCATGTAATCCTCTCTTTGTCTGACTCTAATTCCATGTGCTATATATAATAGAGATTAGGTTGATGAGAGAAAAATAATTCCACACGCCTATTTCACGTTGGAAGAAAAAATATTTTTCTCTTCTTCTTCTCTCTCTAAGTTTCTCTATTATAGATAGATTTCTTCAAGTACAAGTCCACCCTTGTAGAAGAATTATTAATCCGGGATATACAATAGAAGACTATAGGTTTTTTAGAGCAAACTATTTTTCCTGAAATTTCTGAGCAGTCCTGCGAAGAAATTTACCATAAATTAACCGTTTGTCCGATTGGCTTGCAATTTATAAATTAGTTTCCTAACCCATAGAAATACAATCCGTTTGAAGGGTATATTAATCAGATCAACCATCGCGGAGATATTGGTGAAGGAAGAGGGCTGTAAATTTCAGGACGACAATTTTTCGAGGATTGAAGGCTTGGTGTGGATCATGGTTCGTGCGCCGATAGAAACTAATGTGCTCGGGAAAACTGTAAGTTGCTAGATTTAGATTTATTCCTCTTTAAAAGAATCTAATAAAAGCATGTTAATAAAATTAAAACCGGCTAATCTAGAACCTCTTGTGAATTTTCATTGAATCTTGGGCTTCACATCCCAAGAATTGGTATCAGAGTTTCTTTGATTAATTCGTATGAGGTTCACCATGTTGTCCAAAGTTGCATGAAACGAAAAATTCATATGTTGCATGTAGCATTTTGTTTCTGACTTTGTTTTTGCAGAATAGAAAATCCGCTATTATGGTTATAAATGTTGTATTTATGTTTTATGTGAATGGATCCCACTGCCTCGTGAGTGGTTACTTGTCGGTTTTAATTTCCATCGCGAGATATTGATGGAAGATCGTGTGCCTACAATATTTTTATTTTTTGTAATTTTTCTAGAGGAGTTTTACATAGAAATTACGTAGATAGAATAGAGCAGTTCTTGTTATCGGAATTGTCAGCACAACTGGGCCGTTTCTGTTATTACGGCCTAGTCCACTGTCGGATCAAGCTGAAATGTTTTCTAGAGGTTCCCAACTTCTTGTCGTAGAACTGGACCGTTCGGATTGTGAATCGGAGTTACCCAGATAGAGATATAAATTTCAGAACAAGGCTGGAAATTCCAGGACAACACCAGAATTACTAACCGCGGGGTCTCGACATCGGGCAACGGGCAGCGGCTCCGGGCGGCCTGGAATTCAAGAATTCTGGATTTACGGGGACTTTTGGACTTCCTAATTTTAAGGAGTCTAAATCCGGGAGTCCCAACTTAACCATAATAGTGGAAAGAAAATTAAATGGCTTTATTTAATATTTTATGGTTGATGTGTGCTTATACTTGTTATAAGCATGATTGCATGCATTATTCATGTTTATTATATATGGGTTTAATTTGTTTATGTGACACCCATGACATATAACTGGACAACATGGAATTTGGACATGCATAAATTTGCATTTAATTCATTATGTTCATGTTAATCTATGTGTATTATATTTGGTTATAAATGTTTTTATGTGATACTATGGATTATAATTAGATAACATAGATGACTGTGTTGAACATGATAAATTTATCATGATTCGTAGTTTTCCTATGTTTGTTATATAGGATGATTAATTGGTGTATTAATAGGATCCCATGATATATAACTAGAGAACATAGAAATAGAACACACTCAATAGGTGCCCACTGTATTTCTATGATTAATTATATTGGACATCCTCATAAATTTTAGATAATATAATTAATTATGAGAAGGGAGATTTATCGAATTTCGCTCCCACTCCGGGCATAATTAATTATAGACATTACCTGGAAAAATCTCCTAACGGATAATTTGGAATTGATTATAGTGATACATTATTTTCTCCATGATGTGGAAAATAGATATCATAGAATAATCAATTAAAAGTTAATTGATAGTCTAATGACATATAATTAGACTTTTAAAACTATTCATGGGAAAACATTGTGCCCGTTTGAAAAAACAATCGTGGAGTTCGGCAATAAGCCGTGTATTTTGGAGCTTGTGATCTATAACTTTACTATAGTCACGACTATAACTTTACTATAGCCAAGCTAGTGGTTTATAATCCCGATTCCTATGTGAATCAGTCCTTATGTGGACAGGTCCCTATGTGGACCCCAACTATCAACCACTAACGAAATACCAGCCCCCCGTATCCCATACTTATTCACCTAGATCCACAACCAATTTCGAAACATTTTTAACTTTGAAAAATCGTGATTTATGCTTCTTAGACTTACTAATGAATCACATGAAGCTTACATGATCTATCTATGTTTACTTTCACATAAACAAGCATAAACGTAACAAGTACCACAACAAATATACTTCACATCTTTAATCAAATCAATGAACACACAATCATATAGAAGATAACACTTTTGTTTCACATTTTAATTTAATAATTACACATAAACATTTAATATCACATAGTAGGACCAAGAAGGGCATTCTTCAACTTTAACCATATTATAATCACACAATCATATAACCATGTCATTCATAGCATATCAATAACACTCATGTCATGAATTATGAAAATTATCACATACGGCATTACTTTACTCTAATCACTTAATACATAAACCTTTATTTCAAAAGTGCCACATAAAATCACAAATAATATACGAAAAAAATCAAGTATTCTAATTTATCATATAAATCAATTAATCATTTTTCTAAAGGGGGTACAGTTTTGAAATCTTGACACAGGGAGTGACTTTAAAAACTCATTTTGCTTTACAGATTCATCCAAACCTTTTGAACTTTTAACTCCATATACTATTAGGAGTCTTATATAACCTTGAAAAATAGTTATAGAAAATCCTAAGAAAATTAGGATAATAAGAAAAATGGTACAGTAGTGCAGTTTAAAACTCAGAACAAGGGAGCGGACTTCAAACATTTCTTATAAAATATCTACTATATCAAACACTGCCAAACATTATCTCAAATGAGTTCTCTAAGTTGGAGTTATGATCCAAGTAGAATAACTAAATTTGAAAGATAAAAACATTAGATTTAAGTTGGAGTTACTTATCTCAAATGAGTTCTCTGGTTTTGTACAGTTTCGGTAAATAAATCATAACTTATTTATTTTCACTCCAAAAATTGCAATTCATATATCAATATGACCATACAAGAGATATCTATTGACAGATAAAATTTTGTAGATTTCATAAAGAACATCGTGGGTGAAACATGGGTTAAAGTCCGAACCTATGAATCAGTAAATTTTACACATAACCATCTATTTCAAGAATCTAGACTCAATCAACTTATATGCCTCAAATCCAACCCTTAAACATATAAGATCACAACTAGTAAGTCAATAATATTAACATGAAATTATTAAAAACATAAGGATAATAAAGTTCATAGCATATCATCATCATATTTCGGGTTTCTCACCAATCTTCTATTTTCTTTCAAGAATAAAGAATCAAGAGCTATATTCTCACATGCCAAGCTTTAAACATGAAATTAAAAATATCAAAAAATCATCATCATTTTTCTCCTCAAAGATCAAGGATTCAAGCATGGATCTTAACATGCAGGAGATTAAACGTATAATATAACATACTATGAGCACTTTCTTTCATAAAACTTTCGGTTTCGTCAAACAATCAAGAAGGGGAGGTTTTCAAAAGAGAAGAGAAGGAAATACTATTGATGTTAGCTTGATGTAGAAAGAATTTCATGATTCTTACCTTAGGATCTTTTCAAAATTTGAACAACTTTGTGGATATTTGCAACCCACTAGAGAATCCTTCAAGAAATTCAAAAATTAGAGAAAGCTCTTAGAGGATTTTCGAAAATTGAAGAAAGAAAGAAAGAACTAGAGTTTTCTTACACTTCTTTTTGAAGAACCTCTTTTATTGAAATGAAAAGAGTTTGTGAACTTTACCACACTACAAATATCGAAACTAAGGAAGAAGAGGAAGAGATTTTGATCTTCAACTTAAGGATGAGTAGAAGAAAATATGAGAGGATGAGAAAACACTTGAAGCTTGGGTTGTATTTATACAATTGGAGAGGCTTGTATTCTTAATGAGTAAGTATGAAGAGGGGTTCTTTTGCAATTAGGAGAAACTTGAAATAATCTAGTGGGACTTCTTGGCAATTTCATTTAAGTTATCTTAAAATAAAATGCTAAATGAAAAGTCAAGTAGAAATGCACATGGAATAAGTGTATGCATGCAACACATACAATCATAGCCAATTTAAAGAGAGGAAATTACTATCAATTAAGCATATAAACTTTCTAGTGTGAGAAAATAAACTCTTATGTTACTAAAACTAAATCCACGTAGATCACATTATTTCACGTATTCAATTATATTAAACACATGAAATACATTTTAGTTGCGCAAATAGAGAATAAAATCAAAATTATTCATACAGACATATAATGCACATTAGTTCACATAATTTCACATAAATAGCAAATAAAAAAAATTGAAAACCAACTAATTAAATCTGCAAATAATTCACAAATTCCAAGCAAATGTGGCGTAAAGAAAAATAGATATCTAGGCTATCGAGAGCGCGGGCTGTTACACGTGAGGTCGATTCCAATGGTGGCGACGGCGGCGACGGCGGAGGTGGAGAGTGGCCGAGGATTGCGAGAAAGAGCGGCTAGGGTTTGTTATTGTGTGTTGTATTTTGTGGAAGACCTATAAATCTTGTATTTATAGTGTCTTGTATAAATGCCGTAACGGGCTTAAGTTGGATGGGCCCAACAACTTAAGTTCGTTAGTCTGTGTTCGCTCGTTTCTCACAACTCAATGATCGGAAAATTATAAAGATTACATTTTGGGAATCATTGAAACGTTCTTGTCATTACGAGTGCCAATTCTCGATTTCCAATTTCCAAAAGTTGAAACCCCAATTCAGTGGACCTTCTAAATTTGAAAACTTCCCAATTTAGAAAGTTCACTAAGATGTTCGCCTATATTTTTCCTTTTCTTATTCTCGTTCATAATTCCAAATACGAATGTTGGACTCATTCACATTGACTTCCAATAATGCAAATATTAAACATTTTTATCTTTGACCGTTTATTCAAAGATCTCAAGTGCACGAGCAGTGTGACCTTCGATGGTTTAGGTGTAAGCTAGCCGTGGGTCAAGATTTGTGGTGTAAACTCGTCCCTTTGTGGTTTAAACTCGTCCCTAGAGTTACGATTAAGATGAAGCTCGTTTCAACTTAATCACCCAACGAATCAAGATTTGCGTCTAGCAACTGCGCGTCATGATTCCCTAGATACAAATGAAGTGCCTGCAAGAACCTTTTGATATTGTTAACGCACAGTACGATCCCTTCGATTCATATGTCCCGATTGAACTAGAGGCATTGGTTCATCGAGACCTCCTTAGTAGTTCAATAACCATGCGATCATTATAAGTGTTGTAATCGGTACGTGCATGACTTAGAGAATCGAATTCCCTAATCATCACTTAGTCAGCTCTGGCCAGAGACTTGGAGATTACAAACTATGATAACACACAGGATATCCAAGACTATTCTAGGGATCGAATCCCCGACTACAATACACAGACCTCCCACTAGATTTCAGACTGCACAAACAATGGCCCTTGAGGCGGTCCTCTGTGGAACTCAGAGAAAGGTCACGATACAGCTGGTCCTCTAGTGAAGTCACAGTGGTGTCTAGGTCATAAGTACTAATGGTGTACAACTATACCATAGATATCTCTACTGGACTATTGAGAACCACTTAATGGGAAAGGCCGATATCCTCATTGGTGGCGTAAGCCTTCGACTAGGAACACGTTTAACAGTTATAATACTTAAGTAAATATCTCACGATCCTAAAATATCAATTACAAGTACTTGTAGTAAACTATAAAGACTACATCTATGTTTGAACAAGGGACACATATATAGAATGCCAAGGTGTTTTATCATTAATACGAAAAGGATTATTTATTACAAGAATAAATGGAAAGACCACAGCCACAAGTTGGCTTGTTGGTCACCTACTCTAACAATCTCCCACTTGACCTAAAGGCAACTACCCATAAATCGTAATCCCATAGACTCTCGATGTTTCTCGTGGACCGACCTTGGTAAAGGCTTCCTAAACGGGTCTGCAATGTTCTCTTACGAGGTGACTCGTTCTACTTTGACTTCACCTCTATCACTGATCTCTCGGATCACATGATACTTCCTCAGAATATTCTTGGACTTCTGATGAGATCTCGGCTCCTTAGCTTGCGCCACGGCTCCGGTGTTATCACAGTACAACGGTACTGGATCATTAGCATTAGGAATAACACCCAACTCTTGGATGAACTTCCTTATCCATGTCCCTTCTTTTGCAGCTTCGAACGCTGAATATACTCTTCTTCAGTAGTGGAATCGGCCGTCGTGCTTTGCTTGGAACTCTTCCAACACACGGCACCACCATTAAGTATGAATATAAATCCCGAGTTCGATTTTTTGTCATCCATATCCGATTGAAAACTAGAGTCGGTAAAGCCCTCTAATTTCAACTCGGCACCCCCATAGACCATAAATATATCCTTAGTCCTTCGTAAGTACTTGAGGATATCTTTCACAGCCTTCCAGTGAGTTGGACCGGGGTTAGACTGATATCTGCTTGTGACACTCACAACATATGTAATATCGAGTCTTGTACATAGCATGCCATACATTATGCTTCCTATGGCGGAAGCATAAGGAGTCTTTTTCATCTCCTCAATTTCACTAGGTGTCTGAGCTCACATGGATTTCGAGAGACGAACCCCATGGGACATTGGCAAGAATCCCTTCTTGGATTCTTCCATGCGAACCCGTTTCAAAACGGTGTCTATGTACAGGCTTTGGGATAAACCAAGCATCTTTCTTTCTCTATCTCTATAGATGCGTATTCCTAATACGTAAGATGCTTCTCCCAAATTCTTCATTGAGAAACGTGTGGACAACCAAGCTTTTGTTTGTTGCAACATTCCAACATCATTCCCAATGAGTAGAATGTCATCGACATAAAGAACCAAAAATATCACTACCCTTACACAGTCTAAAGTTGATTAATAAAATTAAATAAAACTATATAAATTTAAAAGGAAATTAAACAAGGAAGAGAACATAAGCACTTAAACACGAAAATTTATTAGAATAAACAAGCCTAGGATTTTATTCGCCCCCCTATGTGATTATTAATTCCCCAATTCCTTCAACTATATAAGTTATTAAATCAGATTCCTAAACTTGAGATGCTAAATTAATCATAATCCGCTTCCGCGTGTATCACAATTCTAATATTTTAGATTGAATTAGTGTATTCCTAGGCAATTAAATCTAGAACACAACATGAAGCACAAGTCACAATAATGGCTACCTAAGAGATTAACTATATTCTTATGTTAATACAACAAAGGCTCTTCTACCGTAGTTCTAATTGTTAAACCGATCTTCTGATTCATGCATTCAACAATAACAATAAAGCACATAAAGTAACGAGTTTCATTCACTTAATAAAACAAGTAGAAGAAATAAACTGGAATTAAAACTTACATAAAATAATAGAATGGGTTCATAAATCTCACATAGGGTTCAAAATGAAATCCTAGAAAATAAGAGTTTAGCTACTCATGATTAAATTAAAAGCTAAATAAAAATAAATCATGAAATAAAACTATGCTTGAATCTTCGAATTCTTCGTCTTCATTATTGCTTCTTTGCTCTCAAAATTGCGTAAAAAAAAGACCTCTAATTGTGTGCTTGAGATGGTTTTTTACAAGGTGTGAAAAATTGGGGAAAAGGCAGTTTCCTTGTAAAATTGGAAGTTCCTTACTGCGCAGTCTTGCTTTCTCGGAAGGTCGTCTGGTGATTTGCCCTACATTTCGCACGGCCCTCCGAAAGAACGTGACATATTCTTCAACTTTCTTGACTCAGACGGCCATCTGGCGATTTGCCCTACATTTTCGGACGGCTGTCCGAAATGAGGTGACATATTCTTCAACTTTCTTGACTCGAATTCATAGCGTATATCTTGGACATCCGTCCGAGATCTTGACTGGTCCAATGACGTTAACTTCTCCAATTTTATCCACCTTTTCTTCTAAATTGGAGCTTTTGACCCTCAATTTATTCAATTCTTCAATTTATGTCTAAAACACAATAAATCAAAACTTTAAGCACCAATTATGAATAAAATACATCAAAAGCTCCAATTAAAAGTTATAATTAAGTGTAAAAATAGACATTTAACACACCAGCTTAATTAATGCATCTCATCACATAGATTATATTAATAACCAGCTTCACGTTTTCATAAGTTGTAATTATAGTGAAAATTCTTAAACATTCGCAAGCTCGTAGTTCAAAAGCACTTAGTCACTTACCATTGCCAAAACCACAAATCATGCAATTGTTTCAAGCATCCAATATTCGTATATTAAAAATAAAAACAAATTATGCTTACATACATATGTTTGCTCCAAATACTCACCAAATTCTTGTACTCTACTAATATCGAATATTAAGCTATTGGGATCATTGGGGCTTTTATGGCTTTCAATTGTTAGGATTTTTGGTTCAAGGTAGGAAATAGGGGTATAAGTGGCTATGCTTCTTGAATTGAGGTGATTACGCCAAACTTAAAAGATGGGCGTTTGAAACGATGAATGCACATATAAGGCCTTAACAAACTCAATTCTCAAGATTACAAAAGTTGTTTCCAACTTTTTTTTTCTCTTCTTGAATGCTTCTTGAATTGAGGTGATTTCTTCTCTTCTTTTATTCTCTTTTTTTTATTATTATTATTATTATAATTTGTTTCCAACCAAACACCAAGGGGTAATTTTTTAAGAATCTCAATCTATTCTACCTTATCAAGTATTGGATAAAAGAAAGAACACCGTTTCTCCAAGGCTCAAATCAAGTATCTACAGATAATTTCGATAAAAGGTAGGCTTGAAAGTTGAAGGATAGAAAACACCTGACTAATCGGAGTCGACGTGATCGGGGTACTCCTCTCCGTCCATTTCACGCTCCTCGTCGTCAAAAAGCTCGGGCACAGACTCAAGAATCGGTGCCGGTAAAGGTCCCGGCTTCACACAATCAGGCAACCCACACCCCAAGTGCCGTACGATGTCTGGTAGTATCTTTTTGGACCATCTTTGGAGGGCCTCCACCGTGTTGACCTTGTGTTCGACGGTTGCCAACCGGTTCCTCGTAAGTATCATCTCTCGCTCCATCTTTCTTCAGAATTGTCGATCGGCGTAGGAACTCGAGGCTTCGTTGTCGTTTCTTGCTTACAGTTGATGAGCGGCTTCGAATTCGACTAAGGCTTGCGGCTCGTCGTGCATCAACGCCTTGAATTGTGAGGCCGCAAAGTCGGCAATAGGCTTCCGGAGGCTTAGCTCATGTTGGTCGGTTACATGGGGACATTCTCTTTTTTCCACAACCACATGATTAGACTAAGAATGAAAAGTCCCTTTGAGTTGTCATGCATAGTCACCATAGTTGGTCGTGGATAGTTTCACCTACATCGATGGGCTTTCTTTTGATTATGTAGAAGGCAATGGCGCATCTTTTGTGGTTGACCTGACTAAAAGAGGTAGCCGGGATCAAATTTGCACAAATAAATGTTAGCCACGCCTTGCCCGCGGAATTGATGTTTTTCCTCTTGAGCTCGTATGCCTTTTTATCCGTATATTCAATCCACATCAAGCGTCCATCACATAACACCTCACCGATTTGATCTTTGGTGACTTTGTCTCGCATAGCCCTCCATTACCTACCAAGATTTTGGAGGCCGTAATATTCGTTGATTGTGTCTGTACGCCAATCGACGTAATTATTGCGTACCACAGTTGAGGTGTACTTGGGAGGTTTGAGTGCCAATATGTTGGCGTCGAATTCCCGGATGATCGAGATAATGTAGACGGGTTTCGGTTCACACAAGTGTTGCCACCTTTGTTTGTTGATTTTGTGATTGAGGTTGGCAAAGTGTTATACTGTGATCGTTAGGGCTCGTTTCGTGATTGCCGTCTTCTTTGTTTGTTTGTCGAATAGGGTTGCATCTCCTTCAACACTAAATGTCTCAATATCGGGTTGGGGAACCAACGTCGCCTTGGTGGATCCATTATTTCCCTTCCCTTTGTTCGAGGTGGATGGTTCGCCTGTGAGGCCTCTCTGTTGGAAGACATGATGAGAAGGATTTGAAGAGAATTGGACGACCGTCTGAGTTTCTGCTTGGATTTTTGGAGGGTTGTCTGGATCCTCTAATCGCAATTTCGACCCTAAAAATTGAAAGTCAATTAAAATCGTTACAATGCATGCCTATGAAAAATCATAAAAATAAAATTAAGAAAACAAATACGAAAATCATAAAGCTCTGGTTGCCTCCCGAGAAGCGCTAAGTTTAAGGTCTTCTGCCGGACGTTGCTTTTTTTATTTCAAGCTGAAGTGACCGAAGTCACTTGGCAATCTTTACTATCTCCCCAATAAGGCTTGAGCCGGCTCCCTTTCAATTTGAATGTGCGATCTGAGTCATGGTCCTTTATCTCGATTGCTCCATCTGGAAGAACTTCTTGGACAATGAACGGCTCCAACCACATTGATTTGAACTTTCTTGGGAATAACCAAAAAAGGGGATTTGCACAATGACAACAATTGTCCTTTGTGAAATTTACGTTTGATTCTCTCCTTATGACCCCAATAACTTGCATAGGCCTTCACTCGTGGCTTGTTTGGCTCTTTCGGTGGCAACATCCATTTTTTCGTACTATCTTTGCCGTCAACTCCCAAACTATCTCAGGACTATCTTTTGGAGAATTTTTGGTTGAGTCTATAAAGCAAACATGTTCATTCTTACTGTCGTTTCCGCCACTGTCTCCTGCACTCAAAGATTTTTCTCATGGGTCGAAGATCAAAACACCAAAAAATTCTAGATTTGTAAATCAATAGCAAAACAATCATTGTTTTCACATGAATTTTATTTTCACTAAAGACATTAAATTTGATTGTTTGATCATGCACCGTCATAGTAAAATCACCACTAGCACAATCAATTAGAATTCTCGACGTAGGTAAAAACGGTCTTCCCACAATAAGAGGTAACTCCCTATCCTCATCTATATCAAGTATCACAAAATCAACAGGGAAGATAAATTTATCTACTTTGACTAGCACATCATCTAAAATACCCTTTGGGTAAACTAAAGACCTATCGGCTCTTGAAGAGTTATAGCCGTCGGTTCAATCTCGCCTAACCCAAGACATTTATAAGTAGAATAAGGCATAAGATTGTTAGAGTAGGTGACCAACAAGCCAACTTGTGGCTGCGGTCTTTCATATTTTGAATAATTTCTTCCCATTTATTACGAGGTCATTGAGTAATTTCACCCACTTTGGCATTTTTTGAAGTGTTTCAATGATGGGATATAGATGTGAATTTCCTTCAACTTGTCCAAGAAGCTTTGGTATTTGGCATCGAGCTTTTTCTTTAGAAACTTTTGAGGACATGGAATCAGTGGGGCCCGTGTAATAAATTTGCTGGCGGTTTTTCTTGAATTGATTTTTTTTCCACAATCTCTACCGGCTTCTCGATTGCCGTGTCTCTCTTCTTGTTTAGTGGGACTTCCTCCAATTACTTCTTGTTCTTCAGGGTGACTGCTTGGCAAGTTTCGGCCTCGATCTTTTTCTTACGAAATCTTTGGGGGTATGGGATCGGTGCTACACATGCGGCTACAGGGGCTTGCGGTTTCTCTTGAATTTATTCCTTCTCCTCGATAATTAGATTCACAAGTCTCAAACTCTTGTTTTCGAGGGTCCTCCATATTTGATGGCAACTCTTAGGACAATTCTCCTGAATCGGTGCTATTTGTGCCACTTGAGTCTCTAAGTTGAGCAACGAGGCTTGAGTGGTGGTCATAAATTGGGCTAACACCTCATCAATGTTTGAGCTTGAATTTGGCCTCGTGCATTGTTCCATTTATAGCTCTGTTGAGGAAGGGCTTGATTTTGGAATTGATCTTGAGGTGTTTGGTACCCTTGGCCTTGTTGCTTTCCTCCATACTTCCCTTATGATCTCCACCCTTGATTTTGGAATTGGTGAGGTGCATTGTTGATGTAGTTGACCGGTCCCACCTCTTGCTATCATTGGAGTGTGTATTGATTGCCCCCGCAAATTTGACAGCACCAAGAATCCATGGATTGGCCTGGCTGGGTTTACTTTAATGTGCTGTAAAATGAGCTGATGTGATTGCATCTAGTACCGAAAACCCAGGAACCTTCTAGGCTCCATTAATTGTCCTTTTTCTTGATTTGGCAAACCTGTTCTGCGAAATATGATCCAACAAAATAAATGCATCCGGTATATATTGACTCATAAAATTACCTCGGGTTGATGCATCTAAGATGGTTCTGGCATTCTCCTTAATTCCTTGGTAGAAGATGTGGATTTGCTGCCATTGATCCACTCAGTGAGTTGGACACTGCCTCAAAAGGGTCTTGAATCTTTCCCATGCTTCGAATAGTGCTTCTCCTTGATCATGGACGACATTGTGAATCTCTCGTTGTATTCGTTCATCCATCTCTGGGGAGCTGTAAACTTTTCTGAAAAGTTTTAGGAGTAGAGGCTATGACGAGATAGAGTGAGGAATTGGGACATCAACCACTGGCGAGCTCTTCCTTGGAGGGAGTGTTTGAAGAGAAATAATTTCAGCGCCTCTTGGGAAACGACGTTTTGATGATGTGAGTTACAGGTATCGAGAAAATTGACAATGTGAAGATGCAGATCTTCACCTGCCAATCCACTAAATAACCTGTTATTTTGGAACATCATCAAGAGGCCTTGATTGATCTCAAAATTATGAGCCTCGATGGGTGGATATTGGATGCTTAGTTGGAATGCATCAAGAATCGAGATTATGTAGTCCTGAATTGCCCTTTGGTCTAACAATTGGCTTTGTGGAAGCCGTAGGGGTTGGTCTTGGATTCGAATTCCGTCATCATCGAGCAAATACCCTTCTTCGTCTCTGTGTTGATTATCTCATATTATATTGTTCTCACGTTAGAGTCTTCTAGCAGCTCGAAAAATGCGTTCGATCTCGGGGTCAAACAGTTCTCTGTCGAGATTGAGTATCCTTCGCATAAAACGGTAGCTAAGACAAAAATAAAAGAAAGACAAGAATTTAAATTTTGGGTGTGTGAAAAGTGTCAAATCTAGAGTTAGAATAAAATAGATAATTAAAATATTCTCCGGCAACGGCGCCAAAAACTTGTTAGTGATTTTACCTACACACAACTGTACGTATCGAACAAGTAATACAGTGAACAAAAGTTCAGTTATTGATCCCATAGAGAATATTAAATTATCTAATTCTAATCGCTATATTCTACTAATTGTGATCCAGCCCACCCTACACAGTCGAAAGTTGATCAATAAAATTAAATAAAAATAAATCAATTAAAAAGGAAATTAAACAAGCTTGAGCACAAAAGCAGTTGAATACGAAGATTCACAGAGTAAACCGGCCTAGGATTTTATTCTTCCCCTTATGTGATTATTAGTTCGCCAATTCCTTCAATTATGCAAGTTATTAAATCAGATTACTAACCTAAGATGCTAAATTAATCATAACCCACTTCCGCGTGTATTACGATTCTAATATTCAAGATTGAATTATTGTATCCCTACTCAATTAAATCTAGAACACAACATGAAACACAAATCTCAATAATGGCTACCTAAGATATTAACTATATTCATATGTTAATACAACAAAGTCACTTCTACAGTAGTTCTAAATGTAAAACCGATCTTCCGATTCATCCATTCAACAATAACTATAAAACACATAAAGTGTCCAGTTTCATACACTTAATAAAACAAGTAGAAGAAATAATCCGGAATTCAAACTTGCATAAAATCATATAAAGGGTTCATAAATCCCACATAGGGATCAAAATAAAATCCTAGAAAATAAGAGTTCAGATACTCATGATTAAATTAAAAGCTAAATAAAAATGAATCATGAAAGATATAATTATGCTTGAATCTTCAAATTCTTCGCATTCGTTATTGCTTCTTTGCCCTCAAAATTGCGTAAAAATAGGACCCTAATTGTGTTTTTGAGATTGCTTTTTATAAGGTGGGAAAATTTGGGAAAAGGCAGTTTCCTTGTACAATTGGAAGTTCCTTACTTCGCAGTCTTGCCTTCTCGGACGGTCGTCTGGCATCTTACCCTACATTTCGGACGGCTGTCCAAAGTGATGTGACATATTCTTGAACATTCTTGACTCGGACGGCCGTCTAGATTCCTAGCGTATTTCCTGGACGGCCGTCCGAGATATTGACTAAACAAGTGACGTTGACTTCTCCAATTTATTCCACTTTTCTTCTAAATTCTAGTTTTTGACCCTGAATTTATTCAATTTTTCAATTTGTGCCTGAAACACAATAAATCAAAACTTTAAGCACCAATTATCAATAAAATACATCAAAAGGTCCAATTTAAAGATATAATTAAGTGTAAAAATATACACTTAACATACGGTTATAGATAAAATTCTACAGAATTAATGTAGTCGGCTAGATTAACTAGGGATTGCATTAGTTTGGTAGAGTTGGATGTATGACATCTCATATTTGTAGGCTTGACTTCTTGACACACAAAGACTTTGATATTCTTAAGATGAACTTCGGCCATTGTCTAGTGTGAGGTAACTTTCTTTAGGGTCACATAGTGATGTGATCGATAAGATCTACCTGTAGGATTATGTAATCGGGCTAGATTAACTACGGGTTATATTTGCACTTTTTGATTTAAAGCCCATTGAAGAAAAACACGTTTTGTTGTTAGACTGCTAGAGGGTAGTGGAACTCGTTAAAATTAGAGGGAGAACAATTAAATAATACAAGTCAAAATATATAATTAAAATCATTAATTATGAATTATTTTTAATAATTATTTTCTTAAAACATTGTCAGTAATCATGGCTAAGAACACTATAGGTTCGATCCTGGACCAAAACAAAATCACGGACACTAATTACCTGGATTACATCTGTAATCTAAAACGTGTGCTCACTATTGAAAAACGCGTCTATGTTTTCAACGAAATACCTCCCGACGCTCTTCCTGCGAACGCGACTGCTATCGAGACTACCATGTTTGAGATGTGGAACAAGGATTACCACCATGGGTGCTACATGCTAGCATCCATAGTATTGGAGCTCGCGAGGAAGTATGCATCTCACCTTCGTGCTTTTAACATCAAGGCTCATCTTGAAACTATGTACAGTGGGGATACTAGAGCGTTGATGTTCGGAACTACTAAGAGTTAATCATTATGAAGTTGCGTGAAGAGGCTTTGGTCCATGAACACGGTCCGAAAATGATCACTCTCCTTGAGAAGGCTATGAACCTTGACGTCACCTTCCCATCAAAGCTCTTAGTGGATTTGATCATCCTGTCCCTTCCTAGTTCCTATGAATCGCTCATATTGAACTTCAACATGCATAAACTCGATTTTCCATTGAATGAGTTGTTGAAAATGTTGGTTAACTACGATTCAACTATAAAAAACGGTATTAAAAAAAATAGTTGCTCATTCAGGAAAGAAGGTTCTTTCCTGAAGTAAGGAAAAGAAAAAGTTCGACCAGAGCAAAATGTTAAAGAAGGGTGAGACTAGTGGAGCATCCGATGCTAAGGTCAGCAAGCAAGTTGATGATGCTTGCCATCACTATGGAAATAAGGGCCATTGGTGCACCGCAACTGCAAGACCTACCTAAACGTGAAACTTCTTGAGAAGGGTACGTATTTTATAGAAGTAAACTTGTCTATCAATTCCTTTCCTTGGATATTACATATTGGTTGTGGCTCACATCTATGTACTGATTTGTAGCATATGACAAGACACAAAAGACTAAAGATGGGTGAGACTTATTTAAGGATGGACAGTTGAACAAGAGATGTTGTTGATGCCACATGGATAGTTTGATTAGATTTGCATTATAAAAAAGAGTGAAAATGTGATTTGTAAGGGACAACTATTAAAAGACTTATATGAACCAAATCCTAGAGAAATATGTTTTAATGTTATATCAGCAAAACGAAAAAGTTATAAGTCAAAACTCGTACAACTTTGGCACGCCTGATCAACGTGAACTCACTACAAACTTGTGAATCCTGTCTCTAAGGGAAAATGACCAAACAACCGTTTAAAGAGAAAATGCAACGTGCTGAAGGTATGATTGATTTGATCCATACAAACGTATGTGGTACACTAAGTGCTAATGCAATGGGTGGTTTTAAGTCACTTTTAACTACTTTGTTACCTTTACCGATAAATATTATAAGTGTGGTTTGTGTACTTAATGAAGTACAAGTCTTATACTTTTAAACTGTTCAAATATTTTGGATCAAGTAGAAAACCAACTCGGTTGCTGTATTAACAAACTACGATCCGATCATGGTGGTGAATACTTAAGCTTAAAGTTTATTGATTATCTCAAAGAGAATGATATTCTCTCTCAATGGACTCCACCTGGAACTCTTCAATTAAATGGAGCATCTGAACGTTATAATTGAACCTTGTTAGAGACTTTTTTTGATCGATGCTGGATTTCACCGAGTTACCAGCTTACCTCTAGGGTCATGCACTCATAACTGCTGCATACTTGCTGAATAGGTTAACACCAAGACAGTAAAATTGAAACCTTATGATATTTAGCATTCCCAAAAACCACGTTCAAACATATTATGATATGGGGTTAACATGGTTCTTACAGGCACTTCAATTGTATCTAGGGAATCTTGACGCGTAGTTGTTGAAAACCAATCTTTATTCGTTGGGCATTCACCGACTTGAGGGCAGTTAAGTTAAAAATGAGTTTTATCTCCATTGGGATTCTTGGAACAAGTTGGTACAAGAGCAATTTTTTTTCGAATTACAAAGATTTCTAAGCCAACGACTAGCATACACCTGAACCATTGAGGGTCATACTTCTCGTGTATTAAATATCATTGAATACAATGAGCTATGAATAAGTTATTAATATTTGCAAAATTGAAGTTCAATACGATTGGTTTCAATGATTGTAACTCTTGATCACGAATTGAAGTGAATAAAGAGAAAGATTTATGCAAAAATTTAGTGAAGTTTCTTAATTTAATTTGTTTTCCCTATTTAGCATATACACTCAATTGGATAATTTAAATTCCACTAGTATTGACGAGAATTTTCTGCTCATCACACTTATGTAATTGTTATATTTTTCCAATAAATCGTTTATTAGAAAAGAAAGTATACAAAGGATGTGGGCCTTACAGCTTAATAGACCCGATCCAAACTTTAGCCCAACAAGACTTGAGAATCCAAGGATACATACATAACCAAAGAGGAGTTGAAATATGAATTACCAACTCATCATAACCCTAGCCGCTCCCCTTCTCGGCTGCACACCCTAGCTGTCGCTCCGCCACTGTCGTCGCCGAGCCGCCACCGCGGTTCTTATCTTCTCTTTCCTCTAGTTTATTTTTCGTTATTTTCTAACATTTTATATATCTAGTGCTATAGATCTGTTGGATTAGCGCGTTCGGGGTGAAACTCGATTGGAGAGGAAAACCACAAGACACCACCGCCACCACCCCATAGCGCCGCCGCTGCCGCTCGCTACACACTGCCGCTGCCGCTCACCACACGCTGCTGTTGTTAGCCCTATGCCGTTGGAAAGAGTCCCTCTCCAAATTCCACGCTCTGAAAGTAAGTTTTGATTCTCGAAATTAAGTGATGATTTATTTACGATAATTTATTTGTAAATTGGTGCAATTCAAAATCGTATGTTAATTTAATTTCAAATTTCCAAACATGTTTATATAGGCTACTTAAATGTTTTAATTTAATTTTGAATTCAATTATATCTATGCCCGTTCGATCAGAAGCTATTAAGGTATGCAATTAATCAATAAATGCTCGTATGATAATTGGATTTCGTATATCCTCATCCGTTCTCTACCTCGTTTACCCCGTATGCCATTTAGCAACTAAAATGCCACAAAATCCCGGATATATGAAATATGCATGAATCTACCTCCTAAATGCAATAATGACTAAAATACAACTAAATGGCACATAGAAAAGTTTCCAAATGCTCGATTCTTAACTTAATTAGATGCTTACAAGTGTACTTATATACAAAACATGCAAGGTGCAAACAAAGGGAAACAAACAAATGCAGAATTTCATACAGGTTGACCACCTACAGTTCTCCAACTAACTCTCATTACCACTCGTTCCCAAGACTGCGTAAGTATTCAAAATTTTCAAATGACTCAAGTGCTCATCATCACTAGCAACCTCAAATATTATCACCACTATCATCTATGAGTATCACGATTGAATTCGGAAATGTTTATACTTTCACATCTCGCAAATCTACACCATGCTACGATCCCCTACTTGACTAGTGTAAAACACCAAGCTTTCGGAATCAGAGGGACTCTTTAATAACTTGTATGTTTTCGCTCTTTGGTTATAGGCAAGAGATAGGTGAAAAGTTAGGCTAACAATTCCATCTCCGGCTTCCCAATAGTTGAATTGAAGGGTTTACAAAAGGAAAGTGTAACATTTTTTCTCAACTTGGGGTGGCCTCATTGGACTTTAAGTAATTATCCCGGTCGTAAGGACTTTCTTATCCTTCTCGATACGGGAGAGTTTCAATAATTAAGAATTTAATTGTACATATGCTCTCGACACGATTTTCTTGTTTTATATATTTAAGTAGAACTTGTTTTAATGGACTTTTAATATTGAATTCTATGTCCTCGTTTCGATATTTCATTCCTCTTGCTTCCCAAAGTAGGATCGTAAATCAACAATAAGCATGGAGGGAATATTAAATCAAGAATTTCTCCACTTTTCTACCTATTTCATTAAGCTACAGAATGAACGCCAATTCTTAATGGTTTAATCAAGGTTCTAGAGATAAATCTTTCAAATTATAAATGGCTTCAAGGTTCCATTGGATAAAAAAAATATCCAAATCATCTTACTATTACAAATGGCTTCAGAGGGACCCATAGTAACTTCTACAAGCAAATGTGACGTAGTATAAAATTTTCTTCATTCACTACCGTGCTCAAGAATCATGCAACTCATAATAAAATACATATGTTCTACGACAATTTACTACTAAGTCATAAAATATATGCATCCTTTACGAATTTATAACCACAATCTAAATACGAGCAATCCTCGTTACCGAACATTGGTCAACCACCTAGACTAAAAAATGCATGCTCTAAAAATAGTTCAAAATGAAGATGAAAAGATTACTAATTAAATGCAGAAATGAATAAACTTAATGAAGAGATTTGTGCACCCTTGAACTTAAATATAGTATCGAGTCGTGACACTGAAAACATCTAGACGAAATAGAGAAGACACGTATTTCAAATTAAGTGCGATAACAATAAAAATAGTTATAAATCAACAAAAAAAATCGAAATGCAATTTTTTATGAATAGGAAAAAGACAAAAAAGAAAAAAAAAATAACCAAATGGATGTTCTAGTAAATCCTAGGATATGAATCAGACTTTGTGGTCTACGCATCATCTATTGGCCCTAGAAAGAAGGGTGGCTCATGCTCCGGCTGGAAGGCTTGTTGATGGTACGACATCGGCATATCGAAATAAGGCTCCAAACTAAAGTCTATTTTGAACTCCACGATTGTCATCCGGTCAATCTTGTGCTGGAACAAGCTTGACTCTCTAGATATGTGAATTCTAGTTTCGGCACATGGATCTTCACTGAATCTTTTTCGATGGGCGACGATGGATTGGCTTGTGGGACCTATATCTCCTTGTGTTCGTTGGATGCATCCACCTGATCTTCAATCCATGCCTCTTGGGATGTGAACAAATTATCTCGTCGTCCGTGATTTGAATTGACCTTATTAGATAAAGCATCCCTTATATTTTAGACTCAATTATATATCCCTTCTTGCACAACTCTGTGATAATCGATGGGTATCCGAGATACTCCCATCAGAAAAAAAAATTAGCATATAACCCCCTATGTTGTGTTTTAGTCAGCCCACCGCCCCTTTGTGTGCACTGGCTCGTTGACTTACGTGAAATGACAGAATTGTCCTTAATAAAAAATAAAGCAAAAATTATTTCTTTGATGAGTGGTCAAATTATAAATAACTATAATTTATAGGACCAAATTGTAAATTTTAAAATTTCCAAAATTGCAAAAAGGGACAAAAATTGAAGATTTTTTCAGTTCTTCTTCGTTTCACTCCGCCGCCCACCTCCCACCCCGGAAAAACTTCGGCATCACCGCCGCCTTCTCGCCCGTCTAGCACCACCGACGCCTTCTGGACCGTCGAGCACCTAGCCCGATCAACAGCGACGGCTTTAGTGACGAAAAGCAGGGTCCCGCTTTCAACATTTTTCGTGGCAAACAGTCCGCGACCACTGATTTCTGATTTCTTGATATCCAATGCGCCGATGTACTCTGCTAATTCGGGCGATTTCCCACGAAACCCACTCAACACCCACTTAGAAATATCGAATGCGCCGGTTCTCGACAGAAACTCGAGCCTCTTGCATTTTTCCAAGAACCCATTTACCAGATCGGAATTCTCGGTCGCCTGGGGGCCGAGATTGGCGGCGTTGAAGCAGCACAGGGCGGCGCTGTACCTGTTCAGACTCAACAAAATCTTACCCTTGCAAACGAGGGTTTTGAAATGGGAATCGTCGATTCTGAGGGCCTCCTCGCAGTCTGTCAGTGCTAAGGTGTGGTCCGACAGGCGGGCCCGGGCTTCGGCCCGGTTGGAGAAGGAGAGGCAGAGGAGCTTCTTGAGGTGGGGCCCATCTGGGTTTTTGGCGGCGATGCGGGTTTGGCAGAGGGAGATGATTTGGGAGTAGGTTTGGATTGAGAAGTTCTGTGGCTTTCGATCTCAGCTTTTCCATTTCTTCATCTTGATGTGCTTCTGTTTCTCTCATATTGTTTTGTTGCTGGATAATTTTTTTTTCTTTTTTTTTCTACTCGTTAATAATAATCAGGAGATGTGAAAAAGATTTGAAATGTGAGGAATTTGGTGGTGGTGATTTCAATGGCGAAGAAGAAATTTGGATTTTGGGGAAGACGATTTCAGCCCACAATTTGATAATTACAATTTAGTCCTATAACTTTAGATTATTTATAATTGAATCAATCTGGGTTTTTTTCCTCTACCAAAGGGTTTTTATGTCTTTTCCTGTCCTAAAATGTCCTAAAACGCATGCCCAGCTGCATGAACCGCGAGTGTATCCCACGATTCGCTCGTAGGGTCCTTATTGTCATTGACTTCCTTTTATAGGTTGGGATGTGAACAAATTATCTCGTCGTCCGTGATTTGAATTGACCTTATTAGATAAAGCATCCCTTATATTTTAGACTCAATTATATATCCCTTCTTGCACAACTCTGTGATAATCGATGGGTATCCGAGATACTCCCATCATCTATTGCTAGTTCGAGAGATGATTTTATTAATGAACACACCCACACTGAAATGCTACTCCATTAGATGCGATATAAAACGCGTTGGGGATATTGTCCACCTTATTGTGAGAATTTGTCATCAGCTTCCAGAGCATGACTCATAATACAACGTGATATGGGACCTTTAGTCATTTGTCCTTGAAATGATCCTTGAGCCCTAGTCCTTTCGTCACCCATTTCATCAACATAACAAAAGGAAATTATGTGATAGTATTTGCATATGGATCCCCTCTTAGGTACTATTCTCACACAAGGTTAACCTATCACTCTATGGCCTCATTACGAGCACTGCATTAATAGCCACATGTTCAAAATTGACATAACAGCCTAGAACTTGTGTTGATCTAGCCTTTTCCCATTTTCACGGGCGTAGAGATAACTATAAGTATATAATCACCTTTTTTTTGAATAAAAATAAAAATACAAAGATAATCACAAATATTGGCAACACTTTAAAATGGCAATTTAGGGCTTGTATTTTTTTATCGTTTTATTTTACTGTGCAACAGTTGATCCTGTTTCCGCTTTTATTTTTTTTTTGAAAAACACTACTCTTATTTTCAAGTTTAGATTTTCACATGGAACATAATCAAGACCCGCTAGAAAGATTCCTCAGTTACTCATTCCAACTATCAAAATAGAAGTGTTTGGCTCATGCTTTTGTGAAAAGACAGAAAAACCATAGTGTGTGTTAGACTTCACGTGGAGTATGTGACCAAAATTAATTGAGAATTCTATTGAGATTCAATTTCCCACAATTACCACTTGTGTAGTTGTCTGAAATAAAAGGAATTATATTTTCCTTTGTTTATTCAAACATGTGTGTGAAACAAAAGAAGGGAGACTTCCTTCTTCAATTTGGTCTCTTGTATTTATCATTAACTGGTCTTTATTTGTTGATATTAATAAATATTTTATTCATTGTGGAATTTAGTTTAGATAAGGCATGAGGTAGACTCACTTTCTCACATAACTCTATTAAGTGTGAATACGTGATTTTTTTTTTCTTGTACAGGAGGTTTTATTGAAGTATAAAAGAGAGCACAAGGGTTCTTATTCGGTGTGCCTTTTTTAGATAAAATGGTTTCTCTTTTCTTTGTTGCTTCTGCGTGTCTTTTTTAATGAGAGAAAATCTGCAGAGAAAATATTTCGCTGTCATTTTTATTACTCCATCGTGAGTACGTGATTTCATAGAAAATATATCAGCTTCAAGGCAGACACAAAGATTCAAGGATTGACACCAAGATTCAAAGACTATCCCAAGTTTTCTTCTTCTAAATAAAAAGAAGATCGGTCCTTCGGGAGAGGGGCTTAAACAGATCTCGGGAGGAGATCAATCCGCCGACTGTAGGGAATTCAACCGAGCCGAAAGGAAGCTGGCATAATCGGAGTTACTAGTTTTGAGTAATGCACAAGAACGATGTCTAGATAAAGAGGGAGTCATTAATTTATTCAAAAATCAAATATTCAAAAATCTCCCCCTTTTTGACTTTCTGATCAAAAACCAATTTTTCATCAAATAATTTGAAATCCCCGAGCATTAAACACTTCGAATCATCAAACCCCCTGAATATGAGATCACATATAATAATCAACCTTAGTAGCACATATTGAAATACACGGAAGTTCCAAAATAGCAACTGAGAGTTCAAAAATAAATGCAGCAGTTCAAAAATTACATCACACAAAAATAAACAAGTGGGATGATTTAAAATTCAGGACTAGAACCACTGCTAGAACCGGTTCCATCATCATCTCCTCATTTTAAATGAGAAATGGCCAACTCCAATATTGCAATCATTCAATGTAATTAATAGCCCAATTAAAAATTCACCAGAGAAAAATAACTAATAGCCCAAATTACTACAATTTATTCAAAAACTATGATAACCAAAGTGCCAAAATTAAAACTAGGGGCCAACACCAACGATTTTTAGCAAAATAAATATGAATGGAAATTCAAAATCATGATATATGAAAATATAAATACTTGCAAGAAATATCAGTCTGAAAATCTTGGAGAAGTATATAATAACCATTTTTTTTTAATAAAAATAAAAACACAAGAATTATCACAAATATTGGTAACACTAACAAATGGCAATTTAGGGTATTTATTTATTTCCGCATTCTTTGTTTTTTATCTTTTTATTTTATTGTGCAACAGTTGATCTTGTTTCCTTTTTTTTTTTTTTCTTTTTTGAAAACCACTACTCTTATTTTCAAGTTTATATTTTTCACATGGAACATAAGCACAGGTCATCTTGAAAGATTCCTCAGTTACTCATTCCAACTATCAAAATAGAGGTGTTCGGCTCATGCTTTTGTGAAAAGACAGAGACGCCATAGTGTGTTCTTTTTTTTTTAATTTTTTTTAAAAACAAGCATTTGTACTAGAATCTTAGGAGGAGCATAAACTCAAACCCCAACATCCAAACCTCAGGGAGACCAATATAAAGAATAATCCAAAAAGAATCATGTTACGGATTTAGATGTTCTTATGATTGCTGTAACATGGAGTAGAACATTCTACATTATGCTCAAGCCGAGCGATCTTCTACGTTTGGAAAATATCTCATAGGTAATATTTTAGTAAATATATCTGCTAGTTGATTTTCTGTAGACACATATTTCAAGGTGATATTGTCTCATATGGTGTCAGTGTACAACCTAAATCAATCTTGAATTAAACATAGGCATATCTCTATCAAAATGTCAATAAATTATTCCCGTAGACATAAGAAAATTATAAAATTCAATTCCAACTCACCAAAAAGCATGAATTTAAAACCACTTTTGGTTCGCTAATTTTAACGAACATTTGACAAGCATACATACAAAATTTATATCTAACATGCTTGAGAATCATCATTAATAATCCACAGTCACCATCGGCAACATGCATTACTCCATAACTTCACCACAACAACAATCAAACAGGAAAAACAAATCTTACTTCAACTCGTAACCCATGAAGCAAATAAGAAATTATCAAACAATTTAACAAATATTTTCCATATTTTTAAATTCAACTCCCTTAAGATATAATCATGTTCCAATACTCAATCCTAAAATATTATCATAGCATAATAACGTAAAATAGATAGAGATCATGGGAGTTTTTAAATACACCCTACTTATGTAATTTGGATAAATTCATACAATTTCATTATCCTAAGAATGTTTATAAAACAATGAGAAATGAAGAGAAACACTTACCGAATTTATGAAAATCTGACTCATCAAAAAAGAAAATTATGAAAAAATTGGTTATGGCACTTTATGGTTGTCATTCGTGGGTGATACACCTAAGTGGACCAGGCCCACTAACCATTCCATTAAAATGGGCGAAGATGCCAACATAGTGGGCCTATTAAATATCTGCTCATGTGGGCCGAAAATCAAAAGTCCAATAGTCCATTGGATCGAGGACTCGAGCCCACTATATCAGTTCAAGGACCTAATTAGAGTTTTAAATCTATGTTCAAATATATTTATATGCTAATTAGTAGTTTATCATTAATTAAGTAGAAAGAAGAACTTAACCTTATTGAAAAAGGTACGTTCTAAAAAATCTCTTAAGTCCTATTGATCTTGTGCTCTCTACCCTATTTTCTGTGCTAGCGTCTGACTTGATCGTCGGAGGGGTTTCCGCCAGATCAACCCCCGGTTTAGTTCACGTGCTTTGGTTTTACAGGTTTGATGGTCAAGTCTTGCTCTCTTTGTGATTGGATCATCTGCTCGCGGGCAAGGAATCCACCCCGTGTTCATGTACCAATCTATCAAGGTGACCCTCTACGTCGTCATTTTGGTGCTATGTGTGGGAATGCCAACAAGGTCATCGCGACGTATACAAGATAATCAAGATAATCACGCAACCGCTACCTCCGCCTCATCCAACCAGATGAAGAATCCTCCACCACCCCCATTAAGGGGAAATCGACCGCCGCTGAATAACATCGCTGCCCCACCGCCTCCACAAGACAACATCGTTGCCCCTCCGTTTCCTCAATACAAAAACGGTGCACCTCCGCCACCACAAGATAACGTTAGCCCAGCCCCTCAACGCACCGTCCTGGTCCCTCTGAAGCTATTTCGATATTTTTTTTTATCCAATGGAATCTTGAAGCCATTTCTAATTTCAAAGATTTATCTCTAGAACCTTGATTAAACCTTTAAGAATCAGCGTTCATTCTGTAGCTTAATGAAATGGGTAGAAAAGTTGTGAAATTCTTGATTTAATATTCCCTCCATGCTTATTGTTGATTTATGATCCTACTATGGGAAGCAAAGGGAATGTAATATCGAAACGAGGACATAAATTTCAAAGTTAAAAGTCTGTAAATCAAGTTATACTTAAATATATAAACAAGAAAATCATGTCAAGAGAATATGTAAAATTAAATTCTTAATTATTGAAACTCTCCAGTATCGAGAAGGATAACAAAGTCCTTAGGGGCGGGATAATTACTTAAATTCCGATGAGGCCACCCCAAGTTGAGAAAAAAATGGCACAATTTCCTCTTGTAAACCCTTCAATTCAACTATAGGGAAGCCCGAGAAGGAATTGTTAGCCTGACTTTTCTCTTCTCTTGTCTATTACCAAAGAGCCAAAACATACAAGTTATTATAGAGTCCCTTTGATTCCGAAAGCTTGGTGTTTTACGAGTAGGGTATCATAGCGTGGTGTAGATTTGCGAGATGTGAAAGTATAAACGTTTCCGAATTAAATCATGATACTCGTTGATGAGAGTGGTGATAATATTCGAGGATCCTAGTGATGATGATGACCACTTGAATCATTTGAAAATTTTGAATACTAGCGCAGTCTTGGGAATGAGTGGTAATGAGAGTTAGTTGGAGAATTGTAGGTGGTCAACTTGTATGACACTTCTGCATTTGTTTGTTTTTCTTTGTTTGCGCTTTGCATGTATTTTCTTTGTTTGCGCTTTGCATGTATTTTCTTTTGCTCGAGGAGAGCAACAACTCAGGTTTGGGGGTGGGTTAGGTATATAAGTACACTTGTAAGCATCTAATTAATTTAAGACTCGTGCATTTGGAAAATTTCTATGTACCATTTAGTTGTGTTTTAGTCATTATTGCGTGTAGGAGGTAGATTCATGCATACTTCATGTATGCGTGTTTTAGCGGCATTTTAGTTGCTAAAAGGTCTACGGGGTAAACAAGGTAGAGAACGGATGAGGAAAGACGAAATCCAATTATCATACGAGCATATATTGATTAATTGCGTACCTTAATAGCTTCCGATTGAACGTGCATACATATAATTGAATTCAAAATTAAATTACAAAATTTAAGTCGCACATATAAACATGCTTGAAAATTCGAAATTAAATTAACATACGATTTTGAATTGCACCAATTTATAAATAAATTATCGTAAATAAATTATAAGTTAATTACGAGAATCGAAACTGACTTTCGGAGCGTGGGATTCTGAGAGGGGCTCTTTTCAATGGCAGAGCGCTGACAAGAGTGCCGTGTGGCACGCGGCAGCAGCAGCGTGTGGTGAGCGGCAGCGGTGACATGCAGCGAGCGGTAGCGGTAATGCTATGGGGTGGCGGCGGTGGTGTCTTCTAGTTTTCCTCTCCAATCGGGTTTCACCCGGAACGCGCTAATCCAACAATTCTATAACACTAGATATATATATTAGTTAGAAAGTAACGAAAAATAAACAATAGGGAAGAGAAGATAAGAACCGCAGTGGAGGCTCAGCAGCTCGGCGACGACAGTGGCGGAGCGGCAGCTGGGGTGTGTAGTCGAGAAGGGGAGCAGCTGGGGTTATGATGAGTATATGATTGGATTCTCAAGTCTAGTTGGGCTAAAGTTTGGATCGGGTCCATTAAGTTGTAAGGCCCACACCCTTTGTATGCTTCATTTCTAATAAACGATTTATACGAAAAATATAACAATTACATAACTGTGATGAGCATAAAATTCTCGTCAATACGAGTGCAATTGAAATTATCCAATTAAGTGTATCTGATAAATAGGGAAAAATTCAATTAAGAAAGTTCACTAAATTTTTGCATGAATCTTTCTCTTTATTCACTTCAATTCGTGCTCAAGAATTACGAACATTGGAACTAGTCGTATGATTTTGGAAATATTAATAACTTATTCTTAGCTCATTGTATTCAATGATCTTTAATACACAGGAAATATGACCCTCAATGGCTCGTGGGCTTAGAAATCTTTGTAATTAGAACAAAATATTGCTCTCGTACGAACTCGTCCCAAGAATCCTTATGAAGATAAAACTCTTTTTTTACTTAGCTGCCATCAAGTTGGTGAATGCCCAATGAATAAAGATTGGCGTTTAACAACTACGCATCATGATTCCCTAGATACAATTGAAGTGCCTCTAAGAACCAGGACAATCCCATATCTTAATATGTCTGAACGCGGGTTTTTGGGAATGCCAAATTTCATAAGGTGTGGATTTTACTGTCTTGGTGTTAACCCTATTCAGCAATTACGGAGCAGTTATGAGTGCATGACCTTATAGGTAAGCCGGTAATTTGGTCAAATCCATCATAGATCAAATCATGTCTCTATCAAGGTTCAATTATAACGTTCGGATGCTCCATTTAATTGAGGAGTTCTAGGTGGAGTCCATTGGGAGAGAATTCATTCTCTTTGAGATAGTCAATGAACTTGATGCTTAAGCATTCACCACCACGATCGGATTGTAGTTTCTTAATACCGCAATCGAGTTGGTTTTCTACTTGATCTAAAATATTTGAACATTTCAAAACTTGTACTTCATTAACTACACAAAACCACACCTATAATATTTATCTCTAAATGTAGCAAAGTAGTTAAAAGTTTAGTCTAGGGGTGAACAAGTCGGACCCATCAACCCGTTAAACCCGGTAAAAATCATCCCGGTATGACCGGACGGATAGATCCATCAACACGATTTGGTCCTGAAATGGAGAAGATCCGCGGGTTTGGGTCTAAGACGGGTTCAAACTTTTTTAATACCCGTGAAACCCGTTTCGCCCCGCAATAGAAAACAACATCGTTTTGTTTATATTATGTGGTTTAATAAATTAATAATATATAATACATGAATAAAGTATCGCTTACATGTCAAAAATTATATTTATAATGACGATATCGTCTCGTTTTGTCTATATTAATCTATTTTATTTTAAATCTTGTCTTATAAGGCTTTGAATATATTTATTCTTTTTCATGAATTTATGGTTAAAACGTATTAATTTTGATTTACTCTTCACATTTATCATTGATATTATTCACGTTTGTTCCAATTTAAGATTTTACGCTTGGTCATTCATTTTAACTTGTAAATAATTTCGCGTAAAACTTATAAGTTATTAAAAAATAACATGTTTAAATTATGACGGGTTTCGACTGTGATTGTTGGGTCCTACTATAAACCCGCCATGAACCCGCCATCCTAAACCTGTCAAAAACCCACAAGTTTGATTCCTTTTAAATGAAGAACCGTTGGTTGATGGGACGAGGGCGGGTTTTGCTAGAACCCGCGGGTTTATGACCCGCGCACACCCCTAGTTAAAACCACCTTGCACTAACACTTAGTGTACCACACACGTCCGTATGGATCAAATCAAATAGACCTTCGGCACGTTCCATTTTCCCTTTAAACGGTTGTTTGGGATTTTCCCTTATAGACAGGATTCGCAAGTTTGTAGTGATATCACGTTGACCAGGCGTGCCAAAGTTGTACGGGTTTTGACTTATAACTCTTAGTTTTGCTCATATAACATTAAAATATATTTAGCTTGGATTTGGTTCATACAATATGTTTAATAGTTTTCCTTTACAAATCCCATTTTCACTCTTCTGTATAATGCAAATCTAATTTCCAAAAATAAAATTAAACGAACTTTTTTGGCCATAATAGAAATAAAGTAAAGTTTTGAATAAAAGACAAAACAAATAAACATTCGCTTAAAACAATAGAAAAACTATCTAAAACATCTAATCAAACTATCCATGTGGCTTCAACAACATCCCTTGTTCAACTGTCCATTCTTAGATAAGTCTCACCCACCTTTAGTCTTCTTTATCTTGTCATATGCTATAAATGATTACGTAGATGAGAGCCACAACCAACATCTAATATCCAACGAGAAGAATTGATAGACAAGTTTACTTCTATAAAATACGTACCCTTCTTAGGTCGTTTCTCGTTTAGGTAGGTCTTGCAGTTGCGGTGCACCAATGGCCTTTAGTTCCACAGTGATGACAAGCATCATCAACTTGCTTGTTTACCTTAGCATCGGATGCTCTAATAGTCTCACCCTTCTCGAACCTTTTGCTCTGGTCGGAAACACTTTCCTTTCTTTACTTCTGGAAATAACCTTTCTTTCCCGAAGGAGCAACTACGAATTTTTTTAATACCGTTTTTTATTGTTGAATCATAGTTGACCAACATTTTCAACAACTCATCCAATGGAGGATCGAGTTTTTTCATATTGAAGTTCAATATAAACGATTCATAGGAACTATGAAGGGACAAGATGATCAAATCCACTGAGAGATCTGATAGGAAGGTGACGTCAAGGTTCACCAACTTCTCAAGGGGAGTGATCATCTTTAGATCGTGTTTGTGGACCAAAGCCCCTTCACGCAACTTAATAATGATCAACTCTTAGTAGTTCCATGCCTCGACGCTCTTGTATCCCCACTGAACATGCTTTCAAGATGAGCCTTGATGTTAAAAGCATGCAAGTGAGATGCATACTTCCTCGCGAGCTCCAATACCACGGATTCTAGCATGTAGCACCTGGGATGGTGGTAATCCTTCTTCCACGTCTCAAACATGGTAGTCTCAACAGCAGTCGCATTCGCAGGAAAAGCGGCGGAAGGTATTTCGTTGAGCACATAGACGCGCTTTTCAATAGTTAGAACACATTTTAGATTACACATCTAATCAAGTAAATAGTGCTGGTGATTTTTTTTTTGGTCGAAGATTGAACCCATAGGGTTTTTAGCCATGATTACTAACAATGTTTTAAGAAAATAATTTTTAAAAATAATTTGTAATTAATGATTTTAATTATATATTTTGACTTTTATCATTTAATTGTTCTCGCTCTAATTTTAAGGAGTTCCACTACTCTCTAGCAGTCAAACGACAAAACGTGTTTTTCTTCAATGGGCTTTAAATCCAAAAGAGAAAATATAACCCGTAATGAATGTAGCCCGATTACATAAGCCTAAAGGTAGATCTTATCAATCACATCACTATGTGACCCTAAACAGAGTTACCTCACACTTGACAATGGCCGAAGTTCATCTTAAGAATATCAAAGTCTTCGTGTGTCAAGTCTAGCCTACCATTATGAGATGTCATAGGTGCAAATCTGTTGGGTTTCCGGCACGCATACGCAGCGGAAAACAAAAATTTATGTGATTTAAACGACTTTAAAACACACAAGTACATGCCCGACAAATTAAATCAATTAATTGCGTACCTTGGCGCTTCCAGCGAAATTAAAAACAACATACATGCTAAATAATTTAACCGAATTTAAATCAATTAACATGCTCGCGTTTAAACCAATTAACATGCTTGCAAAGATTAAAACGATTACACATAATCACATAAAATCATACGATAGCAAACATGAATTCATAGTTTAAACATAAACGAATCGAAACTAGGGTTTCGTATATTTACCTCTTGAAGCGTGAGGTAGGAGCGTTTAGCAAGTCGAGATTGCTACGGAAACCAATCCGTACAACCGGGGCAGCAGCGGTGCAGCGGCAGCAGCGGCGAATCAGCCACGGCAGCGCGTGAGGTACACGCGCGGTCTTCCGGGGCGGCGCGTGGGGCAGCGTGCGGCTTCGGCTCGTGCGCTGCTCTTCGATTCCTCGATCTTTGATCTTCCTCCTCTCGGATTTCACCTCGTATACTTCGATCTACTAAAACGTGGCACTAGACACGAAGTAGTTAGAATAAAACGGAAGAAACGAAAAGAGGAAAAGATTACCAAAGCAATCGGCCAATGGATGGCCGATTCCGGCGAATTTCCGGCGACGGCGCGGTGGTGGCCGCGGGAGGAGTTCGGCCGTGAGAGTGGGGTGAGCGGCTAGGGTTTTGATTAGGTCTTGTGTTATTTTTGCAAGGCCTATAAATCAAGTATTTATAGTCCCTTGCATAAAACCCTAACGGGCTTAAGTTGGACCGGGCCCAACAGCTTAAGCTCGTTAGTTCCTTTACTTGCTCGTCTCTCTCAATTCAATGATCGGAAAATTGCAACAATTACATTTTCGGAATCATTATAATATCCTCGTCATTACGAGTGCCATCTCTCATTTTCCAACTTTCCAAAAGTGGAAACCCTAGTTCAGTGCACTTTCTAAATTTGGAAACTTCCCGATTTAGAAAGTTCACTAACACGTTCGCCTATTCTTTTCCTTTTCTTATTCTCATTCATAATTCCAAATTACGAACGTTGGAATCAATCATATTGACTTCCAATCATGCAAAGATAAACTATTTTATCTCTGACCGTTTATTCAAAGATCTCATGTGCACGAGCAGTGTGACCCTCGATGGTTCAGGTGTAAGCTAGCCGTGGGCCCACAACTCTTTGTGGTCAAAACTCGTCCCTTAGAGTTACGATTAAGACGAAGCTCGTTTCACCTTAATCACCCAACGAATCAAGATTGGCGTCTAGCAACTACGCGTCATGATTCCCTAGATACAAATGAAGTGCCTGCAAGAACCTTCAGATATAGTTAACGTACAGTACGGTCCCTTCGATACATATGTCCTGATCGAACTAGAGGCATTGGTTCATCGAGACCTCTCTATATGTTCGATGACGGTGCGATCGTTCCAAGTGTTGTAATCGTCACGTGCATGACTTAGAGAATCGAATTCTCTAATCATCACTTAGTCAGCTCTGGCCAGAGACTTAGAATGATTACAAACTTTCAGAACACACAGGACATCCAAGACTATTCTAGCGATCGAATCCCCGACTACAATGCACAGACCTCCCACTAGATTTCGGACTGCACAAACACTGGCCCTGACAGGTCACGATACAGCTGGTCCTCTAGTGAAGTCACGGTGATGTCTAGGTCATAAGGACTAATGGTGTACAACTATAATGGTGTACAACTATACCATAGATATCTCTACTCGATTATTGGGAACCACTTAGAGATTTCTAGGGTGAGGGAGTTCAGTGAACTCGTCAACTTACGAGCACCCACTTATGCATGCCGATATCACAATACCGTTTACTGATGAGATGCAGTACACATACACTAAGTGCTAGTCTTAATGGGAAAGGCCGATATCCTCATTGGTGGCGTAACCCTTCGACTAGGAACACGTTTAACAGTTATAATACTTAAGTAAATATCTCACGATCCTAACGATCAATTACTAGTACTTGTAATAACTGTAAGGACTATATCTATGCTTGTGACAAAGGGACAAAGATATAGAATGCCAAGATGTTTTATCATTAATACGAATAAAGGTTCGTTTACTTCAATAATAAATACGAAAGACCACAGCCACAAGTTGGCTTGTTGGTCACCTACTCTAACAATCTCCCACTTGACCTAAAGCCAACTACCCATAAATCGCAATCCCATCGACTCTCGATGTTTCTCATGGACCGATCTCGGTAAAGGCTTCGTGAAGGGGTCTGCAACGTTCTCTTCCGAGGTGACTCGTTCAACCTTGACTTCACCTCTATCAATGATCTCTCGGATCACGTGATACTTCCTCAGAATATGCTTCGACTTCTGATGAGATCGTGGCTACTTAGCTTGCGCCACGGCTCTGGTGTTATCACAGTACAACGGTACTGGATCACTAGCATCAGGAATGACACCCAACTCTTGGATGAATTTCCTTATCCAAGTCCCTTCTTTTGCAGCTTCAGACGCTGCAATGTATTCCGCTTCGGTAGTGGAACCGGCCGTCGTGCTTTGCTTGGAACTCTTCCAACACACGGCACCACCATTAAGCGTGAATATAAATCCAGAATTCGACTTTGAGTCGTCCACATCCGATTGAAAACTAGAGTCAGTAAAACCCTCTAATTTCAACTCGGCACCCCCATAGACCAAAATTATATCCTTAGTTCTTCGCAAGTACTTGAGGATATCTTTCACGGCTTTCCAGTGAGCCGGGCCGGGGTTAGACTGATATCTGCTTGTGACACTCACAGCATACGCAATATCGGGTCTCGTACATAGCATGCCATACATTATGCTTCCTATGGCAGAAGCATAGGGCGTGCTTTTCATCTCCTCGATTTCTCTAGGTGTTTGCGGACACATAGATTTCGAGAGACGAACCCCATGGGACATTGGCAAGAATCCCTTCTTGGATTCTTCCATGCTAAACCGTTTCATAACGGTGTCTATGTACAGGCTTTGGGATAAGCCAAGCATCTTTCTTGCTCTATCTCTATAGATGCGTATTCCTAATACGTAAGATGCTTCTCCCAAATCCTTCATTGAGAAACGTGTGGACAACCATGCTCTCGTTTGCTGTAACATTCCTACGTCATTCCCAATGAGTAGAATGTCATCAACGTAAAGCACTAAAAATATTATTGCCCTCCCACTAACCTTCTTGTATACACAAGGTTCCTCCGGATTCTTCTCAAAATCAAACTCTTTGATAGTTGAGTCGAACCTAATGTTCCAACTACGGGATGCTTGCTTCAATCCATAAATGGATCGCTGGAGCTTGCAAACCTTTTGGTCATTTCCAGAAGATATGAAGCCTTCCGGCTGCGCCATGTAAATTTCTTCCTCAATGTCTCCATTAAGGAAGGCGGTCTTCACATCCATTTGCCATATCTCGTAGTCGTACCACGCAGCTATGGCCAGCAAAATCCTAATGGACTTCAGCATCGCGACAGGCGAAAAGGTTTCCTCATAGTCAACACCTTGCCTTTGAGTGTATCCTTTTGCTACCAATCTAGCTTTATAGGTCGATACCTTTCCATCAACTCCAATTTTCTTCTTATAGATCCACTTGCAGCCTATAGGAACAATTCCTTTGGGTGGATCTACCAAGGTCCATACCTTGTTGGAGTACATGGAGTCCATTTCGGATTTCATGGCAGTTAGCCAATGTCCCATGTCCGCATCCGATACGGCCTCATTGTATGTTCTTGGATCTCGTCCAAGATCAACATGATCTTCATCATTTTCGAGGAGGAATAACCTATCCGGCATTTTCCGAACTCTTTCGGATCTACGTACCGTAGGTTCAGGAGGTATATTAGTGGTTTGTTGTTCGATTACTTGTTCTTGCGTTTGAACTTCACTTTGTGGTTCTTGAACTACTTCAAGTTCTATCATGCTGCCCTTTCTATCGGATAGAAACTCCCTTTCCAAAAAGGTGGCATTTCTCGAAACAAACGTCTTTGCTTCTTTGACATAGTAGAACTCGTATCCCATCGAGTCTTCGGGATACCCCACAAAGTAGCACAAGTCGGATTTACTATCCAACTTATCTCCCACTAATCGCTTCACATAAGCGGGACAACCCCATATCCTAATATGTTTGTAGTTGGGTTTCCGGGAATGCCAAAGTTCATAAGGTGTGGATTTAACTGCTTTGGTGTTAACTCTATTCAGCAAATACGCGGCAGTACGAAGTGCATGACCCCATAAGTATGCCGGTAAGTTTGTGAACCCCATCATTGATCGAACCATATCTAATAAAGTTCGATTCCGACGTCGGACACTCCATTAAGTTGAGGAGTTCCCGGTGGAGTCCATTGGGATTGTATCCCATTTTCTTTTAGATAGTCAATGAACTCGATGCTCAAGTATTCTCCACCACGATCGGATCGTAGCTTCTTAATACTTCGTCCGAGTTGCTTTTCCACTTCGTGTCTAAAATCTTTGAACTTTTCAAATGTTTCAGACTTGTACTTCATCAAGTACACATACCCATACCTAGAATAATCGTCGGTAAAGGTAGCGAAGTAGTTATATCCACCCTTCGCACTAACACTTAGTGGACCACATACGTCTGTATGGATCAAATCCAAAAGACCCTCGGCTCGTTCCATTTTCCCTTTGTAGGGTGACTTGGTCATTTTCCCTTTAAGGCAAGATTCACAAGTTTGTAGTGATTTCACGTCCTCCAAAGAGAACAATCCTTCACTGACAAAATCGTTCATCCTTCTTAAAGAGACATGACCTAATCTAGCGTGCCAAAGTTGTGCGGGGTTTTGATCTATCTCCTTACGTTTTGCTGATATAACATTAATAGGTATTTCATTTGGATTTAGTTCATACAAGTTGTTTAATAGTCGTCCTTTGAAAATTAAATTCTCATTCTTTTGTATAATGCAAATCGAATTTCCAAAAACAAAAGTAAAACCTTCAATATCTAATACAGGAATAGAAATAAGGTTTCTAATGAGCGACGGAACAAATAAACAATCGTTCAAAACAATAGGAAAACTAGAATCCAAAACATTTAAGTAAATTGTGCCAATGGCTTCAGCAGCAACTCTTGCTCCATTCCCCATCCTTAGGTAGGTCTCACCCGCTCTAAGTCTTCGACTTCTTGTCATTAGCTGCAAATCATTGCACAAATGTGAGCCACAGCCCGTATCCAATACCCAAGAAGAAGAGTTGACAGACAAATTTACGTCAATGAAATACGTACCCTTTTCAGAACCTTTCTGCTTTAGGTAAGCCTTGCAGTTGCGGCGCCAATGTCCTTTCTTTCCACAGTGATGGCAAGCATCATCAACTTGCTTACCAACCTTTGCTTTGGGGCCCCCACTACCTTCACCCACTTCGAACTTGCTGTTTGGGAAGGGAACTCTTTCCTTTCTCTTCTTTTGGAAAGAACTTTTCTTTCCAGAAGTAGCAGCAATGAGAACAGACTTCTCTTTCTTAATGGTGGACTCGAAGCTGACCAACATGTTCATTAACGCATCCAAGGGAGGATCTAGTTTGTTCATGTTGAAGTTCACTATGAACGATTCATAGGAACTAGGAAGAGACAACAGGATCAAATCCAACGAGAGCTCGGCCGGGAGGGTGACATCAAGATTCACTAGCTTTTCAAGGAGAGTGATCATTTTGAGACAGTGCTCGTGGACCGAAGTCCCTTCGCGCAGTCTCGCTGTGATCAACTCCTTTGTAGCAGCGTACCTCGATGCCCTAATATTCTCACTATACATGCTATCGAGATGAGCCTTTATATCGAAAGCATGCATGTGAGACTCATATTTCCTCGCAAGCGCGGGCTCCATGGCGGCTATCATATAGCACCTAGCATGAGTGTCATCTTTCTTCCAAACTTCAAAAGTTTCCTTTTCAGCATCAGTCGCTGTGGCAGCTATAGTGGCGGGAAGCCTCTCGTTCAAAACATAGAGACGCCCCTCAACAGTTAGCACAAGCTTAAGACTACGCAACCAATCTAGGTAATTAGGGCCATTGAGTTTATTGTCGAGGATTGACATTATGGGATTCTTAGACATGATTTTCTGAGACATATAAAGAAGAGGATTATTAGAGATTCGCGTTAAATGATTGTTACAATTAAATGTTTGGACTTATGTTATTTAATTGTTCTCCCACTAATTTTATCGAGTTCCACTTCCCTCTAGTAGACAAACGAGAAAACTGATTTTTCTTAATGGGCTTTAGGTCCAATAGACAAATATAACCCGTAGTTAATCTAGCCCGATTATATTTGCCCAAAGGTAGATCAC
The DNA here is from genome assembly GCF_000504015.1 of Erythranthe guttata. The sequence continues at coordinate 1,848,941 of NW_012193059.1, forward strand.
AATCAATCATATCCACAATATGACCCTAAATTAATTTTCCTCACACTTGATAATGACCTAAGTTAATCTCGCGAATATCAAAATCGTCGTGTGTCAAGTCTAACCTACCAATCAAAGATGCTCATAGAACTTGATTATGCCAAACTAATGCAGTCCCTAGTTAATCTAGCCGACCACGTTAATCCAACATAACCCTTTTCTATGGCTACCTTCATCATTATGTCAATTGAATTACAGCTTACTCTACCATAGCACTCCCCGCTAACACGGCTTACTGCACTACAGCAAAGGGCTACACATAATCCAACCGTTGGCAGAAGGAAAGAAATAACTCAACAGATTGGGTCATTCTTTATAGCTTGAAATGATTCTCAATTAAATTAAGAATGAGGGGTTTTATTAAAAGTTTTATCTCATCAGAAGGTTCGGATTGGTCTATGTGATTCCTACATCTATGTTCTCTAAAGGTATATGGAAACGCATATTGTCCTAAGAGGAACATACGACCTAATTACATAATTAATTACATTAATTAATTATCGGGTTTTCAACATAATTATAGAACCTCAACTAGCATAAATCATTCAAATAATGTTGAGGTACTACTAATTAAGTTGAACTATAATCAATATTATAGTTGTGTTCTATTAATTGAAATCAATTTAACAATTTAAATCAATTTGATTAATCTAACACCTATTTACTAAAATAGATGATTGTTGATCCAATTATCTAATTGGGATTAATTGAAAATAATTTTCCAAAAATTAACATCAATTTGTTTTAAGTTTAATTTTAGAAATCTGAAATAAATTTTTTTTTTTTTTTTTATTTTCAGTGAACCGGTTCGGCCCAACCGGTCTGACCGGTTCGGACCGAAGCGGTCCGGTTCTGTCCGGTCCAGCTGACCCAAATCAGTGGGCCGGGTCAGTCGGACCGGGAACCGGTCTGACCGACCCGAATCCACGTGGATTCGGTCAACTAAATCGTACACAACCATCGAACCGGCCGGTTCGACCGGTTCGATCCAAACAATTAAAAACCGATGTTTTAAAAACAATTTCAGATCCAATTTTCCAATTTTAAACAATTTTAAAGCTGGAAAAATTCTAAACAATATTTCAAAAATATTTTAAACTTACGAAAACTCCCAATTACATAATACAACAATCACTACTTTAATAAATCGAACATGCATAAAATCATAGCATATTATACAACGCAATTAATTACGCAACTAGCTCTGATACCACTGTTGGGTTTCGGGCACGCATACGCAGCGGAAAACAAAAATTTATGTGATTTAAACGACTTTAAAACACACAAGTACATGCCCGACAAATTAAATCAATTAATTGCGTACCTTTGCGCTTCCAGCGAAATTAAAAACAACATACATGCTAAATAATTTAACCGAATTTAAATCAATTAACATGCTCGCGTTTAAACCAATTAACATGCTTGCAAAGATTAAAACGATTACACATAATCACATAAAATCATACGATAGCAAACATGAATTCATAGTTTAAACATAAACGAATCGAAACTAGGGTTTCGTATATTTACCTCTTGAAGCGTGAGGTAGGAGCGTTTAGCAAGTCGAGATTGCTACGGAAACCAATCCGTACAATCGGGGCAGCAGCGGTGCAGCGGCAGCAGCGGTGCAGCGGCAGCAGCGGCGAATCAGCCACGGCGGCGCGTGAGGTACACGCGTGGTCTTCCGGGGCGGCGCGTGGGGCAGCGTGCGGCTTCGGCTCGTGCGCTGCTCTTCGATTCCTCGATCTTTGATCTTCCTCCTCTCGGATTTCACCTCGTATACTTCGATCTACTAAAACGTGGCACTAGACACGAAGTAGTTAGAATAAAACGGAAGAAACGAAAAGAGGAAAAGATTACCAAAGCAATCGGCCAATGGATGGCCGATTCCGGCGAATTTTCGGCGACGGCGCGGTGGTGGCCGCGGGAGGAGTTCGGCCGTGAGAGTGGGGTGAGCGGCTAGGGTTTTGATTAGGTCTTGTGTTATTTGTCCAAGGCCTATAAATCAAGTATTTATAGTCCCTTGCATAAAACCCTAACGGGCTTAAGTTGGACCGGGCCCAACAGCTTAAGCTCGTTAGTTCCTTTACTTGCTCGTCTCTCTCAATTCAATGATCGGAAAATTGCAACAATTACATTTTCGGAATCATTATAATATCCTCGTCATTACGAGTGCCATCTCTCATTTTCCAACTTTCCAAAAGTGGAAACCCTAGTTCAGTGCACTTTCTAAATTTGGAAACTTCCCGATTTAGAAAGTTCACTAACACGTTCGCCTATTCTTTTCCTTTTCTTATTCTCATTCATAATTCCAAATTACGAACGTTGGAATCAATCATATTGACTTCCAATCATGCAAAGATAAACTATTTTATCTCTGACCGTTTATTCAAAGATCTCATGTGCACGAGCAGTGTGACCCTCGATGGTTCAGGTGTAAGCTAGCCGTGGGCCCACAACCCTTTGTGGTCAAAACTCGTCCCCTTAGAGTTACGATTAAGACGAAGCTCGTTTCACCTTAATCACCCAACGAATCAAGATTGGCGTCTAGCAACTACGCGTCATGATTCCCTAGATACAAATGAAGTGCCTGCAAGAACCTTCAGATATAGTTAACGTACAGTACGGTCCCTTCGATACATATGTCCCGATCGAACTAGAGGCATTGGTTCATCGAGACCTCTCTATATGTTCGATGACGGTGCGATCGTTCCAAGTGTTGTAATCGTCACGTGCATGACTTAGAGAATCGAATTCTCTAATCATCACTTAGTCAGCTCTGGCCAGAGACTTAGAATGATTACAAACTTTCAGAACACACAGGACATCCAAGACTATTCTAGCGATCGAATCCCCGACTACAATGCACAGACCTCCCACTAGATTTCGGACTGCACGAACACTGGCCCTTGGGATGGTCCTCGGTGGAACTCAGGGACAGGTCACGATACAGCTGGTCCTCTAGTGAAGTCACGGTGATGTCTAGGTCATAAGGACTAATGGTGTACAACTATACCATAGATATCTCTACTCGATTATTGGGAATCACTTAGAGATTTCTAGGGTGAGGGAGTTCAGTGAACTCGTCAACTTACGAGCACCCACTTATGCATGCCGATATCACAATACCGTTTACTGATGAGATGCAGTACACATACACTAAGTGCTAGTCTTAATGGGAAATGCCGATATCCTCATTGGTGGCGTAACCCTTCGACTAGGAACACGTTTAACAGTTATAATACTTAAGTAAATATCTCACGATCCTAACGATCAATTACTAGTACTTGTAATAACTGTAAGGACTATATCTATGCTTGTGACAAAGGGACAAAGATATAGAATGCCAAGATGTTTTATCATTAATACGAATAAAGGTTCGTTTATTTCAATAATAAATAAGAAAGACCACAACCACAAGTTGGCTTGTTGGTCACCTACTCTAACAAAATCTACCAAACTAATGCAGCCCTTGGGTAATCTAGCCGACCACATTAATGTTAGAGTAGCTGACTGAAGAGCATATACTGAAGCATATACTTAAGTTCGAGAGAGTTGACTCGGTAGACAATATTCGAGATCCCGTTACTTAGCCTTTACCCAGACCGGTCCACGAGAAACATCGAGAGTCGATGGGACTTAGGTAATGAGTAGTTGGCTTTAGATCAAGTGGGAGATTGTTAGAGTAGGTGACCGACGAGCCAACTAATTATTGTGTTTTCCCACGCTACTCGTAAATAATCTATTTCGTGTTGGTCATAAAAACCCCCTTTGGCATTCTGTGTCTTTTTACCTTGCATAGGCATAGATGTAGTCCTTACAGTTACTTAATTACTATAAATAGATCTAGTAGAATCGTGAGATTATTTATGTAAGTATAGTAACTGTTAAGTTCCTAGTCAACGGGTTACGCCACTAATGAGGATATCGGCCTTTCCCATTCCATACTAGCACTTAGTGTATGTGTACTGCGACTCATCAGTCAACAGTGTTGTGACATCGGCATACATAAGTGGGTGCTCATAAGTTGATGAGTTCACTAAACTCCATCAATCTAGAAATCTCTAAGTGGTTCTCAATAATTGATTATAGGTTTCTATGCTATAGTTGTACACCATTAATCCTTAAGACCAAGACATCACCGTGACTTCACTGGAGGACCAGCTGTATCGTTACCTGTCCTTGAGTTCCACTGAGGACCGCCCCAAGGGCCAGTGTTCGTGCCGTCCGAAATCTAATGGGAGGTCAGTGCATTGTAGTAGGAGATTCGATCGCTTGATCAGTCATGGATATCCTGTGTGATTTATAATCCATGAAGTCTGCGGCCACAGCTGAAACTGTCGTGATTAGATAAATGTGTTTCTCTAAGTCAAACACGAACGAATTATGTAATCAAGAACGTTCACAGAGCTATGCAACTCATAAGGAGGTCTCGATGAACCAATGCCTCTAATTTAATCGGGATATATGTATCGAAGGGATAGTACTGTACGTTAACTATATCACACGATTCTTGCACGCACTTCATTTTTATCTAGGGAATCATGACGCGTAGTTGCTAGACGCCAATCTTGATTCATTGGGTAGTTATGTTGAAACTAGCTTCAACTTAATTATAACTCTTGGGACGAGTTTAAATCACAATGGGTTGTAGGCCCAATAGCTTACACCTGAACCATCGAGGGTAACACTGCTCGTGTACTTGAGATCCTTAATGCAACAAGCTAAGATTAAGTAGTTAATCTTAGTGTAATTGGAAGTCAATGTGATTGAGTCCAACATTCGTATTTGTTAATTACGGATGAGAATAAGTAGAGGAAAATAATTCGATGGAAAGTTAGTTAACTTTTTACATTGGAAAGTTTCCCGATTTGGCAGGTCCTAAATTAGGGTTTCCGATTTCGGAAATTGGTAAATTTCAAAGTGGTACTCGTATCGATGATGATTTGTGCTCGTTGTCAAAATATAATTGTTATATTTTTGTGAGCATTCGTTTGTTAGAAACGAGCCGAGAAAGAAAGTGGACTTAAGTTGTTGGACCTAGCCCAACTTAAGGCTTGTTAGGGTTTTCAAAAGGAGCATATAAATAGGATTTATATGTCTTGTGAAAAACACAACACAAAAAAACAAAAACGTAAGAATGAAACCCCTAGCCTCTCTCCCTCCATCACGTGTCCCCCTTGCAGCCGAAACCCTACCTCCGCCACGAGCCGCCGCCAAACGCCGCCTCATCGGCATCTTCTTTTTCCCCTCGTTCTTCTTCGTTGTACTTAGTCTCTCACGTAACTCGTGCTGCGGGGATAGTGGATTGAATATACGAGGTGAAACCTAACAGGAGTAAGATTCTTATGATGCCAGTGCCGCCAGTAGGGTCGTCTCCACGCGCATCCACACGCCGCCACAAGCCGGTGATGCGAGAAGGCAATTTTGAAAAACTGCTATCAGATTTTCTGCACAGTCCAGCCAGAAATTCTCCATTAATCAACCAGCGATCGGATGGACGTGAAATTTTGAAAGACGCCTCAAGATGCAAGTATCTACAATACCATAGAAGCAATTGTCGATCCAGCCAATAACCATGAAGATATTGAAGTCGAAGCAGGACTGTAATTTCAGGTCAGCAAACAGGTTGGATCATTAGGAGTGGGAAGAGCAACTAGCCATCTTCCGGATTCTTCGTTCGATTCATGCTTAAAGGTTAAAATCTCTTTTTCCCTAATTAATATATATAGTAATTAATTTATACTTATTGAGATTAATGTATGTTAATTGATTATTGAATCACATGAATCTATATGTTCGATTGTGTGTTTATGTGAATCGTTCGTTGAGCATGTTTATTATTTGATTTAATTTCGCGAGCATGCTATGATCATTTAATTTATGATATTTAAATTAATTATATATGCGAGCATGTTTGTCGGTGATTGGAAGCGAAAAGATACACAATTAATTTTAATTATTGTGCACATGGATGTTTATATAAATAAACAAAAAAAAATTCCGATGTGTACACGTGCCTGATCCCCAACAGTGGTATCAGAGATATGGTTGCGCAATTAATTTCCTATGTGTTTATTGCTTTCGATTGCATGTGAATAGGTTATTGAATTGATTGAATTAGTGAAATTGGAAATTGGGTTGGTTAAATTTTAATTTAATTTGAAAATTGAATATGATCAATTTTGAAATTGGAACTAGAAATTGGATTCTGGTTTTAAAATTGGATTTGATCGATTTGAAAACTGGAATTGGAAATTGGATTTCAAATTAGATTTGAGTTTTAAATTCCAAAATGTTTTGTTTTTTTGAAAACTTTCTGGGCCGGACAACTCTGTCAGACCGGTCCAACCGGTTCGATCGGTTCAGACAGCCGAAAAAAAAAGATTTTAATTGCTTCTTATTCCACAAATTAAAATTAAATCAAAATTGATTTTTAATGTTCTGAAATTATTTATCAATTAACGCACAATCCAGATATGTGATCGCTTAATCAATAATGTTCAATAAATGAGTGTTTGATTAATTAATTTAAACGTTAAATTAATTTTACTAATAGAACACATGTATAATGGTGATTATACTTCAACTTAATTAATTGTACATTAATCTTATTTGATCGATTTATGTTGATTAATATCCTTTAATTATTTTGAAACAAATCGTCATAATTAATTATTGTAATTATTCATAATTTAGGTCTAATGTTCCTATTAGGCGAATATGCGTTTCCATATACCTTTAGAGAACATAGTTGTAAGAATCCAATGGACGTGTTCAATAATTCTGATGAGGTAGCAACAAAACAATAATAAATCCCTCATTCTTAATTTATTAAGAATTATTTCAAGCTATAAAGAAAAACCAATCTGTTGAATTTTCCTTTCCTTCTATCAACGGTTAAATTATGTGTAGCCCCTTGCAATAGTGTAGTAAGCCGTGTTAGAGGGTTGTGTAATAGCATGGTAAACTGTAATTTAATTGACATAATGATGAAGGTAGGCATAAAAAGACTTATTCTAGATTAACATGGTCGGCTAGATTAACTAGGGGCTGCATTAGTTTGGTATAATCAGTTCTATGAGCATCTTCGGCTGGTAGGTTAGACTTGACACGCGAAGATTTTGAATTCGCGAGATTAACTTAGCTCATTATCAAGTGTGAGGTAAATATATTTTTACGGTCATATAACGATATGATTGATGGAGATCTACCTTTGTAAAAATGTAACCGGGCTAGATTAACTAGGGGTTACATTTGCCTATTGGACCTAAAGCCCATTAAAAGAAAAATAAGTTTTCTCGCTTGTCTACTAGAAGGTAGTGGAATTCGATAAAATTTAGTGGGAGTACAATTAAGTGATAAAAGTCCAAATCTTTGATTGCAATCATTAATAATGAATCATCTGTTATAAGTCTACTTCAAGCTTTTCAGTATAAATGCTAAGAATCCCTTATCATCAATTTTCGACACCAAGAAACCTTAATGGCAATAATTACCTTGATTGGCTCAATAAACATTCGTGTGGTGCTTTTGCTCCAAGCGCAATTGTGAATACTCAAATATACCCCGACCAAAATTCATGATAACTCGACTCACTAGGAGACCACCACTTATTAATACTGGAAGAAGGGTGTCCGTTTTGACAAAATACTATATGATAGCATCTAGTTACCCGAGTTAGCAAGGAACTATGAGAATCATCTTTATGTTGTTTACATATAGGCTCATCTCGACATCATGTGCGGTGAGAGCATTATGTTAATGAGTTTTGTGACGACTAAGGAGTTGACGTCTCTTAGGGTATGCGAAAGGACTACGGTCCATGAGCATGGTTTTAAGATGACTCGCTGCCAAAGAAGTTGCATGACCACGATGCCGTTCTCCCACCAAAGTTCTCAGTGAATTTCATGCTTCCATCACTAACTACCTCTTATGAAACATTCATAATTAATTTCAACTAGAATATGGTTGAGTCTCCTTTTGAAGGAGTTGGTCAACATGTTGAAATGCGAGTCAGTTAGAATGAAAGTCAAGTCCATTTTTCCTTCGACACTTTCGATATCTTTTACTAAGAATAGTTCGAAGTCGAAGAAGAGAGTAAAAGGAAAATAGTTTCCAGTCGAGCAAAAAAATAGACTAGGGGTGATTCGAGTATTCGCAAGGATAAGGAAAATTAGCATGTAAGTGATGCTTGATTCCAATGTGGAAAGACAGACCATTGGGCTCTCTAAACTGGACGGAGTGTCTTGATCAGTAACGTTCTGACAAAGATGCGTTTTTTGTTGAACCTGAACTAAATATAGAAGATAACCAAACACAATCTTGATTCGTTGAGTGATTAAGGTGAAACGAGCTTCGTCTTAATCGTAACTCTAAGGGACGAGTTTTGACCACAAAGGGTTGTGGGCCCACGGCTAGCTTACACCTGAACCATCGAGGGTCACACTGCTCGTGCACATGAGATCTTTGAATACACGGTCAGAGATAAAATGGTTTATCTTTTCATGATTGGAAGTCAATATGATTGGGTCCAATATTCGTAATTTGGAATTATGAATGAGAATAAGAAAAAGAAAAGAATAGGCAAACGTATTAGTGAACTTTCTAAATCGGGAAGTTTCCAAATTTAGAAAGTGCACTGAATTAGAGTTTCCACTTCTGGAAAGTTGGAAATCGAGAGATGGCCCTCGTAATGACGAGGACATTATAATGATTCCGAAAATGTAATCGTTATAATTTTCCGATCATTGAAATGAGAGAGACGAGCAAGTGAAAGAACTAACGAACTTAAGCTGTTGGGCCCGGTCCAACTTAAGCCCGCTAGGGTTTTATGCAAGACACTATAAATACTTGATCTATAGGTATTGAACAAATACACAACACGAAACCCCAACCCTAGCCGCTCTCACTCACTCTCTCGCTCGGCCGTCTCCACTCCGCCACCGCGCCGTCGCTGGAAATTGCCGGAATTGGCCATCCGTTGGCCGATCCGTTTCGGTATTCCCTTCCTTCTTTCTTTTCTGCCCTTTTTTCTAACTATTATGTGTCTAGTGCCACGTGTTTAGTAGATCGAAGTATACGAGGTGAAATCCGAGAGGAGGAAGATCGAATATCGAAGAATCGAGGAGCAGCACACGAGCCGAAGCCATACGCATCCCCACGCGCCGCCCGAAGACCGCGCGTGAGTCACACGCGCCGACGTGGCCCGTCTTGTCGCTGCTGCCGCTCCACCGCTGCTGCCCTGGATTGTACGGATTGGTTTCCGCAGCAATCTTGTCTTGCTTAGTGCTCCTACCTCACGCTTCAAGAGGTAAACTCACGAATTCATTGTTCTTGATTCGTTTACGTTTAAATAAAATGTTCATGTTTGTTCTTGTATGATTTTATGTGATTACATGAAATCGTTTTATTTGTTGCGAGCATGTTATTTTATTTTAACGCGAGCATTCTTATTAATTTAAATTCGGTTGAATAATTAATTAAGCATGAATGTTGTTTTTTTAATTTCGCTGGAAGCGCAAAGGTACGCAATTAATTGATTTCAATTATCGGGCATGTGTTTATGTGTTTTAAATTGTTAAAATTGCATAATTTTTTTTTTTTCCGCTGCGTACACGTGTCCGATTCCCAACAGATATGTCACAGGCACGTGCTGAAGATGTACCATACAAGGCCAAGTCTACTACATCATCTATCTCAAGACAAGTTAATAGTAATGGAAGTGTTGCTCCAAGTGCCACAACACCATCAGCAACACCCTATACAGTTTCAGCAGACACGGATGAATCTGATTCAGATACAAATGATCAAAGTATAGATGTGCGCAGAAAAAGGGCCATCTAGAAGAATTCAAAAGAATCATACCATCTCCCAATTTGTTAGAGATGTCTTTGATATAATGCGCACAAGGGGTAAGGAAAAGGTAAACGACATAGACATGGTAAAACTAACTTCTTTGTCCATCGTGTTTTGGTTCTTCTCTTTAATCTAACAGTATCGCAGAAGCATTGATAGATGACTTTTGGATTAATGTTATGCATGAGCAACTTAATCAGTTTCTTAGAAATGATTATGGCATATCTAATGATATCGTGATCATGTATTGTGAAAATTGTAGTGCCATTGACATTTCAAAAAATCCAACAATCACGAACTAAGCATACTCATATTAAATATCATTTTATTCGTGATATAGTTGAAAAGAACATTGTTTGCTTGAAATATGTATTTTTAGAAAATCAATTAGCAGATATTATTTTTACTACAACACGTGGCTATGAGAGATTTTCTACTCTTGAAAGATCTCTTTGCATGTGCACTATGTAGAGTGTTGTATTGTATGTTAGATTACTTCCAAGAACATCTAAAGTTGTAACATGATCGTTTTGAGTTGTCATCAGTATTGGCTTCTCTGAGGTTTGGATATTGGGCTTATATTTTTTGTACCTGTGATGGTCCTAGTGCAACGGTTAAAAAAAATCACTATGGCTCCTCTTTCTTTTCACAAAAGCATGAGCCGAACTCATCTATTTTGATAGGTGGAATGAGTAACTAAGGAATCTTTCAACTTGACCCTTGATCATGTTCAATCTTAAAATTATAAACTTGAAAATAAAATTATTGATTTATAAAAAAACAAAAAAAGAAAAAGGAAAAGTTGTTGCATAATAAAAAAGATAAAGGATCCTAAATAAGGGTACATAAATTAATAAATCCCTAAATTGCCATTTCTCAATGCTGCCAATATATGTGATAACTTGTGTATTTTTTTTTATCTCCAAGATTTTCAGATTGATTTTTCTTGCAAGTAGTGAAATTTTCATACATCAAAATTTTAATTTTTTCTTAATATTCATTTTGATAAACATCGTGAGCGTTGTGTTAGAGTAGGTGACCAAAAAGCCAACTTGTGGATGTCGTCTTTCCATTTATTATTGTAATAAACAAACATTTTTCGTATTCATGATAAAAACACCTTGGCATTCTCTATCTTTGTCCCTTTGTCACAAGCATATATATAGTCCTTAAAGTTATTACAAGTACTAGTAATTGATCTTTAGGATCGTGAGATATTTAGTTAAGTATTATAACTGTTAAACGTGTTCCTAGTCGAAGGGTTACGCCACCAATGAGGATATCGGCCTTTCCCATTAAGAGACTAGCACTTAGAGTATGTGTACTGCATCTCATCAGTAAACGGTATTGTGATATCGGCATGCATAAGTGGGTGCTCGTAAGTTGACGAGTTCACTGAACTCCCTCACCCTTGAAATCTCTAAGTGGTTCTCAATAATCGAGTAGAGATATCTATGGTATAGTTGTACACCATTAGTCCTTATGACCTAGACATAACCGTGACTTCACTAAAGGACCAGCTGTATCGTGACCTGTCTCTGAGTTCCACCGAGGACCTTCCCAATTGCTAGTGTTTGTGTAGTCCGAAATCTAGTTGGAGGTCTGTGCATTGTAGTCGGGGATTCGATCGCTACAATAGTCTTGGATGTCCCATGTGTTCTTATAGTTTGTATTCTCTCTAAGTCTCTGGCCAGAGCTGACTAAGTGATGATTAGAGAATTTGATTCTCTAAGTCATGCACGCAACGATTACAACACTTAGAACGATCGCACAGTCATTGAACTAGTAAGGAGGTCTCGATGAACCAATGCCTCTAGTTCAATCGGGACATTTGAATCGAAGGGATCGTACTGTACGCTAACTATATCAAAAGGTTCTTGCAGGCACTTCATTTGTATCTAGGGAATCATGACGCGTAGTTGCTAGACGCCAATCTTGATTTGTTGGGTGATTAAGGTGAAACGAGCTTCATCTTAATCGTAACTCTAAGGGACGAGTTTTGACCACAAAGGGTTGTGGGCCCACGGCTAGCTTACACCTGAACCATCGAGGGTCACACTGCTCGTGCACATGAGATCTTTGAATAAACGGTCAAAGGTAAAAATGGTTTATCTTTGCATGATTGGAAGTCAATATGATTGGTTCCAACATTCGTAATTTGGAATTATGAATGAGAATAAGAAAAGGAAAAGAATAGGCGAAGATCTTAGTTGACTTTTGAGTCGGGAAGTTTCCAAATTTAGAAAGTGCACTGAATTAGGGTTTCCACTTTTCGAAAGTTGGAAATTGGGAATCGGCACTCGTAATGACGAGGAAATTATAATGATTCCGAAAATGAGATTCTTACAATTTTCCGATCATCGAATTGAGAGAGACGAGCAAGTAAAAGAACTAATGAACTTAAGTTGTTGGGCCTAGTCAAACTTAAGCCCGTTAGGGATTTATGCAAGACACTATAAATACTTGATTTATAGGTCTTGCACAAGACACAACACACGAACTAAACCCTATCCGCTCCCTCTCTCTCTCGGCCATCTTCTCCCGAGGCCACCACCGCCGTCGTCGCCGCCAACTTGTCGGAATCGGCCACCCCTTGGCCGATCCTTTTAGTAATTCTTTCCTCTTTTCTATTCTTCCGTTTTTCTAACTATTACGTGTCTAGTGCCACGTTCTAGTAGATCAAAGTATACGAGGTGAAATCCGAGAGGAGGAAGATCGAAGATCGAAGAATCGAGGAGCAGCACACGAGCCGACGCCGCACACGCGCCGCCCGAAGACAGCGCGTGAGCCACACGCGCCGCCGTAGCTCACCTAGCCGATGCTGCCGTTTTGCCGCTGCTGCCCCGGATTGCACAGATTGGTTTCTATGGCAATCTAGTTTTGCTTAGTGCGCCTACCTCACGCTTCAAGAGGTAAAGCTTCGAATCCATTGTCGTTTGGTTCGGTTACGTTTAAATTAATATATGCATGTTTGTATTAGTAAGATGATTGTATGATTTTATGTGACTACATGAAATTGTTTATTTACTGCGAGCATGATTATTTGATTTAAACGCGAGCATGCTAGTTGATTTAATTTCGATTAAATAATTAAGCATGTATGTTGTTTTTAAATTTCGCTGGAAGCGCAAAGGTACGCAATTAATTATTTTCAATTATCGGGCATATGTTTATGTATTTTAAATTCATTTAATTCGCATAAAATTTTTGTTTTCCGCTGCGTACACATGTCCGATTCCCAACAGTGGTATGAGAGCTCGTTGCGCAATTAATTGCGTCGTTTTTAATATGCTATAATTTTTATGCATGTTTGATTTATTAAAGTAGCGATTGTTGTATTATGTAATTGGGAGTTTTTGTAAGTTTAAAATATTTTTGAAATATTGTTTAGAATTTTTCCAGCTTTAAAATTGTTTTAAATTGGAAAATCGGATCTGAAATTATTTTTAAAACATCGGTTTTTAATTATTCGGATCGAACCGGTCGAACCGGCCAGTTCGATGGCTGTGTGCGATCCAATTGACTGAATCCAAGTGGATTCGGGTCAGTCAGACCGGTTCTCGGTCCGACTGACCCGACCCACCGATTTGGGTCAACTGGACCAGGCAGAACCGGACAGTTTCGGTCCGAACCGGTCAGAGCGGTTGGGCCGAACCGGTTCACTGGAAAAAAAAAATATAAAAAAAAATAAAAAAGTAAAAAAATATTATTTCAGATTTCTGAAATTAAACTTAAAACAAATTGATTTTAATTTTTGGAAAATTATTTTCAATTAATCCCAATTTGATAATCGAATTAACAATCATCTATTTTAGTAAATAGGTGTTAGATTAATTAATTAATTTAAATTGTTAAATTGTTCAATTAATGGAACACACATATAATATTGATTATACTTCAACTTAATTACTAGTACCTCAACATTATTTGATTGATTAATGCTAGTTGAGGTTCTATAATTATTTTGAAAACCCGATAATTAATTAATGTAATTAATTATGTAGTTAGGTCGTATGTTCCTCGTAGGACAATATGCGTTTCCATATACCTTTAGAGAACATAGATGTAGGAATCACATAGACCAGTCCGAACCTTCTGATGAGATAAAACTTTTTAATAAATAATCCCTCATTCTTAATCTAATTAAGAATTATTTCAAGCTATAAAGAAAAACCAATTTGTTGAATTTTTCTTTCCTTCTGCCAACGGTTGAATTATGTGTAGCCCTTTACTGTAGTGCAGTAAGCCGTGTTAGTGGGGAGTGCTATGGTAAAGTTAACTGTAATTCAATTGACATAGCGGTGAAGGTAGCCATAGAAAAGGGTTATGCTATGTACAAGCCCCGATATCAGTCTAACCCCGGTCCGGCTCACCGGAAGGCCGTGAAAGATATCCTCAAGTACTTACGAAAGACTAAGGATATATTTTTGGTCTATGGGGGTGCCGAGTTGAAATTAGAGGGCTTTACCGACTCTAGTTTTCAATCGGATGTGGACGACTCAAATTCGAAATCGGGATTTATATTCACGCTTAATGGTGGTTCCGTGTGTTGGAAGTATTCCAAGCAGAGCACGACAGCTGATTGCACTACCCAACCGGAATACATTGTTGTCTACCGAGGCAACTCTCTCGAACTAAAGTTCGCCTCTACTAATTATCTTACTAATGAAATAATTTGTATTCAGTATCTGCTTGGATTTCTGATGAGATCTTTTGAATAAATACATTCAACATTTGAATGTAATTTCAAATCCAAGGTGCTACGTTTGCGTCATCCAATGCCGCATTATTCTAAGCCTCGGAGGTGGAATCCGCCGTCATGTTCCATTCGGAACTCTTTCCAACACACGGCACCCCGTTATGAAGCATGAATATAATCCCTCACGTTCTTTAAAGTTGTCCATTTCCGATTGAAACGCTAAAGTCGTCGAACGACTTTACTTTGAACTCGGAATCCCCACAGACTATATATGAACAAGTCCTTAGTACTTCGCAAGTATTCAAGGATTTCTTTCATATCTATCCAACTAACTTGGCTGGGGTTAGACTGAAATCTACAGTGACGCTTCACTGCATAAACCATATCAAGTCTATAATATGAATTAGGGTAGCTAAGCAACCTCTTCGATTTATCTTTATAAATACGTATCCTCTAATACGTAGGAAGCTTACCCTAAATTCATTCATTGAGAAACGTGTGGACAACCGTGTTTTAGTAGACTGCAACATTCCTACATGATTCCCAATGAGTAAAATCCCACCAACACAAAACACTATTAAACGTAATGGCGCTCCCACTAACCTTCTTGTGAACTTAAGGCACTTTCAAACTCTTCACTAAATCAAATCCCTTTGATTTTCGTGTGGAATCATACATTCTAATTTAATGGGATGCTAGGTTCAATCCACAAATGGATCGCTGGAATTTTGCAAACATTTTGCCAATTTCGACAAGATGTGAAGCCTTCCGGCTGTTCCACTCTGATTCCCTCAATCTCGCCATTGAGGAAGGTGGTTTCACATTCATTTTCCATATCTCGTAGTCATACTACGCAGAAATGGCTAACAAAGTCCTAATGGATTCTAAGCACAACTATTTGTGAAACTTTATCTCATAGACAACAACTTGTCTTAGAGTATAACTATCTTTCACGTATCTAGCTTTATAGGTCGATACCTTTCCATCTATTCCAATCTTAAAGATTGTAGATCCACTTGCATCCAACGGGAAAAATTCCCTTGGGTGGATCCATCAAGGTCCATACCTTGTTAGAATATATGGAATCCATTTTGGATTTCATGGCTTCACGCCAATGTCCCTTGTCTGCATCAAATACAGACACATTGAAGGTACTTGGATCATATCCGAGGTCAAACTCATTTTGACTACCTTCGATGATCATAAGCCTATTGAGTTCTCTATGGATCCTTTCGAATCTCCACATAGTTGGTTGAGAAGGTACATTAATGGGTGATTAGATTTTGATTGGCTCTTGTCCTATTTATGGTGTTGGAACTTGAATTCGTGGTTCTCGAATTTCTTCGAGTTCTACCATACACTTATTTTATCACATAGAAACTTCTTCTTTAAGAAGGTGACATTCCCCGAGACGAACAATTTTGTTTCAAGGGATAGTAGAATAAGCATCAAAAACAATTTTGAGATACCCCACGAAATGACATAAGTTGGATCGACTATCCAACTCGTCTCCCACTAGCCATTTCATGTAAGTGGATTATCGGGTATGCCGTTGTTCATATGGTGTGGAACAAACTGTTTTAGTGTTAACCCTATTCAACAAATACGCGGCAGTTAGGAGTGCATGACCCCACAGATATGCCGGCATCTCGGTGAACCCCATCAAAGATCGAACCATGTCCAACAGGGTTCGATTCTGACGTTCGAACACTCCATTCAATTGAGGAGTTCCATTGAGAGAGAGAATCTTATTCTCCTTTAGACAGTCAATAAGCTCAGCGCTTAAGTATTCGCCATCACGATCGAATCGCAGCTTCTTAATACGGCGACAAGTTGGTTTTCTACTTGGTGTCTAAATCTTTGAACCCTTCAAAAATTTCAGACTTGTACTTCATTAAGTACACGAAACCATACCTAGAAAAATCATCGGTAAAGGTAACGAAGTAGTTGAAACCACCCTTTGCACTAACACTTAGTGGGCCACACATCTCTGTATGGATCAAATCCAAGAGACCTTCGGCACGTTCCATTTGCCCTTTGAATGGCGACTTGGTCATTTTTCCTTTAAGACAAGATTCACAAGTTTGAAGTGAGTTCTCATCATCCAAGGTGAATAATCCCTCACGAACAAACTCGTTCATCCTTCTTAAAGAGATGTGACCTAGTCGGGGCGTGCCAAATTTTTGCGGGGTTTTGACTTCTATATCAAGTTCTGGTTAACCTAAAGTTCATTGGATTATACTTCATATAAGTTCAATGAATAACATATCTTTCTCACAACATTTCTGAGCAAGACACTCCTTACAGTTTACAGAGCCTAATGGTCTGTCTTTCCACATTGGAAGCAAGCATCACTTATATGCTTGTTTTCTTTGGCCTTGTGAATACTTGATTTACCCCTAGTCTATCTTTTGCTAGGCCGGAAACTATTTTCCTTTTACTATCTTCGTCGACTTTGAACTATTCTTAGTAAAAGATATAGAAACTACCAAATGCAAAACCTACTTCTCTTCCTTTATAACCGACTCGTATTACAACATGTTGACCAACTCCTTCAAAAGGAGATTCAACCATATTCTTGTTGAAACTAATTATGAACGTTTCATAATAGTTAGTGAGTGATGGAAGTATGAGATACCGAGATCTCTGATGGGAGAACGACGTTGTGGTCACACAACTTCTTTAAGAGTGAGTCATCTTAAAACCATGCTTCAAGACCGTAGTCCTCTAGCTCAGTCTAAGAGACATCAACTCATCAGTTGTCGCGAACCTCATTGCCTTAATGTTCTCACCACACATGATCTCAAGGCGAGCCTATATGTCAATAACATAAAGGTGGTTCTCATAGTTCCTTGCTAACTTGGGCGACTAGGTGCTATCGTATAACACTTCGTCGTAATGGACACCCTTCTTCCACTTCTAATAAGTGGTGGTTCCCTAGTGAGTCGAGTTATCATGAAGTTTGGTCGGGGTATTTATTTGAGTATGCACAATTTGCTCTTGGAGCAAACGCGCCAAACGAATTTTATTGAGCCAATCAATGTAATTATTGCCATTAAGTTTTGTTCGTATCGAGAATTGACGATAAGGGATTCTTAGCATTTATACTGAAACTTTTAAGTAGACTTACATAAAAGATATTTCATTATTAATTAATGCAATTAAAGATTTGGACTTTTATCATTTAATTGTTCTCCCACTAATTTTATCGAATTCCACCACCCTCTAGCAGACAGACGAGAAAACATATTTTTCCTTAATGGGCTTTACGTCCAATAGCGCAAATGTAACCCATAGTTAATATAGCCCGATTATATAAGCCTAAAGGTAGAGTACTATCTATCACATCACTATGTGACCCTAAAGATTGTTTTACCTCACACTTGATAATGACCTAAGTTAATCTCGCGAATATCAAAATCTTCGTGTGTCAAGTCTAGCCTACCAATGTGAGATGTCATGGATCCAACTCTATCAAACTAATGCAGTCCCTAGTTAATCTAGCCGACCACATTAATCCAATAGAATTTTATCTACAACTGTATCTCCATCTAATGTCAATTAAATTACAGCTTATCCCATAATAGCACTCCCCGCTAACACGGCTTACTGCACTATTATGAGAGGCTACACGTAATCTAACCGTTGGTAGAAGGAAAGAAGAAAGAACGACAAATCGGTTCTCTTTTATAGCTTGATAATTATTCTTAGAAATTAAGAATGAGGGATTTTTATTAAGTTATGGTTATCTCATCAGAATTATTGGTTATGATCGTTTGGGATTCCTACAACTATGTTCTCTAATGTGAAAACGCATATTGATCCTAAGAGAGACATACGATCATCATCGTACTTAATTACAATTATTCATCATATGAATTAATAAATTAAAACGATTAAATGCAAAATAATTAACGGACTTCTTTCATTCATAAATCAATCAAATAAGAACGAGACCCATTAATTATTTGCCATGTAATAACATTTGTGTTCCATTTATTAAATTAATTTAACAATTAAATTAATAAATCAATCCAACACTATTCTTTGAATTCAAATTAAATTAAGGGGTAATGGCAAATAGGCCCATGACAAGGGCACTTAATTAAAAGAGGGACATCCAATTTTTTTGTCTTTCAAATAAATCCAACGCATTCAAACTTATTTGCAAATAAGGAAAATCCTTTCATATATACCAAAATTACCCCCAATTCATTGAAACCCAATTCAACTCCAATTTCATGATTTACACCATAATTTAGCCCAATTTCATCAATTAACCAATTTTAACCATAATTTCAATTTTGATCCCAATTTTAACACTAATTCTTACCAATTCCACCAATTATGCTCTAACTTCCTTAATATTACACATTGACCCCGGATTTAAACAAATATATCACATTAACCCCCAAAACTTTTTTTTTTGCAGAAAATAATTGTTTTCCTGAAATATTTTTTTTCCGGCCAGATTCCGGCGTTGACTTTTTTTTTTTTTTTTTTTTTAATTTTGTTTTTTCTTAAAAAAAATATTTTAATTAATTTTACTGTCTTGGCTGCTAAATTACTGTCTCCGGCAGCTATTTAACTGTCGGAGACAGTAATTTAACTGTTAATTGACTCTTTTTTTTTTTTTTCTTCAAATTTTTTTTAATTAATATTACTGTATTCGTTGCTAAATTACTGTCTCCAGCAGTTATCTAACTGTCGGAGACAGTGATTTAACTGTTCATTGACTTTTTTATTCTGAAAAAAAATATTTTTAATTAATATTACTGTATTCGTTTGCTAAATTACTGTCTCCAGCAGTTATTTAACTGTCGGAGACAGTAAATTTAACGGTTAATTGGCTTTTTTTCATTTTTTTTCTTAAAAAAAAAAATTTAATTAATAGTACTGCCTTAGATGTTAAATTACTGTATTGAACAGTAATTTAACTGTCTTAGACAATAATATTAATAATATTATTGTTCGGAAAAATAATATTCATAATATTACTGTTCGGAAAAAATACTATTCATAATATTACTGTACTAAACAGTAATATTACTGTCTGAGACAGTAATTTAGTAGCTAAAACAGTAATATTAATTAAAATATTTTTTTTCTAAGAAAAAAAATTCAAAAAAAAAAAAAGTCAACGCCGGAGACCAGCGGTCAACGCCGGAATCTGGCCGGAAAAAAAACATTTCAGAAAAAAAATTATTTTCTGAAAAAAAAAAGTTTTGGGGGTTAATGTGATATATTGTTTAAATCCGGGGTCAATGTGTAATATTAAGGAAGTAAGAGCATAGAGGGTGGAATTGATAAGAATTATATTATTGAGGGTATTTTAGACTAAAGACATGGGGATGGACTTAATTAAGAGACTGTTTTTTTTTGTGGACTAAAATGCATTTAAGTCCTATGTGATGGACCTTTTTGCCATTTGCCCTTAAATTAATCGATCAATTATCTAATTGGGCTTAATTGATATATAATTTCAAAAATTAAAAATCAATTTGTTTCAATTTTAATTTCAGAAATTTAAAATAATTTTTTTTTTTGGTTTTTGTTTCGGTGCTGACCGGACCGGTCATCTGTAGAAAATCAGAAAAATAAAATTCAGAATTTTCGATTTTTCAAATTCTACAATTTCTGAAAATATTCAAAATATTCAATTAAAATTAAAACACCCAATTTCGATAATACAAAAAATTTAACAATTCAACAAATTAAGCATGCTATTGAAAGCGATTAAACACGTTGACAATTAATCGATTACCCGTGGCTCTGATACCACTGTTGGGGATCGATGCATGTATACGCAGCGGAAAACAAAATTTAATTGAACTCAATGTTCGATCACATGCATAAATCAATTAATTGAACGTACCTTAACGCTTCCGCCATACACATGGTAATTTTTCATGTTTTAATCGAAATTAAATAAAACGAAAAACAAAGACGAGCATGCTTGCATACGACATCATGAAGTCAAAAACATACATTCTTCATATAATTGTCATGCTCACAAATAGTTCACATAATCCAATTATGAATTAATTCGAAGGGGTTTTCGATTTTACCTCTTGAAGCGTGACATTTCGACGAATCGAAATCTATAAACTAAGACACGTACAAGCTGCTATTAAACAACTCCAAGGTTGCGAAGAACCGACCGAACAGCAGCTGGTCCGATCTGATCTCGACGGCGGCACATGAGGTGCAGCGGCGGCGGCGCGTGGCAACGGCGACGGCGCGTGCGGGGCTAGCGGTGGTGGAGTTGCGTTCTTCCTCTCCAATTAGGTTTCATCTCGTACAACTAGACCCACTCTAACTGCAGCACTAGATACAGAAGAGTTAGAAAAACAACGGGAATAAAGACGAGGAAGAAAAGAGAAGAAACCGGCGGCAGCGGCGGCGGCAGAGCGGCGGCGCGACGGCGGTGCGGCGGTGCTGCGGCGGGGCTGCAGCCGTGAGGCGGAGGACGGCCGTGCTTCATGCGGCTAGGGTTTGGGGCTGTCAAATCTCATCTAAACTCATCATATGAGTTGTATTTATACTAGGGTTCATAACCCTCATGGGCTTAAGTCATTGGCCTTGACCCACTGATCCATTAAGCCCACCCCTTCGTCGGCCTCGTTTCTTATAAACGATCCTCCACAAAATTATAAAAAAATTATATTTGTGACGAGCATAAAGTCCTCGTCGGTACGAGTGCCTCTTTGAAATTTTCAATTTCCAAAATTGGAAACTTCTAATTTAGTGGACCTGCTAAATCGGGAAACTTCCCAATTTAGAAAGTTCACTAAATTTCCGCATATCTCTTTCTCTCCGTTTATTCCAACTCGTAATCCACAATTACGAATCTTAGATTCAATCATATTGACATCCAACTACGCAAAGATTAACACATTAATCTATGCTTGTTGTTTTTCAAGGATCCATGTTACACGAGAACTGTGACCCTCAATGGTTCAGGTGTAAGCTAGCCGTGGGCTCACAACTCTTTGTGATTCGAACAACACATTGTTCTTATACGAACTCCTCCCAAGAGTCCCGATTAGAGTAAACTCATTTTACTCAATCGCCGATCAAATCGGTGCCCAACAAATCAAGATTCGCGTCTAGCAACTACGCATCATGATTCCCTAGATACAAATGAAGTTCCTGCAAGAACCTTGTGATATAGTTAACGTGCAGTACGATCCCTTCGCAGCAAATGTCCCGATTGAACTAGAGGCATTGGTCCACCGAGACCTCTTATTAAGTTCAATAACCGTGTGAACGTTCTTGGTGTTATAATCCGTTCGTGTGTGACTTAGAGAAACACATTTCCCTAATCACCCCACTATCAACTCCGGCCGGAGATTCCATGGATTACAAACCGACATAACACACAGGACATCCATGACTACTCAAGCGCTCGAATCCCCTACTACAATGCACAGACTTCACACTAGATTTCAGACTGCACGAACGTTGGCCATTGGAGCGGTCCGCGGTGGGACTCAGGGACAAGTCACGATACAGTCGTCCTCTAGTGAAGTCACGGTGATGTTTGGGTCTTAAGGACTAATGGTGCACAACTATTGTTAGAGTAGGTGACCAACAAGCCAACCTGTGGCTATGGTCTTTCGTATTTATTATTGTAATAAACGAACCTTTATTCGTATTAATGATAAAACACATTGGCATTCTATATCTTTGTCCCTTTGTCACAAGCATAGATATAGTCCTTACAGTTATTACAAGTACTAGTAATTGATCGTTAGGATCGTGAGATATTTACTTAAGTATTATAACTGTTAAACGTGTTCCTAGTCGAAGGGTTACGCCACTAATGAGGATATCGGCCTTTCCCATTAAGACTAGCACTTAGTGTATGTGTACTGCATCTCATCAGTAAACGGTATTGTGATATCGGCATGCATAAGTGGGTGCTTGTAAGTTGACGAGTTCACTGAACTCCCTCACCCTAGAAATCTCTAAGTGGTTCCCAATAATCGAGTAGAGGTATCTATGGTATAGTTGTACACCATTAGTCCTTATGACCTAGACATCACCGTGACTTCACTAGAGGACCAGCTGTATCGTGACCTGTCCCTGAGTTCCACCGAGGACCATCCCAAGGGCCAGTGTTCGTGCAGTCCGAAATCTAGTGGGAGGTCTGTGCATTGTAGTCGGGGATTCGATCGCTAGAATAGTCTTGGATGTCCTGTGTGTTCTGAAAGTTTGTAATCATTCTAAGTCTCTGGCCAGAGCTGACTAAGTGATGATTAGAGAATTCGATTCTCTAAGTCATGCACATGACGATTACAACACTTGGAACGATCGCACCGTCATCGAACATATAAAGAGGTCTCGATGAACCAATGCCTCTAGTTCGATCGGGACATATGCATCGAAGGGACCGTACTATACGTTAACTATATCTGAAGGTTCTTGCAGGCACTTCATTTGTATCTAGGGAATCATGACGCGTAGTGGCTAGACGCCAATCTTGATTCGTTGGGTGATTAAGGTGAAACGAGTTTTGAAGGGGACGAGTTTTGACCACAAATTGTTGTGGGCCCACGGCTAGCTTACACCTGAACCATCGAGGGTCACACTGCTCGTGCACATGAGATCTTTGAATAAACGGTCAGAGATAAAATAGTTTATCTTTGCATGATTGGAAGTCAATATGATTGAGTCCAACATTCGTAATTTGAAATTATGAATGAGAATAAGAAAAAGGAAAAGAATAGGCGAAAGTGTTAGTGAAACTTTCTAAATCGGGAAGTTTCCAAATTTAGAAAGTGCACTGAACTAGGGTTTCCACTTTTGGAAAGTTGGAAAAAGAAAGATGGCACTCGTAATGACGAGGAAATTATAATGATTCCGAAAATGTAATCGTTGCAATTTTTCGGTCATTGAATTAAGAGAGACGAGCAAGTGAAAGTATTAACGGACTTAAGCTGTTGGGCCCGGTCCAACTTAAGCCCGCTAGGGTTTTATGCAAGGGACTATAAATACATGATTTATAGGCCTTGCACAAGACACACAAAAACATAACCCTAAGCGGCCGACCCCTCTCTCTCTCGGCCTCTCTTTCCGCGGCCACCACCGCGCCGCCGTCGCCCCTCCGTCGCCGGAATCGGCCGTCCATCGGTCGTTTCCTTTCGGTATTGTTTTTCCTTCTCTTTTTCTTCCGTTTTATTCTAACTACTTCGTGTCTAGTGCCACGTTGTAGTAGATCGAAGTATACGAGGTGAAATCCGAGAGGAGGAAGACTGTAGATCGAAGAATCGAGGAGCAACGCACGAGCCGAAGCCGCACGCTGCCCCACGCGCCGCCCCGCAAGTTCGCGCGTGAACCTCACGCGCCGCCGTGGCCTCACGCGCCGCTGCTGCCGCTGCACCGCTGCTGCCCCGATTGTACGTAGCAGTGTCGACTAGCTAAACGCCCCTACCTCACGCGTCGAGAGGTAAACACACGAAACCCTAGTTTCGATTCATCTTCGTTTAAACCTATGTATATGTATTCATGTTTGTTTCGTATGATTTTATGTGATTATGTGTAATCGATTTAAATCATTGCGAGCATGTTATTTGGTTTAAACGCGAGCATGTTAATTGTTTTTAATTCAGTTAAATCATTAGCATGTATGTTGTTATTTAATTTCGCTGGAAGCGCAAAGGTACGCAATTAATTGATTTAATTTGTCGGGCATGTACTTGTGTGATTTAAAACTCGTTTAATTCGCATAAAACTTTTGTTTTCCACTGCGTATGCGTGCCCGAAACCCAACAGTGGTATCAGAGCTCGTTGCGTAATTAATTGCGTTGTATAATATGTTGTGATTTTATGCATGTTCGATTTATTAAAGTAGTGATTGTCGTATTATGTAATTGGGAGTTTTCGTAAGTTTAAAATATTTTTGAAATATTGTTTAGAGTTTTTCCAGCTTTAAAATTGTTTAAAATTGGAAAATCGGATCTGAAATTGTTTAAAAAATGTCGGTTTTTAATTATTCGGATCGAACCGGTCGAACCGGCCGGTTCGATGGTTGTGCACGATTTAGTTGACCGAATCCAAGTGGATTCGGGTCGGTCAGACCGGTTCCCGGTCCGACTGACCCGGCCCACTGATTTGGGTCAGCTGGACTGGGCAGAACCGGAACGCTTCGGTCCGAACCGGTCAGACCGGTCGGCCGAACCGGTTCACTGAAAAATATAAAAAAAAAAAAAAAAAAAAAAAAAAAAATATTTCAGATTTCTAAAATTAAACTTTAACAAATTGATTATAATTTTTGGAAAATTATTTTCAATTAATCCCAATTAGATAATTGGATCGACAATCATCTATTTTAGTAAATAGGTGTTAGATTAATTAAATTGATTTAAATTGTTAAATTGATTTCAATTAATAGAACACATATATAATATTGATTATAAATTCAACTTAATTAATAGTACCTCAACATTATTTGAATGATTTATGCTAGTTGAGGTTCTATGATTATTTTGAAAAACCCGATAATTAATTAATGTAATTAATTATATAATTAGGTCGTATGTTCCTCTTAGGACAATATGCGCTTCCATATACCTTTAGAGAACATAGATGTAGGAATCACATAGACCAATCCAAAACCTTCTGATGAGATAAAACATTTTAATAAAAATCCCTCATTCTTTTAATTAAGAATCATTTCAAGCTATAAAGAAAAACCCAATCTGTTGAGTTATTTCTTTCCTTCTGCCAACGGTTGGATTATGTGTAGCCCTTTACTATAGTGCAGTAAGCCGTGTTAGCGGGGAGTGCTATGGTAGAGTAAGCTGTAATTCAATTGACATAATGATGAAGGTAGCCGTAGAAAAGGGTTATGTTGAATTAACGTGGTCGGCTAGATTAACTAGGGACTGCATTAGTTTGGCATAATCAAGTTCTATGAGCATCTTTGATTGGTAGGTTAGACTTGACACACGACGATTTTGATATTCGCGAGATTAACTTAGGTCATTATCAAGTGTGAGGAAAATCAATTTAGGGTCATATTGTGGATATGATTGATTGTGATCTACCTTTGGGCAAATATAATCGGGCTAGATTAACTACGGGTTATATTTGTCTATTGGACCTAAAGCCCATTAAGAAAAATCAGTTTTCTCGTTTGTCTACTAGAGGGAAGTGAAATTCGATAAAATTAGTGGGAGAACAATTAAATAACATAAGTCCAAACATTTAATTGTAACAATCATTTAACGCGAATCTCTAATAATCCTCTTCTCTATATATGTCTCAGATAATCATGTCTAAGAATCCCATAATGTCAATCCTCGACAATAAACTCAATGGCCCAAATTACTTAGATTGGTTGCGTAGTCTTAAGCTTGTGCTAACTGTTGAGGGGCGTCTCTATGTTTTGAACGAGAGGCTTCCCGCCACTATACCTGCCACAGCGACTGATCACGGCGAGACTGCGCGAAGGGACTTCGGTCCACGAGCACTGTCTCAAAATGATCACTCTCCTTGAAAAGCTAGTGAATCTTGATGTCACCCTCCCGGCCGAGCTCTCGTTGGATTTGATCCTGTTGTCTCTTCCTAGTTCCTATGAATCGTTCATAGTGAACTTCAACATGAACAAACTAGATCCTCCCTTGGATGAGTTAATGAACATGTTGGTCAGCTTCGAGTCCACCATTAAGAAAGAGAAGTCTGTTCTCATTGCTGCTACTTCTGGAAAGAAAAGTTCTTTCCAAAAGAAGAGAAAGGAAAGAGTTCCCTTCCCAAACAGCAAGTTCGAAGTGGGTGAAGGTAGTGGGGGCCCCAAAGCAAAGGTTGGTAAGCAAGTTGATGATGCTTGCCATCACTGTGGAAAGAAAGGACATTGGCGCCGCAACTGCAAGGCTTACCTAAAGCAGAAAGGTTCTGAAAAGGGTACGTATTTCATTGACGTAAATTTGTCTGTCAACTCTTCTTCTTGGGTATTGGATACGGGCTGTGGCTCACATTTGTGCAATGATTTGCAGCTAATGACAAGAAGTCGAAGACTTAGAGCGGGTGAGACCTACCTAAGGATGGGGAATGGAGCAAGAGTTGCTGCTGAAGCCATTGGGACTATTTACTTAAATGTTTTGGATTCTAGTTTTCCTATTGTTTTGAACGATTGTTTATTTGTTCCGTCGCTCATTAGAAACCTTATTTCTATTCCTGTATTAGATATTGAAGGTTTTACTTTTGTTTTTGGAAATTCGATTTGCATTATACAAAAGAATGAGAATTTAATTTGCAAAGGACGACTATTAAACAACTTGTATGAACTAAATCCAAATGAAATACCTATTAATGTTATATCAGCAAAACGTAAGGAGATAGATCAAAACCCCGCACAACTTTGGCACGCTAGATTAGGTCATGTCTCTTTAAGAAGGATGAACGATTTTGTCAGTGAAGGATTGTTCTCTTTGGAGGACGTGAAATCACTACAAACTTGTGAATCTTGCCTTAAAGGGAAAATGACCAAGTCACCCTACAAAGGGAAAATGGAACGAGCCGAGGGTCTTTTGGATTTGATCCATACAGACGTATGTGGTCCACTAAGTGTTAGTGCGAAGGGTGGATATAACTACTTCGCTACCTTTACCGACGATTATTCTAGGTATGGGTATGTGTACTTGATGAAGTACAAGTCTGAAACATTTGAAATGTTCAAAGATTTTAGACACGAAGTAGAAAAGCAACTCGGACGAAGTATTAAGAAACTACGATCCGATCGTGGTGGAGAATACTTGAGCATCGAGTTCATTGACTATCTAAAAGAAAATGGGATACAGTCCCAATGGACTCCACCGGGAACTCCTCAACTTAATGGAGTATCCGAACGTCGGAATCGAACTTTATTAGATATGGTTCGATCAATGATGGGGTTCACAAACTTACCGGCATACTTGTGGGGTCATGCACTCCGCACTGCCGCGTATTTGCTGAATAGAGTTAACACCAAAGCAGTTAAATCCACACCTTATGAACTTTGGCATTCCCGGAAACCCAACTACAAACATATTAGGATATGGGGTTGTCCCGCTTATGTGAAGCGATTAGTGGGAGATAAGTTGGATAGTAAATCCGACTTGTGCTATTTTGTGGGGTATCCCGAAGACTCGATGGGATACGAGTTCTACTATGTCAAAGAAGCAAAGACGTTTGTTTCGAGAAATGCCACCTTTTTGGAAAGGGAGTTTCTATCCGATAGAAAAGGCATCATGATAGAACTTGAAGTAGTTCAAGAACCACAAAGTGAAGTTCAAACGCAAGAACAAGTAATCGAACCAATACAACAAACCACTAGTATACCTCCTGAACCTACGGTACGTAGATCCGAAAGAGTTCGGAAAATGCCGGATAGGTTATTCCTCCTCGAAAATGATGAAGATCATGTTGATCTTGGACGAGATCCAAGAACATACAATGAGGCCGTATCGGATGCGGACATGGGACATTGGCTAACTGCCATGAAATCCGAAATGGACTCCATGTACTCCAACAAGGTATGGACCTTGGTAGATCCACCCAAAGGAATTGTTCCTATAGGCTGCAAGTGGATCTATAAGAAGAAAATTGGAGTTGATGGAAAGGTATCGACCTATAAAGCTAGATTGGTAGCAAAAGGATACACTCAAAGGCAAGGTGTTGACTATGAGGAAACTTTTTCGCCAGTCGCGATGCTGAAGTCCATTAGGATTTTGCTGGCCATAGCTGCGTGGTACGACTACGAGATATGGCAAATGGATGTGAAGACCGCCTTCCTTAATGGAGATATTGAGGAAGAAATTTACATGGCGCAGCCGGAAGGCTTCATATCTTCTGGAAGTGAGCAAAAGGTTTGCAAGCTCCAGCGATCCATTTATGGATTGAAGCAAGCATCCCGTAGTTGGAACATTAGGTTCGACTCAACTATCAAAGAGTTTGATTTTGAGAAGAATCCGGAGGAACCTTGTGTATACAAGAAGGTTAGTGGGAGGGCAATAGTATTTCTAGTGCTTTACGTTGATGACATTCTACTCATTGGGAATGACGTAGGAATGTTACAGCAAACGAAAGCATGGTTGTCCACACGTTTTTCAATGAAGGATTTGGGAGAAGCATCTTATGTATTGGGAATACGCATCTATAGAGATAGAGCAAGAAAGATGCTTGGCTTATCCCAAAGCCTGTACATAGACACCGTTATGAAACGGTTTAGCATGGAAGAATCCAAGAAGGGATTCTTGCCAATGTCCCATGGGGTTCGTCTCTCGAAATCTATGTGTCCCCAAACACCTAGTGAAATCGAGGAGATGAAAAGGACGCCCTATGCTTCTGCCATAGGAAGCATAATGTATGGCATGCTATGTACTAGACCCGATATTGCGTATGCTGTGAGTGTCACAAGCAGATATCAGTCTAACCCCGGCCCGGCTCACTGGAAAGCCGTGAAAGATATCCTCAAGTACTTGCGAAGGACTAAGGATATATTTTTGGTCTATGGGGGTGCCGAGTTGAAATTAGAGGGTTTTACTGACTCTAGTTTTCAATCGGATGTGGACGACTCAAAGTCGAATTCTGGATTTATATTCACGCTTAATGGTGGTGCCGTGTGTTGGAAGAGTTCCAAGCAAAGCACGACGGCCGATTCCACTACCGAAGCGGAATACATTGCAGCGTCTGAAGCTGCAAAAGAAGGGACTTGGATAAGGAAATTCATCCAAGAGTTGGGTGTCATTCCTGATGCTAGTGATCCAGTACCGTTGTACTGTGATAACACCGGAGCCGTGGCACAAGCTAAGGAGCCACGATCTCATCAGAAGTCGAAGCATATTCTGAGGAAGTATCACGTGATCCGAGAGATCATTGATAGAGGTGAAGTTAAGGTAGAACGAGTCACCTCGGAAGAGAACGTTGCAGACCCCTTCACGAAGCCTTTACCAAGATCGGTCCATGAGAAACATCGAGAGTCGATGGGATTGCGGTTTATGGGGAGTTGGCTTTAGGTCAAGTGGGAGATTGTTAGAGTAGGTGACCAACAAGCCAACCTGTGGCTGTGGTCTTTCGTATTTATTATTGTAATAAACGAACCTTTATTCGTATTAATGATAAAACACATTGGCATTCTATATCTTTGTCCCTTTGTCACAAGCATAGATATAGTCCTTACAGTTATTACAAGTACTAGTAATTGATCGTTAGGATCGTGAGATATTTACTTAAGTATTATAACTGTTAAACATGTTCCTAGTCGAAGGGTTACGCCACTAATGAGGATATCGGCCTTTCCCATTAAGACTAGCACTAAGTGTATGTGTACTGCATCTCATCAGTAAACGGTATTGTGATATCGGCATGCATAAGTGGGTGCTCGTAAGTTGACGAGTTCACTGAACTCCCTCACCCTAGAAATCTCTAAGTGGTTCCCAATAATCGAGTAGAGGTATCTATGGTATAGTTGTACACCATTAGTCCTTATGACCTAGACATCACCGTGACTTCACTAGAGGACCAGCTGTATCGTGACCTGTCCCTGAGTTCCACCGAGGACCATCCCAAGGGCCAGTGTTCGTGCAGTCCGAAATCTAGTGGGAGGTCTGTGCATTGTAGTCGGGGATTCGATCGTTAGAATAGTCTTGGATGTCCTATGTGTTCTCATGGTTTGTAATCTCAAGTCTCTGGCCAGAGCTGTCTAAATGATGATTAGAGAATTCAATTCTCTAAGTCATGCACATGACGATTACAACACTTGGAACGATCGCACCGTCATCGAACATATAAAGAGGTCTCGATGAATCAATGCCTCTAGTTCAATCGGGACATATGAATCGAAGGGATTGTACTGTATGTTAACTATATCAAAAGGTTCTTGCAGGCACTTCATTTGTATCTAGGGAATCATGACGCGTAGTTGCTAGATGCCAATCTTGATTCGTTGGGTGATTAAGGTGAAACGAGCTTCATCTTAATCGTAACTCGAAGGGGACGAGTTTTGACCACAAAGGCTTGTGGGCCCACGGCTAGCTTACACCTGAACCATCGAGGGTCACACTGCTCGTGCACATGAGATCTTTGAATAAACGGTCAGAGATAAAATAGTTTATCTTTGCATGATTGGAAGTCAATATGATTGAGTCCAACATTCGTAATTTGGAATTATGAATGAGAATAAGAAAAAGGAAAAGAATAGGCGAAAGTGTTAGTGAAACTTTCTAAATCGGGAAGTTTCCAAATTTAGAAAGTGCACTGAACTAGGGTTTCCACTTTTGGAAAGTTGGAAAAAGAAAGATGGCACTCGTAATGACGAGGAAATTATAATGATTCCGAAAATGTAATCGTTGCAATTTTTCGGTCATTGAATTAAGAGAGACGAGCAAGTGAAAGTACTAACGGACTTAAGCTGTTGGGCCCGGTCCAACTTAAGCCTGCTAGGGTTTTATGCAAGGGACTATAAATACATGATTTATAGGCCTTGCACAAGACACACAAAAACCTAACCCTAAGCGGCCGACCCCTCTCTCTCTCAGCCTCTCTTTCCGCGGCCACCACCGCGCCGCCGTCGCCCCTCCGTCGCCGGAATCGGCCGTCCATCGGTCGTTTCCTTTCGGTATTGTTTTTCCTTCTCTTTTTCTTCCGTTTTATTCTAACTACTTCGTGTCTAGTGCCACGTTGTAGTAGATCAAAGTATACGAGGTGAAATCCGAGAGGAGGAAGACTGTAGATCGAAGAATCGAGGAGCAACGCACGAGCCGAAGCCGCACGCTGCCCCACGCGCCGCCCCGCAAGTTCGCGCGTGAACCTCACGCGCCGCCGTGGCCTCACGCGCCGCTGCTGCCGCTGCACCGCTGCTGCCCCGATTGTACGGATTGGTTTCCGTAGCAGTCTCGACTAGCTAAACGCCCCTACCTCACGCGTCGAGAGGTAAACACACGAAACCCTAGTTTCGATTCATCTTCGTTTAAACCTATGTATATGTATTCATGTTTGTTTCGTATGATTTTATGTGATTATGTGTAATCGATTTAAATCATTGCGAGCATGTTATTTGGTTTAAACGCGAGCATGTTAATTGTTTTTAATTCAGTTAAATAATTAGCATGTATGTTGTTATTTAATTTCGCTGGAAGCGCAAAGGTACGCAATTAATTGATTTAATTTGTCGGGCATGTACTTGTGTGATTTAAAACTCGTTTAATTCGCATAAAACTTTTGTTTTCCGCTGCGTATGCGTGCCTGAAACCCAACAACTATATCATAGAAACCTATTACTCGATGAATGGGAACAACTTATAGATTTCTAGGCGAGGGAGTTCAGTGAACTCATCTAATATGAGCACCCACTCAAGTCTGCCGATGTCACAACACCGATGACTGATGAGACGCAGTACCTAGTCTCAAAAGGGAAAGGCCGGTATCCTTATTATTGGCGTAACCCATCGACTAGGAACAAGGTTTAACAGTTACATTACATTGTTGAGTTATCTCACGATTCTACTAGATCAACTCACAGTAATAGAGTAACTCGTTAGGACTATATCTATGCTACTTGCATGGGATAAGAGATATAGAATGCCAAAAGGTATTTTACCATTAATTTGAAATAGATTATTTACGAGTAGCGTGAGAAAACACAACACTTAGTTGGCTTATTAGTCACATACTCTAACAATATCCTCATTGGTGGGAAGGTACAATAATGAGTGATTTGATTTTGATTGACTGTTGTTCTATTTATGGTGTTGGAACTTCAATTCGTGGTTCTCGAATTTCTTCGACTTCTACCATACACCTATTCTATCGCATATAAATTTCTTCTTTAAGAAGGTGGCATTCCCCGAGACAAACACTTTTGTTTCAAGGGATAGTAAGTATCTAAATCAATTTTTTAGATACCCCACAAAATGGCATAAGTTGGATCGACTATTCAACTCGTCTCCCACTAGCCACATCATGTAAGTGGATTATCGGGAATGCCAAAGTTCATATGGTGTGGTACTAACTGCTTTGGTGTTAACCCTATTCAGCAAATACGCGGCGGTATGGAGTGCATGACCCTATAAGTACACCGGTAACTTAGTGAATCACGTTCTCTTTGAGATAGTCGATAAACTCATCATTTAAGTAATTTCCACTATGATCGGATCGTGGTTTCTTAATACTTCGTATAAATTTCTTTTCTACTTCGTTTCTAAAATCTTTGAACATTTCATAGATTTCAAATTTGTACTTCATATACGTAACCATACCTTCAGTAATCACCGGTAAAGGTTACGAACTAGTTAAAACCACCCCTCGCACTAACATTTAGTGGATCACACACGTCTGCATGGATCAAATCCAAGAGACCTTCAACATGCTCCATTTGACCCTTAAATGGTAATTTGGACATTTTTCTTTTCAAACAAAATTCAGAAGCCCGCAGTGAGTTCACATCATCCAACATGAACAATCCCTCACATGCAAACTCATTCATTCGTCTGAAAGAAATATGTCCTAATCTAATGTGCCAAAGTTTTGTTGAGTTATCTTCTAGATTGAGTTCAGGTTAAATGCAAAACGCATCTTTCTCAGAACGTTTCCGATGAAGATACTCCGTGAAGTTCACAGAGCCCAATGGTCTGTCTTTCCACATTGGAAGCAAGCATCACTTATATGCTTGTTTTCCTTATCCTTGCGAATACTCGATTCACCCCTAGTCTATTTTTTTGCTCGACAGGAAACTATTTTCCTGTTACCCTCTTCTTCCACCTTGAACTATTCTTAGAAAAAGATATAGAAGGTGCCGACGGCAAAACAAACGTTTCTTCCTTAATAACTGACTCGTATTTCAACATGTTGACCAACTCTTTCAAAAAGATATTCAACCATATTCTCATTGAAATTAATTATGAAGGTTTCATAAGAGGTAGTTAGTGATGGAAGCATGAGATTCACCGAAAACTCTTGTGGGAGAACGACATTGTGGTCACGCAACTTCTTTGGGAGCGAGTCATCTTAAACCATGCTCATGGACCGAAGTCCTTTTGCGTAGCCTAAGAGACATCAACTCCTTAGTCTTCACAAACCTCATTGTCATAATACTCTCACCACACACAATCTCGAGGTGAGCCTTTGTGTTAACAACATCAAGGTCATTCTCATAATTCATCACTACCTTGGGCGACTAGGTGCTATCAAATAATACTTCGTCAGTACGGACACCCATCTTCCACTTCTAATAAGTGGTGGTCTCCTACTGAGTTGAGTTATCTTTAAGTTTGGTCGGGGTATATTTGAGTATATGCACAATTTCTCTTGGAGCAAATGCACCAAATGAATGTTTATTGAGCTAATCAAAGTTATTATTGCCATTAAGTTTTGTTGGTGTCGAGAATTGACGATAAGGGATTCTTAGCATTTGTACTAAAAGCTTGAAGTAGACTTATAAAAGATAACTCATTATTAATGATTGCAATTAAGTATTTGGAATTTTATCATTTAATTGTACTCCCACTAAATTTTATCGAATTCCACAACCCTCTAGTAGACAAACGAGAAAACTTATGTTTCTTTTAATGGGCTTTAGGTCCAATAGGAAAATGTAACTCGTAGTTCATCTAGCCTGATTACATTTGCTCAAAGTAAATATCCATCAATCATATCGTTATATGACCCTTAAAATATATTTTCCTCACTCTTGATAATGACCTAAGTTAATCTCGCGAATTCAAAATATTCGTGTGACAAGTCTAACCTACCAATCAAAGATGCTCATAGAACTGATCATACCAAACTAATGCAACCCCTAGTTAATCTAGCCGACCATGTTAATCTAGCATAACCATTTCTATGGCTACCTTCATCATTATGTCAATTAAATTACAACTTACCCTACTATAGCACTCCCCGCTAACACGGCTTACTGCACTATTGCAAGGGGATACACATAATTTAACCGGTAGTAGAACGAAAGAAAAATTCAACAGATTGGTTTTTCTTGATAGCCTGAAATAATTCTTAATAAATTAAGAATCAGGGATTTATTATTGTTTTGTTGTTATCTTATCAGAATTATTGGACATGTCGATTGGATTCCTACAACTATGTTCTCTAAAGGTATATGGAAACGCATATTGTCCTAAGAGGAACATTCGACCTAAATTATAATTAATTACAATAATGAATTATGAGGATTTGTTTCAAAATAGTTAAAGGACCTTAATCAACATGAATCAATCAAATAAAGCTTAAAGTACAATTAATTAAGTTGAAGTATAATCACTATTATACATATGTTCTATTAATGAAATTGATTTAACGTTTAAATTAACTAATTAATCAAACACTCATTTATTGAACATTATTGATCTATGGATCGAATATTTGGATTGGACTTTAATTGATAAATAATTTCAGAAAATTGAAAATCAATTTTGATTTAGTTTTAATTTCTGGAAAAAGAATTATTTATTTACTTATTTATTTCCTGCTCTCTAAACCAGTTAGACCCGGTTGGACCGGTCTGACTGAGCTGTCCGGCCCGGATAGTTTTTAGAAAATCATTTTGGAATTTAAAACTTAAATCCAAATTTAATTTTAAACCCAATTTCCAATTCAAATTTTAAAATCAATCAAAATCAAATTTTAAAACCAAAATCCAATTTTCTAATTCCAATTTCAAAATTGATCAAATCCAATTTTAAAATTAAATCCAATTTTCTAATTCTAATTTTAAAATCGATTCAATTTTCTAATTCCAATTTTAAAACCGATCAAATCCAATTTTAAAATCAAATTAAAAGTAAACCAACCGAATTACAATTTC
Source organism: Erythranthe guttata (assembly GCF_000504015.1). The sequence goes on from NW_012193059.1 coordinate 1,884,334, forward strand.
ACCAATTCAATAAATTCAATAAACTATTCACATGCAATCGAAAGTAATAAACACGTAGGCCATTGTGCAACCGTAGCTCTGATACCACTATTGGGGATCGAACACGTGTACGCAGCGGAAAACATTTTTTTTTAATTTCATTTATATAAACTAATTTATATAAACAAACATGTGCACAATAATTACAATTAATTGCGTACCTTTTCTCTTCCAATCACCGACAAACATGCTCGCATGTATAATTAATTTCAACAACATAAATTAAATCATCGTAGCATGCTCGCGAAATTAAATCAAATAATAAACATGCTCAACGAACGATTCACATAAACACATAATCGAACATATAGATTCATGTGATTCAATAATCAATTAAGATACACTAATCTCAATTAATATAAATTAATTAATATATACTAATTAGGGAAAACGATACTTTACCCTTGAAGCGTGGATCAAACAAAGACTCGAGAAGATGGCAAGCTGCTCATCCCACTCCAACTGATCCAACCTCTTTTTTGATCCAAAATTACAGGCCTGCTCCGACTTCAATATCTCCATGGTTATTGATTGGACGAACCATTCCTTTTTGCAGATTGTAGATCAACAAATTTTGAAGCTTCTATCAACATTTCACGTATATCCGATTTTTGGTTGATTTATGGCGAATTTTCTCGCAGGACTGCGCATAAAATTCGAGAGCAGTTTTTCAGAATTGCCATCCCGCATCACTTGTGGTGGTGCATGAGAGCGCGTGGAAACAACACAGGTGGCGGCATTGGAGGCTTAATAATCTTCATTCTCTTAGGTTTCACCTGGTATATTCAATCCACTATCAACGCATCACTAGATACGTGATAGGCTAAGTACAACAAAGAAGAACGAAGGGAAAAGAAACATGCCGATGCGGCGGCGACTAGCGGCGGCGCGGCGCCTGGTGGAAGAGGTAGGGCTTTATTAATTTGTGTTTTGTGTCTTTCTCGGCTCGTTTCTAACAAACGAATGCTCGTAAAAATATAACAATTATATTTTGACAACGAGCACAAATTCTCGTCGATACGTGTACTTTGCAATTTACCAATTTCCGAAATTGGAAACCCTAATTTAGGACTTGCCAAATTGGGAAACTTCCCAAAATAGAATTGTTCACTAAATTTCCATTGGATTTTTTTCCTCTACTTATTCCCATCCGTAATTAACAATAACGAATGTTGGACTCAATCATATTGACTTCCAATTACACTAAGATTAACTATTTAATCTTAGCTCGTTGCATTAAGGATCTCAAGTACACGAGCAGTGTGACCCTCGATGGTTCAGGTGTAAGCTAGTCGTGGGCCCACAACACATTGTGGTTTAAACTCGTCCCTAGAGTTATAATTAAGAAGAAGCTACTTTCAATTTAACTACCCAACGAATCAAGATTGCCGTCTAGCAACTACGCGTCATGATTCCCTAGATGCAAATGAAGTGCCTGTAAGAACCGTGTGATATGGTTAACATACAGTACGATCCCTTCGATACATATATCCCAATTGAACTAGAGGCATTGGTTCACCGAGACCTCTTTATGAGTTCAATAACTGTGGGGACGTTCTTGCTTATATAATCCGTTCGTGTTTGACTTAGAGAAACATATTTCTCTAATCACGACACTTTCAGCTGTGGCCACAGACTTCATGGATTATAAATCGCAAGAACACAAAGGATATCCATGACTACTCAAGCGATCGAATCTCCTACTACAATGCACAGACCTCCCACTAGATTTCAGACTGCACGAACACTGGCCCTTGGGGCGGTCCACGGTGGAACTCAGGGACAAGTTACGATACAACGGGTCCTCTAGTGAAGTCACGGTGATGTCTAGGTCTTAAGGATTAATGGTGTACAACTATATCATAAAAACCTCGACTCGATTATTGGGAACCACTTAGAGATCTCCAGATTGAGGGAGTTCATTGAACTCATAAACTTATCAGCACCCAGTTATGTATGCCAATGTCACAACACCGTTGGCTGATGAGACGCAGTACACATACACTAAGTGCTAATCTCGAATGGGAAAGGCCGATATCCTCAGTAGTGGCGTAACCCGTTGACTAGGAACTGTGTTTAACAGTTACTATACTTAAATAAATAATCTCACGATTCTACTAGATCTATTTACAGTAATTAAGTAACTGCAAGGACTACATCTATGCTTATGAAAGGGACAAAGATATAGAATGCCAAAGGGGATTTTTATCATTAATACGAAATAGATTATTTACGAGTAGCATGAGAAAACACAACAATTAGTTGGCTCTTCGGTCATCTACTCTGACACATGATGCATCGTGTTTTGGTTCTTCCATTTAACCTGAGAATATAGCAGAAGCATTGATAAATAACTTTCGGATCAATGTTATTGATGAGGAACTATATGAGCTTGTTAGAAATGATTATGGCTTATCTAATGATATCTTGATCATGTATTGTGATAATTCTAGTGCCATTAACATTTCCTAAAATCTTTCTCAACCCTAACGAACTAAGAATATTGATATTAAACATCATTTTATCCGTAATATAGTTGAAAAGAACACTGTCTGCTTGAAATATGTGTATACTGAAAATCAATTAGCTGATATTTTTTACCGACTATGAGAGATTTTCTACTCTTAGAAGATCTCTTTGCATGTGCACTATGTAGAGTGTTCTATTGCATGTTACTGCACTTCCAAGAATACTACAGTTGTAACATGATTGTTTTGAGTTTTCATCAGTATTGGCTTCTCTGAAGTTTGGATATTGGGCTTATATTTCTTGTACCTATGACGATCCTAGTACTATAGTTTAAAAACAAAAAACAAATATCACTATGGCTCCACTGTCTTTTCACAAACGCATGAGCCAAACTCCTATATTTTGATAGTTGGAATGAGTAAGTGAGAAAATAAAAGTAGTGATTCATATATATATATATATATATATATATATATATATATATATATATATATATATATATATATATATATATATATATATATATATGTAAGTTGTCGCACAATAAAAAAACGATAAAGGATCCTAAATAAGGGTACACAAATTAGTAAAGCCCTAAATTACCATTTCTCAATGCTGCCAATACTTGTGAATCGTGTGATTTTTTTTTCTCTCCAAGATTTTGAGATTGATTTTTCTTGCATGTAGTGAATTTTCATATATCACGATTTTAAATTTTTCTTAATGTTCAATTTGATAAAAATCGTGAGTGTTGGCCCATACTTTTAATTTTGGCACATTGATTATCATAATTGTTGATTATAGGGTATTAATTTTGGCTATTAAGTATTTTGCTCTGCTGAATCTTTAATTGGGCTACTAATGATTGCAATATAAGAGTTAGCCCTTTCTGATAAAAAAAAGGGGCGATGATGATGGAACCGATTCTAGCAATGGTTCAAGTGTTGAACTTTAAATGAACTGCTGCATTTATTTTTGAAGTTTGCTTTGCTATTTTAAAACTTCCATGCATCTCAATACATGCTATTTAGTTGAATATTATACATGATAACATATTCAGGGGGATTTTGAAGATTGAAGTTTTTAATGCAGGGGGAGCTCAAATTATTTTATGCAGGGGGAGTTGATGAACAACTGGGTTTTGATCAGAAAGATGAAAAGGGGGAGCTTGTTGGATATTTGACTTTGAGTCAAATGTAATTTATTTGTTTTGACTTTCTTCAACAATTTTTAATACTTCCGAAATTATAATTATTATAGGATTTATTATTTTAAATTCGGATTTATTATTTAGAGTTAGTGGGCGGTTATTTTTAGCCTAATGAGTAGTTATTTAAGCACATGTTTAATTAATCCACTAACCCACTATCCCAGTAACCCATTATTAACTCTCCTACTTTGTTAATTTCGTATAGTGCAAAGAGCTCTTGAACTCTATAAATAGAAGAAGAACTCCGTTCATTTCTCACCTTTTCTGCAGAGAGTTGAGAGCACAGAACTGCGGGTGTTGGAACACTTTTACCAACACCCTGCTTTCTTTATGGATTTTTGACTGCAGAAGTGTGTGTCTTTTGTCTTCAATCTCATTGAATACTGATATCTATTCCTAGTATATCATTAAATAATGTTGTAATAGTACTTAGGAATTGGCCTACGAAGAAATTATCCGGTGATTTCTTCGTAGAAGAGAAGATGGTGGCTTCTCATTTGTATTCTTTTAAATAGTTATTTGTTTTGCCAGTGTATCATTAAGTAATTTTGTAATAGATATGAGGAATTTATCTTTGAAGAAATCATCTGGCGATTTCTCCTACAAGATGGTGGCTTCTCATAGAAGAGAAGATGGTGGCTTCTCATTTGTACTCTTTTAAACACTGATCTATATTCCAAGTGTACCATTGAGTACTTTTGTACTATATACCAGGAATTGGTCTATGAAGAAATTATCTTGTGATTTCTTTGTAGAAGAGAAGATGGTGGCTTCTCATTTGTACTCTTTTGGATACTGATTTATATTCCTAGTGTATCATTAAATACTTTTGTACTAGATACTAGGAATTCGTCTACGAAGAAATCATCTTGTGATTTCTTTGTATAAGAGAACATGGTGGTTTCTCATAGAAGAGAAGATGGGTCCATGCACAAGTTATAAACTTGTGGATAATGATTTGAAACCATTGTCATTTATATTCCGCTGCATAATCTTTCTCAACACAAGTTTTTGTTTATTGTTTGAAAGAAATCTCTGATTTTATATCGATTTATATTATTTCAGGAATTGGGGCACTAAATTCTTTTAGGATCGATATTTGGACGTTTGTCCACTATATTACTTGTTCGATACGTACACTTGCGTGTAGGTAAAATCACCAACACCATATCTCCATTTGATGTCAATTAAATTACTATTTATCTCATAATAGCATTCCCAGCTACAGGGCTTATTGTACTATTATAAGGGGCTACACTTAATCTTATTGTCGGTAGAAGGAAATAAGGAAGAATGAGTTCGGTTCTTCTTTATAGCTTGATTATTATTCTTAGGAATTAAGAGTGAGGGACTTCAAGTGATGATTATATCATCAGAAAATTATCGGTTATGATCGATTGTGATTCCTACAACTATGTTCTCTAAAGGTATACGGGATAACGCGTATTGAGCCTTAAAGGGACATACGATCTCATCGCATTTCATTACGATTATTCATCATATGTAATAATAAATTAAAACAATTAAAGAAAAATAATTAGCAGGCCTCTATATATCATAAAATCAGACATATAAGATGAGGCTCATTTATTATTCGCCATACAATTATAAATTTTGTTCCATTATATAGATTAATTTAACATGTTCAATTAATAAATAAATTTAACAAATTAAACTAATAAACTAATTCGAAACTCATTTGTTGAAATTCATTGATTAATGAACAATTATTAAATTGTAATTAATTGATAATTAATTTTAAAAATAAAAAAATAATTTTTTTAACTTTAACTTTGGATTTTTTTTTAGTTTTTCTCTAATTAAAACAGATGACCAGACCGGTCAGACCCGATCTGGTCATCGCAAAAAAATATAATAAAAAAATTCAAAAGATATTCATTTTTTTTATTTCTCGATTTTTTATTTGCTCCAATTCCAAAAATTCTTAAAATATTATAAATATTTAATTAAAATCAAAACACCGAATTTCAACAACACCAAAGTTCAATCAATTCGACAAATTAAAACATGCTTTAGAAAGCGATTAAGAACGTAGGGAAGATGTGATTATCAACCGAGCATATACTGATTAAATTGCATACCTTAATAGCTTCCGATTGAACGACCATATATATAATGTAATTTGAAATTAAATAGCAACATTTAAATCGCACATATAAGCATGCTTGGAAATTCAAAATTAAATTAACATATGATTTCGAATTCCATGAATTTACAAATATTTAATTCCAAATAAAGTATCAAATAATTGTGAGAATCAAAACTTACTTGCGTAGCATGAGATTCTAGGAGGGAATCTTTCCGACGACGGAGCGTAGGCAACAGCGGCGACGGCACTTGGGATGGCGGTTGTGGTGTCTTCATGTTTTTCTCTGCAATTGGTTTTGATCTCAAACACTCTAATCCCCCATTTTATAGCACTAGATATGGAAAAGGTTAGAAAATAACGAGAAATAAAGGAGAGGAGAGAGAAGAGAAAACAATGGCGGCCAAGAAGGGGAGCGGCTAGGGTTATGAGTAGTTGAAAAATCTTATTTCAACTCCTCTTCCTCTTAAGTGATGTATATATACTAGGGTTCTCAACTCTAGTTGGGCTTAAATTTGGACCGGGTCCATTAACTTTTCAGGCCCACGCCTTCGTATGTTTCGTTTCTAATAATCGATTAATCTGAAAAAAATATAATAATTACATATTTGTGATGAGTAAAAATTTTTCGCCAATACGAGTGCCACTTGAAATTATCTAATTTTCATAATTAGAAACTTCCAATTGAGTTTATCTGCTAAATCGGAAATAAATCACAACTTAGAAAGTTCACAAAATTTTCGCATAAAATCTTTCCATTTACTCCAACTCTTAATCAACATTTACGAAAATTGGATCCAATCGTATTTAACTTAAATTGTGAAAAGATTAATAACTTAATCTTAGCTCATAGTATTCAATGATCTTTAGTACACGAGAAATGTGACTCTCAATGGTTTAGGTGTATCCTAGTGGTGGGCTCACAACTCTTTGTGATTACAACAACATATTTTTCTTATAAACCGTCGTGGACTTCATGGATTATAAACCGTTTGAACACACATGACATCCATGACTAGTCAAGGGCTCAGATCCCTACTACAATGCACATGATATCCACTATAGATTTTGGATTGTGCGAAAATTGGCCCTTGGAGTGATCTTTGATGAGACTCAGGGACAATCACGACACAATTGGTCCTCTAGTGACGCCACGATGATGTTTGGGTCTTAAGGATTATTGGTGTACAATTATACCATAGAAACCTCTACTCGATTATTTGGAACCAGTTAGAGATTTTTAGGGCGAAGGAATTCATGAACTTATCTATATGAGCAGCAACTCCAGTATGCCGATTTGTCACAACACCGATGAATGATAGACGCAAAACGGATAGGCCGGTATCCTCATTATTGGCGTAACCCATCGACTAGGAACTTGTTTAATCAATTCAAAGTAGTAGAGTAATTCGTTATGACTATGTATATACGCTTTGCATGGAATAATATATACAGAATGCCCAAAGGTGAAAATTTCATTAAGAAAATAAAAATACGAAAATGTACGAATTTAATTACTCTCTTCGTTTCCACGTATCTAACTTTTTATTACTATCTCATGCGCATAGTTAAAAAAATTAAATATAACCCATCAACATTTCTATAGTCATACCAATTAAGAAAAAAGATACCTTAGAAAGAACAATATAATAACTTCATGTATGTTTTATTATTGTGAAAATAAAATTTGTTGTAAAGTTCATTGACCCTTCAAATATTTATTTGTTTCGATGCGGCTTAAAAAATATTTATTTAACAAAAATAACTTGTGTGTAACTTATCATGGTATCTTCAACTTTCGACTTATTATATAATAATACAATAAAATAAGTAAAATTTATGGGAACATGGATGTAGACCATGTGCATGAAACAATAATGGGTCACCAACAATGAGCAATATTGCGATCCACATAATAAATAAATTTACTAATTGTATATAACATTAAAATGAGTAGATGACAAATGAATATAAAAGTACTTCCGCAATTTTTCTGTACACACACTTCAAATTATTATAAGAACTATATTCATTTCGAAAAAAATATATATAAAAAAATTTTGCCAGAAATATTATATAGGAATGCGATAAATACCGTTTCAATTTTGATAATACCATTTTGACTTCAAAGATAATTTTGATCAATTTGGAGCTGAATTTGGCAAAACACAAAATACTGAATTTATAGTTCCTTCAATTAGCTTTCTAATCCAACTTGAATCACCAAAGTTGGAGGTTGAATAAGAAAGATATGCATGAATCAATGAATATCTCCGACAAATTTGATGTTTTGAGTAATTCATTCACAACTTTTTCACTCGATATCCAACCTAACTGATTTAAGTTGTATTAGAAAGTTAACTCAAATGACAACAATTTTCATGTTTCCAAATTCAGAGTGGAAAATGTTCTAAATTACGGTTGAAGTCAAAATTATAGTAATATTCAAACGATATTTAATATTTCAGTATTAGAGGAACCATGTGTGAGCTTAATAATCAAATTTTAATTATCTTATTGTTACAAATTCATTGTGTTCAATTCGGTATCTAAATTTGTTGCTGCTAATAATCATTGATTTTACGTGCAAAACAACTCAGCATAAAACGTACTTGATTGTAAATTTATTACTTAAAAGTAATATTAATAATATCAATTTGAACTTTAATTTCTAAGCACATTGCCTTATATTTTCTATGTGTTTTACATATGTTACATTATCTAGTGAAGATAAATAGATCGACTTATATGTTACATTAGGGAGTTAGATACACATGGTTATTTATATTGGGTAGATTTGAACCATAGATTTGTTTAAAAAAGTATCCACTCGGCACACATACACATTGGTATGTGAGTGTTCATGTCTAGATCTACAGAAAGGCCCCATAAGTGTTGAGCTTGACCCACGCAGTAGGGGGACGATTTTAAATAATAGGCGGGATCTGAGGTCTAGAGGCCGATGACGGTAGTGAAATCAAAATATGGCAGTAACATGGGGCATATCGCTCCAGCAGGAATCCAAAAGGATTCAAGCGTAGTGAAGAGTGTGAATGTGCCTCGCAATGCGTAAAATAATCGTTTCTCGTAGTCCAAAGGTACCACAAGGTCAGACAAGAATCCACAAACAGGATGTGTAGCGAAGATGCACGTGTGGCAAGCTGAAACCAGAAGTGAAATATATTTGTGGAGATGATCTATGTGTGCAGGTGAGAATATAACTCTCGGCAATCGGACTCTAGAAGAAAATGTGATCGTATGACTCGATTGAAGATCAATCCCGGAAACAAACGCACCTCGAAGCTAGAACAATGCAACTAGAATAACGCGAGCAATCAACAGGGAGACGGAAATTGGCCAGACGACAAAGAAAGATAGAGATAGTAAGAGTTACACATGAGGACCAAAAAATGTTAAACATGGAACGAATAGTATATTGTCATCTAAGCGACGCCCAAACTGTACTAATGGAGAATCGCCCCATCCAAAACCGGTTTCCAACCCAAAAGGTCCATAGCGTGCGGCAGAATAGGGCTCCTCGAAATCCGATCAACACAATTCTCTAGGAGAAGCAAACTTAGCTCATCGCGGACCCACCTACCATCACGAAAAAAATTGTTGACCAACTCATGATCGTGGTGGGCCGTGGGAAATGAGTGAGAGAGAGGGTCATAGCCCAGCAGTGGTCATGCCAAAAAAAAATCACCTTGCCCAATCTGCCAAAATATCTCCTCGTGAACAGCCATGCGGATACGACCTCAGACCTAAACCGCCTTCTACAACCGGTCGCCAAACCGATCACCATGTAATTCAATGCATACGACATCGGTCGTCATATAGCTACCAATAGAACCGGGCCATACACTACTCTAGAGACAGAATAATATACTTCGAAGGTTGGAGGATCTGGATCAAGTACATGTTCAAAGAAGAAATCGTCCTCTTGATCATGGCTAGGTGACCCCCAAAAGCCAAGTATGGTTTGTCCTACCCTGACAAACTATTCTTCATCTTCTGGAGGAGGGTCTTAAAAAACATACCACTCCGACAGTACAAAGGAACTCCTACATAGGTGATGGGAAGTTCATGACTGACAAACCCAGGGTCCAGCGAATATGGGAAATGTCACTAGTAGCACAAGATTTGCCAAAGATGAATGAACTTTTATGTGTGTTGACCATATGGCCAGACACTACAATCTACAGTACGCGTCGAGAGCTCCTTCAAACACTGGAAACCTGGCCGATAACAATAACACAGTACCTGATATGTAAAAAAACAAACAAATAATAATCCAATTCGACGTGTACATTTTTACGTGAATTTGCAGACAAAAGGAAAAGTGAAAAACAATGTTTTTTTTATTCAGGATGTATTTCTTACATAATATGCGATATTTTGTAAGACTCGTGTGCAGTTTACATATTTCACTCTGCACCAATCATTAATCAATAAAGACTAATATTTTATGTAATAAATAAATCCCAAAGATAATCAATTAAAATGTGGTGCAAAAAATAAAATGCCAAGGATAGATAAATTGAACAACCGATACTATCTACATATCAAAAGTTAAAAAATCAAGCAAATATTTGATACAATAAAAGAGTACATTTTTGTATCTCACAATTCCTTAATTGATGAGTTATGTTTTTTTAATTTTTTTTGTCGATCACATTAGACTTTACTAATAAAAATAACAAGATGAGTTTTTAGTAATTAGGATAATTGAAATGTTGTTTGCCATACATATATTATTTTTCTATTATATTTCCACACATAAATTGAAGGAATAAAATTTTAGAAAAATGGGTTTATTCCTAACTTTAATAAAATATTTAAGTGGCTTTTGTTTATCGAAAATGGAAATAAATAGAATATTTACGATCGATACTTCGACTACATGAATCTAATGTAGTTAATTTCTCAAGAATGACTTTTCATAAAATGATAAATTAATGTCTAAAGATGGAGACTTAAATAAGATTATTTATGGGAAATAGGAGGTGAAAAAACATCATCCCTCTTTGGAAAAAGATTTTGATGAACACTTTAAATAGTAGATAGCCACACGCGCGCCGCTGCCCTGCCTGACCCGGGCGTGTGCCTGTGCTACGTGGGCCTATAGAATGTTTGGTTTGGAGTTGGGCCTATTTTGAACTCACTGACTAACTTTTGTCGGTTTAATTAATTAAAACTAGCTAATCGGAACTCGACATGTGTCCTCGATGACATCATCATCCACGTGTGCGCCAAGTGGCTCCCTCTCATCCAAAAGGTGGCTTCTGAACCGAATTGGTTTTTGATCCATGCGAAAATGTATGTACCTTTTCAGCCCCTTCTTTTCCAGAAACTTGTGTCTTTTGCACACAACTTTTTCAGCCCTATAGAGCGAACCCTCTGCCAGAGAATTATTCATTCATTCGAATTCGTGCACTTCATAGTATTCAAAAGCATATTGTTCATCATTTCCCGCGTGTTTAAGAAAGTTCAAGGCTCTATTTTTGTTCGTTGTAATTCGGATATTGTTGTGCTGCAAAATTTGAATCCCTGAAGTCGTTGTATCTTGGGGATAATGGACTACGAATGTGAGCACTTATACGGGTAAATATTTTTACGGACAAAGAATAAAAAATTTGCCTCGACTTTTTTTATTCATTCATCATTTATTTCGTAATATAAATATGGAAATTATACTTTAATATTTTTTTTCTAAAAAGAATATAAACCTCAAATTTTTAACAAAGGGATATTTGGAGACAATTAACAAAATATGATAATTTTATAGAAAAGTAGCACTTTCAAGAGAAATTTCTAAACTAGCGTGTATCGTCGATGGAGAGGCAAGCTTTCAGCAGTCCATAGCGCCACACTTGTTTTTTTACTTTGTTTTCAATCGTCCCCATTTCAAATGGCAAAAAATATTTGACTTTCTGTTAATCATTTCTGGCATCCAAATGGCAACACCACTATTTATATTTTTTTAAGTTTCACTTAGAAAAATTGAACTTATCATTTTGAAAATTATATTTTATTTGAAATTGTAGATTTTCATAATTAATTGAGATGTGAATTAATTGATGAAAAATTATTGTTTGTAATACTTATTTAATTTATATAACTAAAATTTAAGAAAGAAATTAGAATAAGTAAATAATAAATAAAATAAGTTTTACTAAATAAAAATGTTCTACAAAATCACAAACGAAGTCACATTAATGTGCAATCCCTATTTTTTTTTTTACCATGGCAAGCACACCGGACCTCAGATCTTAGACCGGTAGTGGCGAAGCGACAAACGGAAAATAATAAATCAGAGAGTTTGTGAGAGAGTATCAAAGTCTTATTCATTATTGAGTCCCCGTGATCTTACTTGGATTTATTAGAAGACTTAATATAGGAGAACATTTCTAATTGTTTCCTTTTTTAACTCGGCTTAATTAGGTTGAGATTTACATTTATTGGTTTACTTTCCGAATTTATAAATGGTATGAAAATCCAACGTCTTGCTCTTCCAATAGTTCTTCGCCGGCTCACCAACTACCACATTTTCTTCCGAATCTTCATTTCCCAGGCAAACACCTCTTTTTGCGCCCTTTTTAAGTAGTGAGTTTTTCTGTTTTCTAGTGGCGAGCTATTTGTGGTTTATAACCTTTGATAATGGGCTTTCGGCTCCTCAAATCCCTTCAATTTTCATGGCACACCTTATTTCGTCTTGAGTGCCCAACTTTGGGGGAAACTTGCCAAACTGACCCTATCAAATAGACATATTACATCTCAATATAAGGGTACTATGAGAACTAGATGCACAAACAACATCTACATACGAAAATATATGTGATGTAGGTGTATACTCTTTCATCTCTCCATATTGATATATTAAATTAGTAGTTATTTTTAATTTACTTTCATATCTAACCAACCCTCATTAGGAGAGTTGGTACACAGCCTCTACCAATAGGGTAAAGGTCTAGGGTTCGAGTCCCCCCCACCCCTACTTCCCCTTGCAATGGACTTGAATTTACTAAAAAAAATAACCGGGCCTACCTCTAAAAAAATAATAATAATAATTTACTTTCATATCTTATTTTATTCAAGTCAAAATATATTAGTTTTCTATAATATTTGAGAAAAAACAATTTCCATTACTATGGCATAACAAAAATAAAGATTATAATAAGAATGTGTCCAGTCCCTATTCTTTTATTAATGAGGGACCCAACATTCTTTTATTTTCAAATTTACTCTCCCTCTATTTCCTACCCTTTTTCTCAAGCATATCCCCTACCCATTACCAATTACTATTTTGTCCTTTTATTTTATTCAATTTTTATTTTTCGATTATTTATTTATTTAAATAATAATAAAGATCCGCTGCGTGAGCAACCCGACTGTGCCTTACATGTACTCTACTGGCCGCACTCCATCTTTCTTCCAAACGAGCCCTTTTTTATCAGGGGTTAGATTGTAAGAGAAGAAAATGTTGGCTGGACTTTTTCATTGTTTATTGTAGTTAAAATTTCAAAAACAAAATGGGAGTTTATGATTGTAGGATTCGTGTTTTTTATTAAATCAAATTACTTGTACAGCTATATTGTATTTGTTACATACTGAATCATAAAAATCTAGTAGTACACCATGGAATTTGTAGTATTGAAACATGACTCAGTTAAAAATGAAGGATGAGACATTTAGTATTATAGCAGGGAACTTTTAGATTTTACTTATTTTCATTGTTAATTTTTTTTATACATTGCTGCAATTTATTTGTCCGTACATACACTTTGCGTTATTCAATATTTATTTTTAATTTTTCTCCATTTTTTAACTCAAAGGAATGCATTGGAGGACCGTATAGATTCCATTGCGCATCACAAAATGAAATGATTTTAGTATGGAACTCAATTGATGCGTGGAGATGTTGATCATTGGCGAGGGTCAAACATTCAAAGGATGTCGACAAGTTTAAAGCAATGCTGAAAAATTATATGGTGGCCAATATGCAGTTATTTGTGTACAAAAATCATGGCAGTGCAAAAATTATAGCAATTTATTGCGATAAATATTGCAAATGGAGATTTTATGCATCGGTGCACAATTCTGACAAACTATTTGGCATTAGAAAATGTAATCTTGAGCACACATGTATTGTGGTTAATCTTCGCGCGCCGGGACATCCTAAAGATGATTCTGGTTGGGTTGCTAGCATTATAAAGGATAAATTGAGAGGAGATCCAAACTACAGGCCAATTACTGTGTTGGATGATATCAACAGACAATATGGTGTCGAACTTAAGTACCACAAAGCATGGAGAGGTAAATAAATTGCTATGCATGATATCCATGGGGCAGACGGAGAAAGGATGTTATGATAAATTGAGATGGTATTGTCTTGCAGTTAGACAAACAAATCTAGGGAGCGTTGCACCATATGAAGTTGACCCAATTAGTCAAAACATTCTTCGCCTTTTCACATGTTTCAATGCTTTCCTGGTGGGTTTTCTACGGGCATGTAGGCTGCTAATATTTTTAGATGGAATATATATCAAAAGTAAGTATAAAGGGTGCTTACTTAGGGCCCATTTGATAGGATTAAGCACTGAATGCTGAATGCTGAATCTGTTTCTGAATGATTAAGAGTTGTGACTGAATGCTGAATGCTGAACAATTAAGTCCATTTGATAACAAAATACCAGTAATGTCTGAATATTGTTATTTTCCTGTTATACCCTTATTTAATGCAACATTTTACTTTGTCAATTAAATTAAAATATAAAACTTTGTCGGACATCAAACATTTTGCTGTAGAATGAATTTAAAATATTTAACATAGATAACATGTAAATTTCAAACAACTAATAAATATAAAATTCGGAAATACAAGTAGCAAAAATATAAAAATACATTAGAGTAGCTAAAATTGACTTAAAAGATTAAAGTCACTAAAATTAACGTCAAATATTTAATAAAATTATAATTGGTCGCTCAATGCATCAACCGAGTTGCTATCTCATCACGGACATTTGCCATATACTGCATGTCTTCCTCCCCCCACCATGGTCCGGTTGTTGTACCATCATTCTCATGATCTTTTCCATCCTCATTCGCACCATCAAAAGGCACATTGGGTTGATAAAGCTCCTCAAAAAATCTATCACTAATACGCTCTTTTCTTATAAAATTATGCACCGCAAAACAAGCAATCACTATATTTCTCTGCACGTCAAATGAAAAAGGGGCCATCGTTTCTAAAATTGGAAATCTATTTTTCAGAACTCCATAAGTTCGTTCAATGACGTTCCTTAGTTGAGCATGAGCATGGTTAAATTTTTCTTCTTTGGTCAAAGCACGCCTACGACGATAGTCTCCTAACCAATATCGTACACCACGATATGGAGCCATAATCCTCTTGTATGTGTGTATGCAGCATCACAAAGATAGTATTTACCTATAATCATTACATAAATAAAGTAACATTAGATTTAAAGTATAAATAATTGAAATTTATATTGAATTTAAAGTAATACCAGCGGGAGGCCATGGAAAACCGTTTCTCGGATCAGCAATTGTTTCTGTTAAAACTCTTGAATCATGTGTTACCCCTTCCCAGCCTGCCCAAACGAACGTAAAAATCATATTAAAGTCACATATTCCTAAAACATTTTGATAGCATTCTCCCTTTCCTCTACCCCTGTACATATTTTGTTTTGAAATTGGGACAATGGCGTGTACGAGTGTTCCATCAAGTGCACCAACTGCTCCCTGTATTTAAATTAAAAAGAAGTTACATAAACAAGATAATTAAATAACGACGATTTTTTTTTTGACACAATTCAATATATTTACCTTAAAAATTCATTGTAACCTCCTAAAACTTGCCGAAATATTTGGATTCGGGTCAAATGTTGTAGGCACTATTATCTCTCTTGCCATATTCATCATTGCACTCAACACTTCGTGAAAATATACATGAATTGTTTGTGAAGAGTGTTGAAATCTACGCTTCATTACGCGAAGACGCTGATTATGCCCTATAATCTGCAAGAAAATTGCCATTTTTTCTTCTACTGATACATGTCTACTCATGTAGCCACCCTCGTTGTCTAAAATGCATGCTCAAACGAATATATGCAACACAGGACATGCGCATTAATTCAATACATTGTGTGTCTGATTCAGACAATAGCTCTAATGTGTAAGCGTGTCCCGACAATGCTGAATTGTTATCTCTATTTCTTGGTACACACATCAAATATCTTGGTCGAATTTGTGTGTACCAATAAATCATCATCAATATCATAATCTCGTATATTTGCATATTTGACCTGTTAAAATAAATGAACAGTTCAATATTTGAGAATGTAGATTTTATATGAAAAATATGAATCATAAAGTGAAATCAATTCAAGAATGTAAGTGTAAAACAAGTGTATCATTATTAAAAACGTACCACCTAAACAAGTCTATCGTCACTATAAATGAAACTAAACACCATAAAAAGCTCACAATGACTTACGAAACCTTAAAAAAATCCATAATCATATATAAATGAATACTACTAAATTCTTAAAGTTTGATACATAATCCTTTGTAAGTTAAAATTCATATCCCATGTTTTGTCCAATTCTTTTAATCCATGCTTTCAGAACTCCCACATTATCCTTAGGGAGTGCCACCCAAGCTTCTCTATGTCCTGCACAACTACCAAAGATTACAACAGCTGAAACATATAAGATGTCTTCTTTATCCCATCCAAGTTCATCCAATTTAGCAATGCAATCTGTAACTGAAGGCCCACTATTATTTTTTATCATAAACTTCAAAGCTGCTGACATCTCTTCTACTAAATTATTATCACTAGACGAATGTTGAATCTTTTTCTTTTTCTTTTTAGATTTTTCTCCTTGAGATTGACGGTTGGAATCGTTAGACTGAGTCTCTGTAGTATGGACAAAATATTGATCTTCATCACCACACAAAATATCTTCTATGTTATTTTGTTCCGCATTTTGAACAGTTGAAGAAAATGAGCTAGTACTAGGATTTGGATCTTGGGAACTAGGTCCCCAAGAATGAACCCCTGTAGCAGTGGTTCCATCAAATAGTGCTCTACAAAGATCTGGATATGGTAACGGTGCAAGTCTTAAACTCTTTGCTTTAGGATGTGCTTGTATTTAGGTAACAAATAATTCTTAATATAGTGGAATGGTTAATGAAAAGTACTGAGATAACACAATAAACTTTAACATTGGACCTTTATATACTCGGTTCACTCATCCTTTGTCATGTTGATGGTGTTGGTCGCATGATTGTAAACATTGCATGTTTTCGTAGTTAAAGGCAACCAAGCTTGATACTTTTGTTTCAAGTAATCGTATCTATTCTTCATTTGTCTTTGAGAAACCACAAAATTATAATTATTCTTGAGAGCTTTCATAACCTTGGTCCAAGATTCCGCCTTAAGACTTCCCCCTTCTCTACCATTTAAAGCAACTTCTTGGATACACGATTCGAGGAAACATTTATCGACTTCGTTATTATTCCATCTACCTCTATTATTTTCATCTGATTCATCCATTCTTACACTAATGGATGTTCATGTACAAAATAAAAATTAAAACTAAGATACAATAACACATATCATTGCTACATATAAATAAACACCTAATAAAACAAGAACTGAGCTAAGTGAAAATATTAAACCAGAAAACATGTATTGTTCCCAGCTCTCTTCATATTTTACTCACTTTATAACTATTTATGCACCAAATAACTATATCTATATAAAGTATTCAGTCTTGAATTATAGGGGTTCACCTTTTTCACCATCCTAATTAAATAACAGATAAATGCATAAAAATAATTTGCAATAGAATACCTCCAAATTTTTTTATGAAAGAAAAATATACACTCAAATGAATTTTTTCAAACTCCAGGGGTGTCCTGTTGCTCACAATAATGCTTCTTCTCTATCTTTTTTTATTTATTTAATTATTAAAGCATATGGTGTGTTGCGATATAAAAAAAAAAAATTAATAGTTCTCATATTCTCACAAATCTCTTCAACTAGTTGAAATAAAAACAAAACTTCAGACAAATAAAAGATATAGCATTAATGTGAATTAAAATATACAAAGTGTGATATAAAGTCAAACATCAGACCAAGAACAAGAAACGACAAACTCAAGTGAACTTCTTGCTAATAACTAAGCAGCCTTATATCCCATGGAAAGAAATTACACAGGATATCAATTTTTTCATAAAAACACACAGATGATGGTTGTATAAAAATTTCAAACAATTTCAAATTATCACCAACTCTTTCACAATTTACCCTATTATTAATAATTGATAGAGAATCTACGTAAAGCCCTATGTACCCTGAATTTAAATAACATATTTATTATAACACAAAAACACAGGAATATAAAGGCTTGTTTTGTAGGACATTGATGGAGAAGAAAGATATAACTTACCTATTTGAAAAAATCTCGTCAACAATTCCCGTGTGATATTTTTGTGGTTTTCATAGCAGTCGCCTTGAGGGGATTTTTTTTATAGGGAAGGAGATGAGAACTATCGTGTTATGAGGTAGGGTAGAAATTTAAAAGATTATTTAAGGATAGATGAGTCCAGAATTCATTCAGATGTTGCTCTGACCGAGTAAGCGTCAGATTTTTAGCGGAATCGTTAAGAGATTCACGGACCCGTTCAGATATTGGTACCAAATGGGCTTAATGGCTAATTTGCTGACTCGGTCAGCCCATGATTCATTAAGATGGCCATTAAGTGCAATCAAACGGGCTCTTAGTGCTGTTTGTAAGGATCCTAATGACGATCTATTCACTCTAGCATATGCAGTTGTTGATGCAGAAAATGATACTAACCGGGAGTGGTTTTGCAAGAAGTTAAGACAAGTTTTAGAAGGGCCCTATGGAACTAGGTTAACAAGGTATATTTTTTTCTCTGATCGACATTCAGGTCTTCTTAAGGTTGTCCCCATGATATTTCCTGGGAGCCACCATGCTTATTGTTTACATCACTTGGTGGATAATTTCAAGAAATAGGTACAAATTTATTTTTTGTTTTCAAATCCAATATTGCATAAAATTTCATATTTATTTTTGACAAATTAGTACAAAGGCATGCAACATGACATATTCGGTAGAAAATCATTAAACATAAATTACTACATTGTGATTATTTAATACTGGAACATTTTTTTATTTTTGCTTGCTGAAGAAGAAAAACATATTGTAAGATGATCCGTAACAAAGCATGCAATATTATTTACTTTAAATACAGGTTTTGAGAAGATACCCTTTACATAACAAGACTCATTAGGCTTCTGTCTTGAAAAAAGCTGCTTATGCTCCTACAATGCAACAGTACAAGTTCGACATTAAGAATATTTTAGATTCAATGCCTCTTGTTGAGGACTTATTATGAGATCTAAGTCGCAATGTTGCGCGAATTCACTATTTCCTAAAAATCGATGGGGCGTGATAAATAATAATCAGGCAGAATGTTGGAATGGTTGGATGAAACGTGCCCGATTTATGCCCGTTGTAACTATGGTCGATCACATTCGCAAGCAAATAATGAAGTTTATGCATGATCGACGAGAAGACTCATATGCGATGGTTGGAGAAGTTTTCCAAAAACAAGAAAAAAAGATATCACTAGATTATACGACCACACGTACTTTAAGGATTGATAGGTTTGGCACTTGGAATTTTGAGGTCATTGAAAAGGAGAAATCATATGCTGTGGATTTTCATGCATGGACTTGTTCTTGGAGAGCATGGCAGATCGAAAAGATACTGTGCAAGCATGCTTGTGTATGTATCGATTCGAAAGGACTTTCGGTATATGATTACATGGATCGTTACTTTAAGATTGATATGTACAAAGAAACTTACCAGCCAATTTTAAACCCTATTCCTACCTTTGATATGGATTTTTGGAATGAAGATTATGATGATGATGATGTCATTAATGCACCTGATGTGAGATCTCAGGTGGGTCGTAGAAGAACTCAAAGAATTCCTTCAGAAGTTCAGACTCGTGTTACTAAGTGTAAACGGTGTGGTATAACCGTCGCTCTTGTAAACAAGCAATCATCTAGGCCTTGTTGTTGTTAATGCCTTTGGTGTCATGTATTGAAATATTTATACACTTGTTATGCTTTTTCTGATGTGTTGTTATTTTTTAATGTTTATTAATTTTGGATCTTTTGTAATTGATTGTTCGAAGTTGTTTACTAATGTTTATTTGTGTTATTGTTCTTTGTAACAAACGACATTAGTGAATGTATGTCCCATAATGAAAAATGCAGTCAACTATTTTCATATAGTAGTTTGCATGTACTCATTATGTCACATGATTCTACTGCATGTGTACCAGCATAGTACTAAGTGTACATGCAGATCGTACTAAACGAACAAATTAAATAAATATTGGTATTATCAAATTTTATGTCATTTTTTATCATGTTAAAATTTGACTATTAGTAACTTACCCCATATTATTGTTCCAATAATTCAATATGGACATCAATTGAAATAATATATAACGGGGGTCAATGATACTAATTTTGATATTTACTTTAAAATAAATCGTCAACTGTTGGACACGACACAAAACAATACTAGTTGTCCCATGCGTTTATACATATAATGATGAACAATACAGACAATATGCAAGACATTTACTAAGGAGCATTTATTTGTATTTTTGTGGGTTTTGATAGTAAGAAAGTAATGTCAATATGCATTTCATCTCTTGGAATGTCTTCAAACATATTTGGGATTACTTTGTCTAAACTACTAAATTCGACACAAAAAAATACTAATATTCAAACTACTAAATTCGACACAATAAAATACTAACATCTACCTTTGTTTGTACTAATATTGTACGTAGGTTCATCTTCCAAAAGTGACTAAAAATAAATACATGAGGTTACTTTAAAACAAGATCGGCAATTTTATGATTCAGCAATGCGCACGCAATGCGTGCTCGAACCGCATCCATAGAGCAACTCTCTGCATATTTCCACATCCATTGAGTGCCTCTAGCATAACACTCTGCCCAAAAATACATATGCACCACAATCCACGGTACCGTCTTGTTGTTGGCATTTTACCGCTTCAAAAGCGGTAGGCAATACAATCCCCAACTTAACACACAAATATTTGCTGTAAAACTCAACCTACAATATTTATTTCATAAGTTTTTAACCAAATAAATAAATAGGAGAAATACGTGTTGAAAAATAAGAACTTACAATTTTCTTCACACCCGATTTGTATTTGGGGGTCATTGTTGAGTTCTAGTAGAAAAATTATTTAAGGGTTGTGTCCAGAACTAGTAGGAACCAATGGCAATCACTGTTTATCGGTATAAGAATAAATCGATATGTCGAGAAATTGTTATCATTTATTTTCTCCAATATATTTTTTCACATTGAATTCATGCTATGCATCAACTCCTTATAATTAATGTCATTGATGTTCACAAAGTTGATGTCTTTAACAATTCTAAGTATTTCAACCTATGAAACATAGAACGATGTATAAGAAGTATAAGTAGTTTTTATTGAATTATATATATATATATATATATATATATATATATATATATATATATATATAATCATTGATTTGATACATAATAGTAAACAGAATAGTAAACAGAATAGTATGCGTTAACCATACCTGTACAATTATTGAAATGAAGCAAATCTCATATCCGGTTGAAGTGAAATGTCTAGATAGAGTGATCATGTAGCAATCTATGGTATCTCCAGAAAGTTTTTAACCAAATAGTAGCCCACAAATGCGCCTTCCAGCGATCGCATATATGCGAGTAATCCATAAAATTGCCCTATTATATATAATTTTTTATTGATGAAGACAAATACAACATACAAAATTTGTTATCCCAAATCATCCTTG
This sequence comes from Erythranthe guttata, assembly GCF_000504015.1. The sequence goes on from NW_012193059.1 coordinate 1,906,118, forward strand.
GACATAAAATTGTCCAACATTTCTCTATCAACATCAGCAATATCATCACGAGCTTTATAATCTTTCCGCCCACGATAGAGTTCATGTTCCTAAAACAAATGGTGCACAATTATATATTCAATATACTCGGGAAACAATATAAAATAAATAAACAAACAAATGATACAAATGATCTTTAAAAATATGTACCACTTCTAACCCCAAGACATCCTCGGGCATATGATTGTCCAATATTTCGTTATCAATGTCAACAATCTCATCACGACCTTTGTAATCTTTCCGCCCACAATAGATTTCAAGTTCATCATAAAACAAATGGTTCACAATTATATATTCAAGAAACAATACAAAAAAAAATTAATGTATAAAAATATATACCGTTTGTGGTGTTTCTTGTATAACAGTTTCTCGGCTACGTCGCGGTGTTTTTTTCTTCTTCCACGTCCATATTTTCTTGCAATGACTCTAATTTTTTTTCTTGGCGACGTGCTTAGTGATGGTGGAGTAACAAAACCTTCCGCTCTCTTTTTTTCTTTCCTATCATTTCTATTTTGAACATTTCGAACAATAGAGGAATCGTAACGTCTTTTAGACCGTATTTTTCTTGTTTCTTAAGTGATTCCTCCTCTTCTTTCTCTTTTTCATTATCGCCCTCTTGTTTTTCTTCTTCGTCATTTTCATTATCTTCTCCATTCTCATCATGTTCTTTGCATTCTCCCATCCCCCTCTCTTCTTTCTCTTCTTCATGCTCGTCTTATTCTTTTTGTCCTTTACTCTCGTCATCTTCTTTATCTTCTTTATCCTCCCCTTCGTTATTCTTTTGAATATCACCAAATTCGGAGATTAGATTCACAAAATCCTTTAAATAAAATAAAACATGACAATTAATATGCATTTGGTACAAATAAAGTCGGAAAATATCACATTGCAGATCCTATTTTGTATAGATAAAGTCATAAAATTGTAACAACGGAAGTTTTAAAGTCTTACAGATGTGCTTGTCAAAAAGTTATCATCCCTCATATTCATACCATCGCACTCTTCTTCCTTGACAAATTGGTCATTTTGCGTTTCAAAATACACAGATTTATTCTTAAAAGATACAAGTTCGTGATCTCTAGTTTTACGAAATGCTTCTAGCTCCTCAATTTTCTTCCTCAAAATTATAATTTCATCATCTCTAGCTTTGAGAAGAACTTCTGCTCCGATATTAGCTGAAGGAAATTCACTATTAGTACAATCATCTGAATAAGTGGGTGGAAGATCAATCAACTTGTTCTCTTGGGATTTGGAATAAACAGAACAACCTAAGTAAACAAATAATTAACACAAAAAGATATCAATGTACTTCATAATTTTACATTAAATAGAGAAAAAAACAAACAAGTGGTACTAACAAGTTATTACCTTTTCAGTTGTAAGTTCATCAAGTGCTTTTTGAAATTTAGATTCTTCTCGGCCCGTCTTGATATTGTCCCAACTAAAAAATCGAGGAAATCGACTCAAGCTTGTTGGTGACCCGATAAAGGGGACCCTATCATAAAACCAAGCCTGCCAGTTTTATAAAAATGCATAGGTTATGGAACTTAAGAATCAAAATACAAACAAAAATTGATATTAAAATATATATTACTTACTAATTAATGTTGCAACCATTGTTGTACGTCTTCTTTTGGTTTACATGTGCCCTCATTTCGCCGATCAAGTAATCAGAAACAACTTTTCCCCATGAATAAGAACCTAACTCATATAAATCCTCTAAATAGTTGCCTTGAGGAAATAATACACAATTACAAATAAAAATAATGTATATTCTACATAAGTCATCTACACAATCATCCCTCGAAGCTAATTCTAATAATCGGTCAGCTAATTCATTCCGCAAAGTGTTTTATTTTTTTTCAGGAAAATAGATCATCAATAATCGAAGATTTTATCTTCAATTTTAAATCAACAGCGTGCCCCTTATGTCACATGTAGCACCCCCCTATTAGTCGGGCGATAAATCGAACCGGTTTATCGGATATTTAATCATATAGCGGAAGCAAAAGGATCTCTTTGAAATTTTAAAAAAACTTTGGATTGGGGCGAAAATGCAATTATCAAGAATATCTTCTTTTGGGTAATTTAAAAACTTTGCATTTTCGAAAACTTTCTTTAGGTTACTTTAAAGGTTTCGGAAACGAGTTTCGAGGGGAAACTTTTCGTTCGAGTGCTACAGTATTACTATCGGTTCCGGTTCGAGAAGAAATCAGAGTTTAGAAGGGTTATTTTGGTGAATAAATCGGAATTCACTAATGGAGGCGTGAAAATAGCAAAACACGAAACTTACGATATTATAATATGGGTTAAGTACGATTTATACCGGAAAATGAGTTCAAAAGGTACGAAAAGAAAATGTTACGGTTTAATATTACATCACCAAAAGAAAACCCCAAAATATATGGCATCGTTCATAGGTCCTCGTACGTCTTCCAAAATCCCGGGCAAGACCTCGATCCGCTACTCGACCCATCCCGGTTGAGGATTACAAACGCTACTACCTGCAATTAAAAGACATCTATATGAGCTATAAAGCTCAGTAAGAAATCCGGGTAATATCGAACTTTGAAAATACGTTATACATAACATATAATATTATATACCCATTCTTACCCACGTTCCGTACCACAACACAAGACAATCGGTCAAATCACGTAATTCACGAAAACACATCATTCACACAAAATCACGTAGTTATGCAAAATGACTAAAATGCCCTTTTTACGAAAATCATGAAAAACACACTTTTCGTTTTTGTCGGATCCGTGAAAGATTAATTTCTGTACCTGAGTAATAAACCTGTTACGAGCCCGTTTTCACTAAGTGGGGATTAAACCACTACACACATCATCCTAGTTGGATACCGGCCCACTATATCCGAGTTGTTTATTACCCGATATTCCATTAATCTTTCAATTTAAAAACCTTTTAATGCAACTTTTCGAAATCATGCTTATGACCCACACATAACATCACAAACATCAATCAAGTACCACAAAGTCACACAAATATCACAATTTACCACATAATTATAATTTGGGCAAGAATCCCCAAATTCACACATATAAACACACAACCACACACGGCACACACCACATGCACATTCAGCACACACACACACATATTCAGCACACACACATGCAGCCAACACACTAAACATCACCATTTAATATGAAACCATGCTTGTAAAGTAAGCACCCCTTTTTTTTACCTTTCATTAAATGAACTTATCACCACATCTAGGTAATAATCCATTTCAATAAATTCTCACAGCAATAATAAACACATCCATGCAGCCATTTAAGGTACACAATCCAAATCTCATCACTCAAAGTCATTAAATCAAAGACATGAAAATAAAAGCACAAAACATAATAATTGACATGCAAGTTATCCTAATTTCGAAATAATAGCAAACTAATTCCAAAAATTCCCAAATTAAATACTAGGACTCCTAACTGACCCAAATTTCAGTTTCTGAAATTATTTTGAATTTTCACAAAGTTTCGAATTTTCTTGAAATTAAAAACTAGAAACTTCCATTTTTTTCCTTTTAAAAATCCAAAACTCTATTATAATCTTAATTACATCGAAATCTTTGTAAGTAAAACTTTTTCCCCATTTAATACTCACTGGAAAACAGATCCAAACTTTAGAAATGAGATATTTTTTTGGAAATTGCAGTTTCGACCCTAAAGTTTCAAGATTTACACATGCAACCACACTAGAAGTTCAATTTCTACTTTTTCATGAAAACCCCTAACAAATCTGAAATTCCACTTCACTAGATGCAGAAAATGAAGTTGAAAAGTTACTTTATGCAGAAATTTCGGAAATTACACAATTTACCCCAAAATCCCTAGATCTACACATGCAAGCCTACTAGAATTTCAAAAATCAACTTTTCTTACAAAAATTATTTAAATCCGAAATTTTTGTTCAATAAATGTTGGAAATCAGTTTTGAAAACATTTTTCGGACAGACTTTACAAAAATTACAGATTTGGCCCAAACTTTCGAAGATCTACACATGCAACCACAAAAAGTTAAAAATCTCATTTTCTTGAAAACCCCTTTTTGAAATCTGAAATTTTTAAGGCTTTTGGCCAATAAATGCTGTATCTAACCACTATCAACATAGATGATGCATGCAAGAACAAGAAATTAACAAGAAACACTCATTTTCCATTTTTCTTCAAAAAGCTCCAAATTTTTCGAAATCATTCCCAATCTTTTAAAATTTTATGAAAATCAATTTCATACTATTGATGCCCTTTAATTGCAGCAAGAAATCGAAATTTCTTACCTTAAGAAGCCGAAAGAAAAGATGGAGGAAAATCGAAGGAAATGCTTCAAAGGTTGATGCCAAGGTCTTGCCAAACTATTTTGATGGTGAAGGAGATGGAGTGGATTTTCAAGTGAGATGTATATTTTTCTTGGTGAATGATGTTTTAGGCTACTCCAAGTCCTTGGTTAAATAGGGGAATTTTAGAGTAATTTTTCATTTTCTTTGAAAAACAAGAGATGAGGTGGAAGAAGATGAAGAATGGAGGTGGTGGTGAGGTCTCGGTGGAATGGGGGAGAGGAAGACAAGTAATGGGTGATGTGTTGCAAGAAGGAATTAGAAGAGTGTATTTTCATATCTTGAGTGTGGATTAAGGAAATGATCACAAGATGACAAGTGTTAAGTCATGCAAAAATCCTACTAATTTTATTTATTTAAATTAAATCCACTTGCATAAGACACACACACATTTCAGATAACACACACACACATTTCGGATAACACACACATACATAAATAAATATATCATATATATGTAAATATTAGTATATATGTATATATATGTATGCATGCATGTATGCACGTGTATGTATATATATATGTATATATATATATATATATTCCACATAATTTTCAAATAATTTATCAAATAAATAACATACGCGATTATTCACATAAACCACGTAAATCACGAAATTCCATAGTATTTCAATCACATAATTCACACATATATATCCACTCACAAATTTCACAAAATAAATACCATGAAATCACCACATAATAAGGCACGTAATTATTCACGTAATGCATATAATTAAATTCACGTAAGTCATATAAATATTATCACGTAATAATATTACCTAAGGGTTCTTAAGTTAGAAATATTAGTCTCGGGTTTTAGGGTTTTCGGGTTTTTGGAAAGGTGGGGTGTTACAATCTCCCCCCCTTAAAGAAATTTTGTCCCCAAAATTGTTACCTGAACAACTCGGGGTAACGTTCGCGCATTTCTTCTTCTCGTTCCCACGTGGCTTCTTCGGGCGTATGGTTTTGCCAAAGGATTTTAACAAACTTAAGGTCTCGGTTTCGAAGGGTTTTGGTTTTGAAATCAAGTATTTGGGAAGGTTTCTCTTCGTAGGATAGGTTGGGGTTTAGTTCGACCGGTTCGGTTTTCAATACATGGTCGGGGCTGCGAATGTATTTTCGAAGCATCGAAACGTGAAAGACATTGTGAAAGTTGGATAAGTTGGGTGGTAAGGCTAGTCGGTAGGCGCGAGTACCAACTTTGTCGAGAATTTCGAATGGGCCAATAAATCGTGGTGCTAATTTTCCCTTTTTCCCAAATCGCATCATTCCTTTGAAAGACGCCACTTTTAAGAATACGGAGTCTCCGACTTCGAATTCGAGATCTCTCCTTCGAGTGTTGGCATAGCTTTGTTGCCGATCTTGGGCAATTCGCATTTTCTCCCAAATGTTTTTGATTATATCGACGGTTTGTTGAACTAGGTCGGGACCAAGAAATTTTCTTTCGCCAATCTCGTCCCAATGGAGCGGGGACCTACACTTGCGGCCGTAAAGAGCTTCGTAGGGTGCCATTCCAATTGACGAGTGAAAGCTATTGTTGTACGCGAATTCGATTAGTGGGAGGCGGGATTCCCAATTTCCTCCAAAGTCGAGAATACAAGCGCGGAGAAGATCTTCTAGGGTTTTGATAGTTCGTTCGGATTGACCGTCGGTTTGGGGGTGATAGGCGGTGCTGAATTTTAATCGCGTTCCAAGGGTTTCGTGTAAGCTTTTCCAGAATCTTGACGTAAATCGAGGGTCTCGGTCGGAAATAATTGAGACGGGAACGCCGTGGAGTCGGACTATCTCGCGGACGTATAGTTCGGTTAGTTTTTCTAAACTAAACGTCATTCGGATCGGAAGAAAGTGAGCTGTTTTGGTCAGTCGGTCAACGATCACCCAAATAGCGTCGGATCCTCTTTGGGTCTTCGAAAATCCTTGCACGAAGTCCATTGTGATAGCTTCCCATTTCCATTCCGGAATTAGGTTCGATTGAAGTAGACCTCCGGGCCTTTGATGTTCTGCTTTGACTTGTTGGCACACCAGGCATTCCGCTACGAATCGGGCCACGTCTTTCTTCATTCCAGGCCACCAGTAGAGCCTTTTAAGGTCTTGGTACATTTTGGTTTCTCCGGGATGGCAAGTGTACGTGGTTTGGTGAGCTTCGGTTAAGATGAGTTGGCGAACATTTGGATCATCGGGGACGTAAATGCGATTTTGGAATCGGACGAGACCATCTTTGGTGATTTGAAAGTTGGGATTGGATTCGAGTTTGTGGCGAATTTTGAGAATTTGCGGATCGTTTTGTTGGGCTGATCTGATCGATTCTCCCAAGTTAGGTTGGACTATGAGGGCGTTGATCGATTTGCGGCTAAGTGCGTCGGCGACCACATTTGCTTTGCCGGGGTGGTAGAGTATTTCACAGTCGTAATCTTTGACTAGTTCGAGCCATCTTCGTTGCCGCATGTTCAAGTGTTTTTGAGTGAAGAAATACTTCAGACTCTTGTGATCGGTGTTGATGATACACTTTTCACCATAAAGATAGTGTCGCCAAATCTTGAGTGCGAAAACGACGGCGGCTAATTCGAGATCGTGCGTTGGATAATTGCGTTCATACTCTTTGAGTTGACGTGAGGCGTAGGCAATGACTTTCCCATTTTGCATGAGTACGGCGCCTAATCCTAATTTCGAGGCGTCGCTGTAGACTATGAATTCTCCGACTTTCTCTGGTAGTGCGAGAATTGGTGCTGATGTGAGTCGAGCCTTTAACTCGGTAAAACTGGCGTCGCATTCGGGTGTCCATTGGTACTTGACGTCCTTTCGAGTTAATCGGGTGAGTGGAGAGGCAAGCTTTGAGAAATCCTTTACGAATTTGCGGTAGTAGCCGGCTAGTCCAAGGAAGCTTCGGATTTCCTTCGCGTTCTTCGGAATTGACCAATTTGACACGGCTTCTATTTTGCTGGGATCGACGGAGATTCCTTGTTCTGAAACAATGTGACCAAGGAAAGCCACACTCGATAACCAGAATTCGCATTTGCTGAACTTGGCGTATAGTTGATGTGATCGAAGGGTTTGGAGTACGGTACGAAGGTGAGACATATGATCTTCTTGGGTTTTGGAGTAGATGAGAATGTCGTCGATGAAAACAATTACGAACTGGTCAAAGTATTGATGAAAGACTCGGTTCATAAGGTCCATGAAAGCTGCGGGGGCGTTGGTTAGACCGAAGGGCATGACAACGAATTCATAATGACCGTATCGGGTTCTGAAAGCCGTCTTGGGGATATCGGATTCTTTGATTTTGAGCTGGTGATATCCGGATCGGAGATCGATTTTCGAGAAGACCGATGAGCCTTGAAGTTGGTAGAAGAGATCATCGATTCGAGGAAGAGGGTATTTATTCTTGATTGTGACTTTGTTGAGTTCACGGTAATCGATGCAAAGGCGGAGGGATCCGTCTTTCTTTTTGACAAAGAGAACCGGTGCGCCCCACGGAGAATGGCTGGGTCGAACATAGCCTTTGTCGAGCAATTCTTGGACTTGGTCTTTCAGCTCGTTCAATTCCATCGGGGCCATACGGTACGGTGCTTTGGAAATTGGCGCAGCTCCGGGAATGAGATTAATTTCGAACTCGATTTCTCGATCGGGCGGCAGTCCGGGAATATCGTCGGGAAATACGTCGGGAAATTCTTGGACAGCTCGAATGTCGGAAATTTGAGCTTTGGGGTCGGACTCGGATTTTAGAATGTCCACTAAGTAGCCGGAATGACCCTTGTGAATGAGTTTGACTGCTTTGATCGCGGATATGATTGGAATCGAGCTCTTGGGCTGACTTCGGAATTTTAGGGTTTTGCCGTTCGGAAGAGGAAAGATAACCGTTTTGGAGGCACAATCGATTTGGGCTTTGAATTTGGTTAACCAATCCATGCCTAGTATAACTTTGAAATTTTGGATCGGTAGGAGGATTAGGTCGAAATTCATGGTTTGAGTATGAACTCGGATTGGACAATTGATTATGACTAGGTTAGAGCACATTTCTTCGCCAGAGGGAATGAGGATTCGGTATTCGTAATTCAGTCGATTTGGTTCGAGATTTAAGTGCGCAATTATGTCGTTCGATATAAAGGAATGAGTAGAGCCGGAATCAATAAGAGCATAAATGGGTTCTTCGAGGATAAATATGGTACCTGCTATCATAGACGGGTCTTGCTCAATCTGTTCTTGAGTCATGGCGAACACTCGGCCAGGGACGTTCGGTGGAGGTTTCGGGCAGTCTTTCACCATGTGTCCGGGCTGATGGCATCGAAAGCAACTTCTCGTTCCTTGTATGCATTCTCCGGAGTGACTCTTTCCACACTTTGGGCAGGTTGGCCTTGGCGGCGGTGGCGGTGGTCCGGTTGGTTGGCGGATGGGCTGCGTTCCTTTTCCTCGGAATGGGCGGTTGCCGAAATTGTTCTTTTTCCATGGTCGTTGAGTAACTCCTTGTGGTCGGCGGCTGTTTTGAATGTCTCGTTCGTCCTGGGCAGCCATGAGTGCTTTGTCTACGAGTTGACGGAAAGTTGAGGCGTCGGACATACGAATATCTCTACGGATTTCGGGTTGGAGGCCACGAATGAAATGGTTCTTCTTTTCTTCGGCGTCTCGGGCGATGAATGGGGCGTAGAGGCAGCCACGTTCGAAACGGCGAATGTATTCGATCATCGGTAAGTCGCCTTGTCGGAGTTCGAGAAATTCTTTGAGTTTGTGGGCTCGCACGTCTTTCGAGAAATATTTTTCGAAGAATTGAACTTTGAATTCAGTCCATGGCAAAGTTTCGAGGTTCGTTCCTTCTTTGATTCCTTCCCACCAGTGACGAGATTCATTTCGGAGTAGAAATATGGCACAGTGCACGCGATCGCGGTCGGTCATTTGCATGTAGTCGTATATGACTTCGAGAGATTTGATCCACTCTTCGGCTATGGTGGGGTCGGTTCCACCGTGGAATTTGGATGGGTTCATTCGGAGGAATCGTTCGTATATAGCTTGATGCGCATTAATTTGGGGCGCGGTTTGGTTACGTTGGAGGAGTTGTTCGATTTGACGTTGGTGGTTTTGGGCTTGTTCACGGATTAGGTTCGAAAGATCGTTAATGGTTTGACGTCTCGCCATTATTTCTATATTAATTATCATTAGTAATTAAAGCAATTAAAACACATAAAGAAAATAATGCACATAATTTACCGGATGGTCCGAGCTTCGCGTCTCGAGTAGTCTCTAAACCCGTGAAGTTCGTACGAGTATCTATGAACCATGCTCTGATACCACTGTCTGTAGCACCCCCCTATTAGTCGGGCGATAAATCGAACCGGTTTATCGGATATTTAATCATATAGCGGAAGCAAAAGGATCTCTTTGAAATTTTAAAAAAACTTTGGATTGGGGCGAAAATGCAATTATCAAGAATATCTTCTTTTGGGTAATTTAAAAACTTTGCATTTTCGAAAACTTTCTTTAGGTTACTTTAAAGGTTTCGGAAACGAGTTTCGAGGGGAAACTTTTCGTTCGAGTGCTACAGTATTACTATCGGTTTCGGTTCGAGAAGAAATCAGAGTTTAGAAGGGTTATTTTGGTGAATAAATCGGAATTCACTAATGGAGGCGTGAAAATAGCAAAACACGAAACTTACGATATTATAATATGGGTTAAGTACGATTTATACCGGAAAATGAGTTCAAAAGGTACGAAAAGAAAATGTTACGGTTTAATATTACATCACCAAAAGAAAACCCCAAAATATATGGCATCGTTCATAGGTCCTCGTACGTCTTCCAAAATCCCGGGCAAGACCTCGATCCGCTACTCGACCCATCCCGGTTGAGGATTACAAACGCTACTACCTGCAATTAAAAGACATCTATATGAGCTATAAAGCTCAGTAAGAAATCCGGGTAATATCGAACTTTGCAAATACGTTATACATAACATATAATATTATATACCCATTCTTACCCACGTTCCGTACCACAACACAAGACAATCGGTCAAATCACGTAATTCACGAAAACACATCATTCACACAAAATCACGTACTTATGCAAAATGACTAAAATGCCCTTTTTACGAAAATCATGAAAAACACACTTTTCGTTTTTGTCGGATCCGTGAAAGATTAATTTCTGTACCTGAGTAATAAACCTGTTACGAGCCCGTTTTCACTAAGTGGGGATCAAACCACTACACACATCATCCTAGTTGGATACCGGCCCACTATATCCGAGTTGTTTATTACCCGATATTCCATTAATCTTTCAATTTAAAAACCTTTTAATGCAACTTTTCGAAATCATGCTTATGACCCACACATAACATCACAAACATCAATCAAGTACCACAAAGTCACACAAATATCACAATTTACCACATAATTATAATTTGGGCAAGAATCCCCAAATTCACACATATAAACACACAACCACACACGGCACACACCACATGCACATTCAGCACACACACACACATATTCAGCACACACACATGCAGCCAACACACTAAACATCACCATTTAATATGAAACCATGCTTGTAAAGTAAGCACCCCTTTTTTTTACCTTTCATTAAATGAACTTATCACCACATCTAGGTAATAATCCATTTCAATAAATTCTCACAGCAATAATAAACACATCCATGCAGCCATTTAAGGTACACAATCCAAATCTCATCACTCAAAGTCATTAAATCAAAGACATGAAAATAAAAGCACAAAACATAATAATTGACATGCAAGTTATCCTAATTTCGAAATAATAGCAAACTAATTCCAAAAATTCCCAAATTAAATACTAGGACTCCTAACTGACCCAAATTTCAGTTTCTGAAATTATTTTGAATTTTCACAAAGTTTCGAATTTTCTTGAAATTAAAAACTAGAAACTTCCATTTTTTTCCTTTTAAAAATTCAAAACTCTATTATAATCTTAATTACATCGAAATCTTTGTAAGTAAAACTTTTTCCCCATTTAATACTCACTGGAAAACAGATCCAAACTTTAGAAATGAGATATTTTTTTGGAAATTGCAGTTTCGACCCTAAAGTTTCAAGATTTACACATGCAACCACACTAGAAGTTCAATTTCTACTTTTTCATGAAAACCCCTAACAAATCTGAAATTCCACTTCACTAGATGCAGAAAATGAAGTTGAAAAGTTACTTTATGCAGAAATTTCGGAAATTACACAATTTACCCCAAAATCCCTAGATCTACACATGCAAGCCTACTAGAATTTCAAAAATCAACTTTTCTTACAAAAATTATTTAAATCCGAAATTTTTGTTCAATAAATGTTGGAAATCAGTTTTGAAAACATTTTTCGGACAGACTTTACAAAAATTACAGATTTGGCCCAAACTTTCGAAGATCTACACATGCAACCACAAAAAGTTAAAAATCTCATTTTCTTGAAAACCCCTTTTTGAAATCTGAAATTTTTAAGGCTTTTGGCCAATAAATGCTGTATCTAACCACTATCAACATAGATGATGCATGCAAGAACAAGAAATTAACAAGAAACACTCATTTTCCATTTTTCTTCAAAAAGCCCCAAATTTTTCGAAATCATTCCCAATCTTTTAAAATTTTATGAAAATCAATTTCATACTATTGATGCCCTTTAATTGCAGCAAGAAATCGAAATTTCTTACCTTAAGAAGCCGAAAGAAAAGATGGAGGAAAATCGAAGGAAATGCTTCAAAGGTTGATGCCAAGGTCTTGCCAAACTATTTTGATGGTGAAGGAGATGGAGTGGATTTTCAAGTGAGATGTATATTTTTCTTGGTGAATGATGTTTTAGGCTACTCCAAGTCCTTGGTTAAATAGGGGAATTTTAGAGTAATTTTTCATTTTCTTTGAAAAACAAGAGATGAGGTGGAAGAAGATGAAGAATGGAGGTGGTGGTGAGGTCTCGGTGGAATGGGGGAGAGGAAGACAAGTAATGGGTGATGTGTTGCAAGAAGGAATTAGAAGAGTGTATTTTCATATCTTGAGTGTGGATTAAGGAAATGATCACAAGATGACAAGTGTTAAGTCATGCAAAAATCCTACTAATTTTATTTATTTAAATTAAATCCACTTGCATAAGACACACACACATTTCGGATAACACACACATACATAAATAAATATATCATATATATGTAAATATACTCTAACATACAATGCAAGTATTAGTATATATGTATATATATGTATGCATGCATGTATGCACGTGTATGTATATATATATGTATATATATATATATTCCACATAATTTTCAAATAATTTATCAAATAAATAACATACGCGATTATTCACATAAACCACGTAAATCACGAAATTCCATAGTATTTCAATCACATAATTCACACATATATATCCACTCACAAATTTCACAAAATAAATACCATGAAATCACCACATAATAACGCACGTAATTATTCACGTAATGCATATAATTAAATTCACGTAAGTCATATAAATATTATCACGTAATAATATTACCTAAGGGTTCTTAAGTTAGAAATATTAGTCTCGGGTTTTAGGGTTTTCGGGTTTTTGGAAAGGTGGGGTGTTACATCACAACCCCATCACCATAGAGAACTCAGAAGCTTCAAAAGGGACCTAAACATCTTCTCCAAACTTTAAAGACATTTTTTTAACCTAAAAATGTCTCATAATAGCTAAAACCTTAGTAAAACTATGAGTGAGGTTAGGCTTATTAAAAAAAAGCCCAAATAGAGTGCTTTTGGTGGCCTCAAGTTGTGTTGTTCATCTTTGCTTTTACTTGATCCAATGTATTCTTTAAGTTTGATGGAGAACGACGCGAATATAGCGCATGCTTCTTTGACTCCTTAGGGGCCATTTGTGAAGTGAAAAAATAACAAAATATTATTACTATAAAAAATATATTAAACATGCATCTCAACCATACAACCTAAAATTATAAAACAAAATGCAATTGACTAAACATTCTCTCAATCTGCACTAATATTACTTGCAAAACATGACATAACACAAAAAACAAAGAAAAAAATTGCATAGTACTAATTTGCCCGATTTTAAATACCAAAATACATACAACAATAAACTAGATTACTACAAAGCATAAAATATGAAATAACCACTGAAAATCATAGTTTTCAAAAAAAAAAAAATAGAGCTATTGCAAACTCAAATAGGAAAACACAATTTAGGCTTAAAATATTTGGGTTCAAATTGGATTTTTTTTTTTAGAAATCCAACCTGAAAACTAAAACATAAACAAAAAAACTAACATGAGAAATTTGATATCTTTGCTTTTGAATATTTTTCGTTTTTTCTCTCAGTCTTTTTCTACTTTGAGAGCGAAAACCACACCAAATAATTGGGTATTTCAGTTTTCTTGAAGTGTTCTTGATTATGGAAGAATTTAGTTGAGAAGAGATGAAACCTTCGACTGAAGAAGAAAGGGTAAAAAGTTTGGTTCTTCTGTTGTGTTGAGCGCGAATTACTAGATCGGTGAGAGAGGAATTTGATAAGAGAGACAATTCTTGTTTAAGTTGTCGTTTTCTTTTAGAGTGAGGGCCAATACAATCTTTTCACATCAAGGTGGGAGGTAAGTGTATAGAATCAACAATATAGAGAGTTTATTATACTTTAATTGAAGTGGGGAGATAAATGAAAGTTAAAAGGCATAGGGATTTTAAACCAAAAAACCTTAAAAAAATACTCATCTCACTAAATAGTAGGGTACTGCACCGAGCCACCTAACCTCAATTTCCAAACACCGACACCTTATTTTTTCTCTTTTTACTCTAATCGTTTTCCTTTTCCTTTTTTTTCTCCTATGATTACCACCCATTAACCCATCAAGCGACCATTGAAGATCTTAGCTCAAGACACAGCTCGAGCACTAGCGCCAGTGTCCCATTAAAGCCCTTTTCATCGTCCAACAACAATTTTGATTAGGTTTTCTTTTATTGTTGATTTTTTCTTCTCCCTCCACTCTCTTGCTAATTTAATCTAAAATGATTTCTAAAAAAATAAAATTTTATCCGGGTTTTGGGTTCGCGGTCCGACGGGCCAAAAAACCAGGTTTTATCAATTAAACCGGTGTTTTGAAATTCGCGCCTGTGAAGTCAAACAGACCAGACAAGGCAGCGGTTCGCGGTTGAACCGGTCGAACAGGCCGGTCTCGTCCGTGATTCAAAACATTCTTGTGAACAACCGTAATATTATTACTGTAACGACAGTAATATTACCGTCAACCAGAGTAATACTACTATGTTCATAATAATATTTCAATAGTAGATAGTAATATTATTACGTTAACCGGTTAACAAATCAATCAAAATAAAAAAGACAAAAAAGAAATATTGATGTTGTTGACAATAATATATATTTCTGTGTTTATAGTAATTTTACCGGCAACGACAATAATGTTATTTCGCTGACTAGTCAACATATCAAACAAAATAAAAAAGTCAAAAGAATAATAATGTTGATGTAGTTGATAATAATATTATTGTGTTTATAGTAATTGTACAGTCAATGACAGTACAATTACTGTCAATGATAGTACAAATACGGTCAAGGTTCAGCGTCGGGCAAAAAAAAAATGGATACAAATTTACGGGAAAAAAAAAGTCAACGCTAGAGATCGGCATTGACCAGATCAACTCCGGAAAACAGCGCCGTATAAAAGTGAAGAAAAAAAAATATAAAAAAAATCAACGCCGAAAACCGACAGCGGGAAAGCAGATAGGGGGGGGGGGGGGGGGGAAGAAAGTCAACGCCGAAAACCCAACGGTAAAAAAACTACAAAAAGAAAACGCCAAAATTTAATTTTTGTAGTCAAAATTGTTGAAATTGATGTTAAGTTGGGATACAATTAGAAATTAGGTTTAGAGGGACCTCTTCGAGCATTAGTTTTAAAGCCTTCGTCACCTGGACGATGCGTTGAGGGGCTCGACTAACGTTATCTTGTGGTGGCGGAGGTGCACTATTATTGTCTAGTGGAAGTGGAGGGGCAGCGATGTTGTCTTGTGTAGGCGGAGGGGCTACGATGTTATTTAGTGGCGCTCGATTTCCCCAGAATGGGGTGGTGGAGGATTCCTCATCAGGTTGGTTACGGCGGAGGTAGCGTTTGCGTGATTATCTGGATTATGTCTACGTCACGATGACATGTTTGGAATTCTTATAGACGACGCCAGAATGATGACGTAAAGGGTTATCTTGATAAATTGGTACAGGGACAGGGGGCAGATTTTGTGTGCGCGAGCAGATGATCCAATCATCTACAGAGGAAGACTTGATTATCAAACTTGTAAAACCGAAGCAAGTGAACTAAGCCAGGGGTTGATCCGGCGGAAACCCCTCCAACGATCAAGTCAAACGCTAGCATAGAAAATAGGGTAGACAGCACAAGATCAATAGGACTCAAGAATTTTTTTAGAAGGTACCTTTTCAATGAGGTTGAGGTGTTATTTCTATTTAATTCATAGTAAACTCCTAATTAGCATATAAATTTATTTGAACTTAGATTTAAGACTCTAGTTAGGTCCTTGAACTGATATAGTGGGCTCCAGTCCTTGTTCCGGTGGACTATTAGACTTTTGCTTTTCGGCCCACATGAGCAGATAATTAATAGGCCCATTTTGTTAGTATCTTGGCCCATTTTAATGCAATGGTTAGTGGGCCCGGTCCACTTAGGTGTATTACCCACGAATGACAACCAAAAACTGCCGTAACCCGTTTTTCATAAATTCGGTAAGTGTTTCTCTTTATTTTTCATTCTCGTATTAGCTTGCTGGGTAATGAAATAGCTTGAATCTATCCAAATAACATAAGTAGGGTGTATTTAAAAACTCCCATGATCCCTATCTATTTTATGTTATTATGCTATCACTACAAGAAAATGCAAAATAGGCAACAATTTCTTTATCGACGAAATTAATTTGATAATTGCTTATTTGCTTCATGGGTTAAGAGTTGAAGTAAAATTTGTTTATCCTATTTCATTGTTGTTGTGGTGAAGTTATAGAGTTATGCATGTTGATGATGGTGACTGTGGATTATTAATGAGGATTCTCAAGCATGTTAGATATAAATTTGTGTATGTATGCATGTCAAATGTTCGATAAAATTAGCAAACCAAAAGTGCCTTTAAAATTCATGCTTTTTGGTGAGTATAGTTTTCTTAAGTTTGCGGGAATAATTTATTGACATTTATTGACATTTTGATAGAGATATGCCTATGTTTAATTCAAAATTGTTGGTATCATGTGTTATGAAAGTTGATTGCCTTTGATTATTAATATGTGGTTTGTTTTTGTTAATTTTATCTCGTAGGTAAATACCGAAGCAAAAAAAAAAATGATTGTCCTTGTACTAGCCGAGTAGAAGGCCAAAATTAGGCTGCGACTAGTGAGACCCCACAATACAAAAAAGCGCTGAGCATGAAACATATAGGGTCGTTGCGTGTACGTGAAGGTCTAAAACCGTTACTAAGGCACTGTTAAATATTTGACTTTTGAGTCAAATAAAATTTGATTGTTTTCACTTTCTTAAAGATTTTTTTATTATTTCCGAATGTACTATTATTATTGGATTTATTATTTTAATTCGGATTTATTATTTATAGTTAGTGGCGGTTATTTTTAGCTTAGTAGGTAATTATTTAAGAACATGTTTAATAAATCGACTAACCCATTGTCTCTCCTAATGTGTTTATTTTGTACAGGCCAAGAAGCTCTCAGACTGTATAAATAGGAAAATAACTCAATTCATTTTTCACATTTTTTGCAGAAAGTTGAGGGCACAGAGCTGCGGTCTGTTTTGTATTGAATATCATTTAATACTAGTTTGCATTCCTAGAGTGATGTTATGTAACATCCTCATAGATTCTAGAATTGGTTTACGAAGAAATCAACTTGTCATTTTTTTCTAAGAAGAGAAGATCTTTGCTTCTCATTTGTATTCTTTTGAATACTGATTTGTATTCGTAGAGAACTGTTAAGCAATATTGACATAGAGTCTAGGAATTGAATTGATGTACGAAGAAATCATCCTGTGATTTTTTATTAGAAGAAAAGATCATGACTTCTCATTTGTATTCTTTTGAATAATGTCTTTTGCCTATAAAGGCACCATCCACAAGTCATATACTTGAGGATAATGATTTAAAACTCGTGTCATTTATATTTCGCTGTATTATATTTTTCAACACAAGTTTTTGTTTCTTTGAAATAAATCTTTGATTTTATATTTATTTATATTCATCCGCACCAATTCAGAGGCATTCAATTCTTTCAATTCGCATCAAGAGCCAATATGACCACTTGACCTATACTAAGTGTTGTATCCTCTCGTTATTTTTGTTAGAGTAGGTGACCAACAAGCGAACTTGTGGCTGTGGTATTTCAATTTACTCTTATAATAAATAATCATTTTTTGTATTTATGATAAAAACACATGGGCATTCTATATCTTTGTCCATTTGTCTCAAACATAGATATAGTCCTTACAGTTATTACAAGTACTAGTAATTGATCTTTAGGATCGTGAGATATTTACTTTAGTATTATAACTGTTAAACATGTTCCTAGTCGAAGGGTTCCGCCACCAATGAGGATATCGTACTTTCCCATTAAGAAACTTTACGTGTATTTTCTATGTGCTCTTGCTTGCTTATGTGAATCATTGGGTGAGAGGATGAGAGAAGGGTAAGTAGAAGGGTGCATATGTGGGTGCATTTGTGTCCTGAATTTTTAAAAAGGTAAAAACATAATGGAAAGTCTTTCGAGGCTACGGTAAATATCCCGGGTACGCCGAGTCGGTACGTAGGGCCTAGGGGTGGTTTGATTCCACGTAGATAGACGGATTCAAAATATATGAGGTTATTTACCGGTAACTTAGATTTACTCTTCTGAGGGATTCCCGATGATTTTTCATGTCATGCATGTTGGTTGCATTATGGTGTTGAGGATATAGATGGAAAAATCTCACTCTATGGTCTTGGGATCGTAGGGTTATAAAGGTGAGAGATTCTCATCCTATAATCTTCAATACGTGTCATGGCATAGGGTTATAAAGGTGGGATATTCTCACTCTATGGTCTTGGGATCATAGGGTTATAAAAGTGGGAATTTATCTCACTCTATGCGTGTGACAATTATGTGATGAAGCACGCCGACAAAAAAAGGGAAGTATATGATTGCTTTAATTTATGTTGCATGTCCATGTATAAGGTATATGTATGTATATATATAGATATATGTATGCTCTATGTGTTATAAGTATTCGATAATACTTTAAGATTCTCATTGAGTCCTCAAAGGCTCATATAGGTGTTGTATGTTTGTAGGTATACCCGTTTTGGAGCCCGAGGAGTGAAGTTGGGAATCGAGCTCGAGAATCGTAAGGAGATCGTATGGAGGGGATGTGGATTGTGTTGGCTCTCAATTTAGTTATGTGGTTTTATTTGTATAATATGCTTGTAAAGACTTTTGATACGGTTTTAGGTATTTTCTACCGTTCGCTTCCTCTGATCGGTGGAAATTATTTACAGAAAATATGTGTAATAGTAATTAGGATTACCCTTTTTTGGATATTTAATCGGTAATCCATACTATTTTGTAACCGAAGTGAATTTTACTATCTATATGCATGCACGCTTTTCGGCTAGTAACTTCTTCGTGTTTTTCCTCGATATTTGGATATTATTTTCATATAGGTGCTCCGCTTAGAAAATCATGAAATTTTAGTAGTCTCTGCATCTCCCTGTTCTCATCATTTTGATATGTTTTTTGCATAATTTGGGTAAGTATTCAATTAATTATGATTTATCTCTCACTACTGCACTCAAATAGGGTCATTCGGGTGTTTTCTAGTATAACTGAAGTTTTACTGACTCAAATGCCTTGTTTCCACTTGGAAATGTTTTCAAGTTCTTTTTATGCCTTGCGGTAAAATTTGGTAGTTTTTGGGTTAGTGAGGAATTTATTATGAATTTTCAAATTTTCCTCCCCTGTTATGGATTTTAAACTGAGTGACTGTGCCATTTTATTTATTTCTCCCAAATGGCCAAGCATGTTTTAAAACTGTTTTAACTGCGTGTTAGATGGTATGGTATTATTTTGGGGTTATTTTCATGAGTAGTTTAAGAGGAATTAATTTTTAAAGTTTCTGCACTGAATCTGTCCGAACTTGCATTGAGTCCATCATGCCTAGTTATTTTCTAGTCTTGCATGTAGCATGTATTTGTGTTAATTGGTTGATTAGGGTTTAGTATAATGTGACTTCTCTCCCTCTGATTTGAAAATAAAAAAATTTACGTAAATTTATATCCACATTAATCATTTTTTAAAAAGTCTTCCGCTGAGATTACATATAATAAGAGTAATCGAGAGAGGGGTGCCACAGAAACGGTCCGGTTCTGACCGGTCCAGTTAACCCAAATCAGTGGGCCGGGTCTGTCGGACCGAGAACCGGTCTGACCGACCCGAATCCACGTGGATTCGGTCAATTGGATCGAGTAGAACCATCGAACCGGCCGGTTCGACCGGTTCGATCCGAATAATTAAAAACCGACGTTTTAAAAATAAATTTCATATCCAATTTTCCAATTTTAAACAATTTTATAGCTGGAAAAAATTCTAAACAATATTTCAAAAATATTTTAAACTTTCGAAAACACCCAATTAAATAATACAACAATCAAAACTTTAATAAATCGAACATGCATCAAAATAAGCATAGCATATGAAAACACAATTAATTGCGCAACGCTCTGATACCACTGTTGCGAATCAGACACGTGTACGCAGCGGAAAACAAAACTTTTATGCGAATTAAACAAGTTTAAATCACATAATCACATGCCCGATAATTATAAACAATTAATTGCGTACCTTTGTGCTTCTAGCGAAATTAAAAACGACAATCATGTGAATTATTTAATCGACAGTAAATCAATAAGCATGCTTGCATTACATCATTTAACGTGCTCGCAGTAAATCATGAATTTTATGTAAACATATAAAACATACAAATTAATAAAGCATACTACGAAAACGAACATACATAATTTAATCTAATTAAATTAATATCAAACGAATACCGGATTCGAGAATTACGCCCTTGAAGCGTGAGGTTGGCGCACGAAACAAAGCAATATTGCCACGGAAACCAATCCGTGCAATCCGGGAGCGGCGACGGCAAAGCAGCGGCAGCGGCGGTGTAAGCTGCGGCGGCGCGTGAAGATCACGTGCTGTCTTCGGGCGGCGTGTGGGAGCGCGTGCGTCGTCGGCTCGGGGTCTGCTCCTCGATTCTTCGATTCTTCGATCTTCCTCCTCTCGGATTTCACCTCGTATACTTCGATTTACAAAAACGTGGCACTAGACACGCAATAGTGAGAATAAACGGAAGAATAGAAAAGAGGAAAAGAACTACCACAATTGATCGGCCAAGGGAGGCAGATTTTCGGCGGTGGAACGGCGGCGATGGCCGTGAGTGAGTATGGCCGACAGAGAGAGCGGCGAGCGGCTAGGGTTTGTGTGAGATGTGTTGTTTTTGTGCAAGACCTATAAATCAAGTATTTATAGTGTCTTTCATAAAAGCCCTAACGGGCTTAAGTTGGACCGGGCCCAACAACTTAAGTTCGTTAGTTCTTTACTGGCTCGTTTCTCTCAATTCAATGATCGGAAAATTGTAACGATTACACTTTCCGAATCATTATAATGTCCTCGTCATTACGAGTTCCAATCCTCGATTTCCAACTTTCTAAAAGTGGAAACCCTAATTCGGTGCACTTTCTAAATTTGGAAACTTCCCGATTTAGAAAGTTCACTAAGATGTTCTCTTTTCCATTTCCTATAATCATTCATAATTCCAAATTACGAATGTTGGACCCAATCATATTGACTTCCAATCATGCCAAGTTAAGACATTTTTATCTTTGACCGTTTATTCAAAGATCTCATGTGCACGAGCAATGTGACCCTCGATGGTTCAGGTGTAAGCTAGTCATGGGCCCACAACCCTTTGTGGTCAAAACTCATCCCTTAGATTTACGATAAAGATGAAGCTCGTTTCACTTTAATCACCTAATGAATCAAGATTGGCGTCTAGCAACTACGCGTCACGATTCCCTAGATACAAATGAAGTGCTTCCAAAAATCTTTCGATATAGTTAATGTACAGTACGATCCCTTCGATTCATATGTCCCGATTGAACTAGAGGCATTGGTTCATCGAGACTTCCTTAGTATTTCTATAACCGTGCGATCGTTCGAAGTGTTGTAATTGGTACGTGCATGACTTAGAGAATCAAATTCTCTAATCATCACTTAGTCAGCTCTCGCCAGAGACTTAGAGATTACAAACTATGTGAACACACAGGACATCCAAGACTATTCTAGCGATCGAATCCCCGACTACAATGCACATACCTCCCACTTAAATTTGGACTGCACGAACACTGGCCCTTGGGGCGGTCCTCGGTGGAACTCAGGCACTTGTCACCATACAGCTGGTCCTTTAGTGAAGTCACGGTGATGTCTAAGTCATAAGGACTAATGGTGTACAACTATACCATAGATATCTCTACTTGATTATTGAGAACCACTTAGAGATTTCTAGGGTGAGGGAGTTCAGTGAACTCGTCAACTTACGAGCACCCACTTATGCATGCCGATATCACAATATCGTTTATTGATGAGATGCAATACACATACACTAAGTGATAGTCTCTTAATGGGAAAGGCCGATATCCTCATTGGTGGCGTAACCCTTCGACTAGGAACACGTTTAACAATTATAATACTAAAGTAAATATCTCACGATCCTAAAGATCAATTACTAGTACTTGTAATAACTGTATGGACTATAACTATGTTTGTGACAAAGGGACAAAGATATAGAATGCCAAGGTGTTTTAGCATTAATACGAAAAAGGTATTACAAGAATAAATGGAAAGACCACAACCACAAGTTGGGTAGTTGGTCACCTTCTCTAACAGGAGTATATGGAATCCATTTCGGATTTCATGGCATTAAGCCAATATCCCTTACTGCATGAAATACAACCTCATTGAAGGTTCTTGGATCACATCCCTCGTCAAATTCATTTTGACTACGTTCAACAAGGGTTAGCCTATTGAGTTATCTACGGATCCTTTCAAATCTCCACATAGATGGTTGAGAAGGTACAATAATGGGTGATTTGATTTTGATTGACTCTTGTTCTATTTATGGTGTTGGAACTTCAATTCGTGCTTCTCGAATTTCTTCGACTTCTACCATACACCTATTCTATCGCATATAAATTTCTTCTTTAAGAAGGTGGCATTCCCCGAGACAAACATTTTTTTTTCAAGGGATAGTAAGTATCTAAATCAATTTTTGAGATACCCCACAAAATGGCATAAGTTGGATCGACTATTCAACTCGTCTCCCACTAGCCACATCATGTAAGTGGATTATCGGGAATGCCAAAGTTCATATGGTGTGGTACTAACTGCTTTGGTGTTAACCCTATTCAGCAAATACGCGGCGGTATGGAGTGCATGACCCTATAAGTACACCGGTAACTTGGTGAATCATGTTCACTTTGAGATAGTCGATAAACTCATCATTTAAGTAATTTCCACTATGATCGGATCGTAGTTTCTTAGTACTTCGTATGAATTTATTTTCTACTTCGTTTCTGAAATCTTTGAACATTTCATAGATTTCAAATTTGTACTTCATCAAGTATACGTAACCATACCTTGAGTAATCATCGGTAAAGGTTACGAACTAATTAAAACCACCCCTCGCACTAACATTAAGTGGATCACACACGTCTGCATGGATCAAATCCAAGAGACCTTCAATATGCTCCATTTGACCCTTAAATGGTAATTTGGGCATTTTTCTTTTCAATCAAAATTCACAAGCCCGCATTGAGAGTTCACATCATCCAACATGAACAATCCCTCACATGCAAACTCATTCATTCGTCTGAAAGAAATATGTCCTAATCTAATGTGCCAAAGTTGTGTTGAGTTATCTTCTATATTGAGTTCAGGTGAAATGAAAACGCATCTTTCTCAAAACATTTCCGATGAAGATACTCCGTGAAGTTTACAAAGCCCAATGGTCTGTCTTTCCACATTGGAAGCAAGCATCACTTATATGCTTGTTTTCCTTATCCTTGCGAATACTCGATTCACCCCTAGTCTATTTTTTTGCTCGACTGGAAACTATTTTCCTTTTACCCTCTTCTTCCACCTTGAACTATTCTTAGAAAAAGATATAGAAGTTGCCGACGACAAAACAAACGTTTCTTCCTTAATGACTGACTCGTATTTCAACATGTTGACCAACTCTTTCAAAAAGATATTCAACCATATTCTCATTGAAATTAATTATCAATGTTTCATAAGAGGTAGTTAGTGATGGAAGCATGAGATTCACCGAGAACTCTTGTGGGAGAACGACATTGTGGTCACTCAACTTCTTTGGGAGCGAGTCATCTCAAACCATCCTCATGGATCGAATTCCTTTTGCGTAGCCTAAGAGACATCAACTCCTTAGTCGTCACAAACCTCATTGTCATAATACTCTCACCACACGCAATCTCGAGGTGAGCCTTTGTGTTAACAACATAAAGGTCATTCTCATAATTCATCACTAACTTGAGCGACTAAGTGCTATCATATAACACTTCGTCAATACGGACACCCATCTTCCACTTCTAATAAGTGGTGGTCTCCTACTAAGTTGAGTTATCTTGAAGTTTGGTCGGGGTATATTTGAGTATATGCACAATTGCTCTTGGAGCAAAAGCACCAAATGAATGTTTATTGAGCTAATCAAAGTTATTATTGCCATTAAGTTTTGTTGGTGTCGAGAATTGACGATAAGGGATTCTTAGCATTTGTACTAAAAGCTTGAAGTAGAGTTATAAAAGATAACTCATTTATTAATGATTGCAATTAAATATTTGGACTTTTATCATTTAATTGTATTCCCACTAAATTTTATCGAATTCCACTACCCTCTAGTAGACAAACTAGAAAACTTATTTTGTCTTTTAATGGGCTTTAGGTCCAATAGGCAAATGTAACACGTAGTTAATCCAGCCCGATTACATTTGCTCAAAGTAGATCTCCATCAATCATATCGTTATATGACCCTTAAAATATATTTTCGTCACTCTTGATAATGACCTAAGTTAATCTTGCGAGTTCAAAATCTTCGTGTGACAAGTCTAACCTACCAATCAAAGATTCTCATAGAACTGATTATACCAAAATCTAGCCGACCATGTTAATCTAGCATAACCATTTCTATGCCTACCTTCATCATTATGTCAATTAAATTACAACTTACCCTACTCTAGCACTCCCCGCTAACACGGCTTACTGCACTATTGCAAGGGGATACACATAATTTAACCGTTGGTAGAAGGAAAGAAAAATTCAACAGATTGGTTTTTCTTTATAGCTTGAAATAATTCTTAATAAATTAAGAATCAGATATTTATTATTGTTTTGTTGTTATCTTATCAGAATTATTGGACATGTCGATTGGATTCCTACAACTATGTTCTCTAAAGGTATACGGAAACGCATATTGTCCTAAGAGGAACATTCGACCTAAATTATAATTAATTACAATAATTAATTATGAGGATTTGTTTCAAAATAGTTAAAGGACCTTAATCAACATAAATCAATCAAATAAAGCTTAAGGTACAATTAATTAAGTTGAAGTATAATCACTATTATACATGTGTTCTATTAATGAAATTGATTTAACGTTTAAATTAACTAATTAATCAAACACTCATTTATTGAACATTATTGATCAATGGATCGAATAGTTGGATTGGGCTTTAATTGATAAATAATTTCAGAAAATTAAAAATCAATTGTGAATTAGTTTTAATTTCTGGAAAAAGAATTATTTATTTACTTATTTATTTCCTGCTCTCTAAACCGGTTAGACCCGGTTGGACCGGTCTGACTGAGCTGTCCGGCTCGGATAGTTTTTAGAAAATCATTTTGGAAATTAAAACTTAAATCCAAATTTAATTTTAAACCCAATTTCCAATTCAAATTTTAAAATCAATCAAAATCCAATTTTAAAACCAAAATCAAATTTTCTAATTCCAATTTCAAAATTGATCAAATCAAATTTCAAAATTAAATCCAATTTTCTAATTCCAATTTTAAAATCGATCAAATCTAATTTTAAAAGTAAATACGATTTTCTAATTCCAATTTTAAAATAGATTAAATCCAATTTTAAAATTCAGTTCAATTTTCTAATTCCAATTTTAAAATCGATCAAATCCAATTTTAAAATCAAATTAAAAGTAAACCAACCGAATTCCAATTTCACCAATTCAATAAACTCAATAAACTATTCACATGCAATCGGAAGTAATAAACACGTAGGCAATTGCGCAACCGTAGCCCTGATACCACTGTTGGGATCGAACACGTGTACGCAGCGGAAATCAATTTTGTTTTTCATTTATATAAACAAACATGTGCACAATAATTACAATTAAGTGCGTACCTTTTCTCTTCCAATCACCGACAACATACTCGCATGTATAATTAATTTCAATAACATAAGTTAAATCATCGTAGCATGCTCGCGAAATTAAATCAAATAATAAACATGCTCAACGAACGATTTACATAAACACATAATCGAACATATAGATTCATGTGATTCAATAATCAATTAAGATACACTAATCTCAATTAATATAAATTAATTAATATATACTAATTAGGGAAAACGATACTTTACCCTTGAAGCGTGAATCAAACAAAGACTCGAGAAGATGGCAAGCTGCTCTTCCCACTCCAACTGATCCAACCTCTTTTATGATCCAAAATTACAGGCCTACTCCGACTTCAATATCTCCATGGTTATTGATTCGACGCGCCATTCCTTATGGCAGATTGTAGATCAACAAAATTTGAAGCTTCTATCAACATTTCACGTATATCCGATTACAGGTTGATTTATGGAAAATTTTCTTGCAGGACTGCGCATAAAATTCGAGAGCAGTTTTTCAGAATTGCCTTCCCGCATCACCGGCTTGTGGCGGCGCATGAGGGCGCGTGGATGTTAGAGTAGGTGACCAACAAGCCAACATGTGGCTGTGGTCTTTCGCATTTATTATTGTAATAAACGAACCTTTATTCGTATTAATGATAAAACACCTTGGCATTCTATATCTTTGTCCCTTTGTCACAAGCATAGAATAACTAGGGATTGCATAAGTTTGATTTGGATCTGTGACATCTCATATTGGTAGGCTAGACTTGACACACGAAGATTTTGATATTCGCTAGATTAACTTAGGTCATTATCAAGTGTGAGGTAAATCGAACTTAAGGGTCACATAATGATGTGATTGATAGTACTCTACCTTTAGGCTTATGTAATCGGGATAGATTAACTACGGGTTACATTAGCGCTATTGGACCTAAAGCCCATTAAAGAAAAATAAATTTTCTCGATTGTCTGCTAGAGGGTGGTGGAATTCGATAAAATTAGTGGGAGAACAATTAAAACATAAAAGTCCAAAATTTTAATTGTAACGATTATTACGAACTAAACTCTAATTATTGTCTTCTTAAAACTTTCTCAGCAACAATGTCCAAACATCCCCTTTCCTCTATCCTCGACCAAAACAAACTCACCGGTCCAAACTATTTGGATTGGCTTCGCAATCTGAAACTTGTGCTCCAAGTCGAGGAGCGTCTCTATGTGCTCAATGAACGTCCCCCCGCTGCTCTCCCTGCGACTGCTACTGCTGACGAGACTGCCACTTTCGAGGCATGGAAGAAGGACGACCTCCATGCGAGGTGCTACATGTTAGCATCCATGGTGCCAGAGCTCGCGAGGAAGTATGAGTCTCACGTGCATGCTTATGATATCAAGCATCATCTTGAAAGCATGTACAGTGAGAATACTAGGGCATCGAGGTACTCAACTACCAAGGAGTTGATCACCATGAGGCTGCGTGAAGGGGCTTCGGTCCACGAGCACGGTCTCAAGATGATCACTCTCCTTCCGAAGTTGGTGAGCCTTGATGTCACCCTCCCAGCCGAGCTCTCGGTGAATTTGATCCTACTGTCCCTTTCTAGTTCTTATGAATCGTTCATAGTGAACTTCAACATGAACAAGCTCGATCCACCATTGGATGAGTTGTTGAACATGTTGGTAAGTTTCGAGTACACGATCAAGAAGGAGAAATCTGTTCTCCTAGTTGCTCCTTCTGCGAAGAAAGGTTCTTTTCAGAAGAAAATGAAAAAAGGAGTTTCGGCCCGAGCAAGAAACTTGAGAAGGGCGAGTCGAGCGGAGTGAAGAACGACAAGGTCACCAACCAAGTTGATGACGCTTGCCATCATTGTGGAAA
Organism: Erythranthe guttata; assembly: GCF_000504015.1. Next base: position 1,933,930 of record NW_012193059.1, read on the forward strand.
GAAGGGCCATTGGCGACGCAACTGCAAGGCTTACCTCGATCAGAAACGTTCTGAAAAGGGTACGTATTTTATTGAAGTTAACTTGTCCGTTAAATCTTCTTCTTGGGTATTGGATACTGGTTGTGGCTCACATCTTTGTAATGATTTGCAGCTCATGACAAAAAATAGGAGACTTGATGTGGGTGAGACCTACCTAAGAATAGGCAACGGAGCAAGGGTTGCTGCTGAACCATTGGGACGATTTATCTTTCTATTTTGGATTCTAGTTTTTCCATTGTTTTGAACAATTGTTTATTTGTTCTGTCACTTATTCGAAACCATATTTCTATTCCTGTTTTGGATAATGAAGGTTTTACTTTTGTTTTTGGAAATTCGATTTGCATTATACAAAAGGATCAAAATATGATTTGTAAGGGACAACTTATAAACAACTTGTATGAACTAAATCCAAGTGAAACACCAATTAACGTTATATGAGCAAAACGAAAAGATATAAGTCTTAACCCCGCACAACTTTGGCACGCTCGACTGGGTCATATTTCCTTGAGAAGGATGATCAAATTTGTAAGTGAAGGATTTTTCTCCTTGGAGGACGTGAAATAACTTCAAACTTGTGTATACTGCCTTAAAGGAAAAATGACCAAGACTCCCTTCAAAGGGAAGATGGAACGAGCCGAGGGTCTTTTGGATTTGATCCATTCAGACGTGTGTGGTCCACTAAGCGTTAGTGCTAGAGGTGGTTTTAACTACTTCGTTACCTTTACCGACGATTATTCTAGGTATGGTTTCGTGTACTTAATGAAGTATAAGTCTGAAAATTTTGAAAAGTTCAAAGATTTTAGACACCAAGTAGAGAACCAACTCGGTAGACGTATTAAGAAACTACGATCCAATCGTGGTGGCGAATACTTAAGTACTGAGTTTATAGACTATCTTAAAGAGAATGGGATTCTGTCTCAATTGACTCCTCCTGGAACTCCTCAACTTAATGGAGTTTCCGAACGTCGGAGTCGAACACTGTTAGACATGGTTCGATCTATGATGGGGTTCACCGAGCTACCGGCATACCTGTGGGGTCATGCACTCCTAACTGCCGTGTATTTGCTGAATAGGGTTAATACGAAAGCAGTTAACTCCACACCTTATGAACTTTGGCACTCCAAGAAACCCACGTTTAAACATATTAGGATATGGGGTTGTCCCGCTTACGTGAAGCGGCTAGTGGGAGATAAGTTGGATAGAAAATCCGACTTATGCTATTTTGTGGGGTATCCCGAGGATTCCATGGGATACGAATTCTACTATGTTTCCGAGGCAAAGGTGTTCGTCTCGAGAAATGCCGTGTTCCTTGAGAAGGAATTTCTATCGGATAGAAAGGGCAGTGTAGTTGATCTCGAAGAAGTTCGAGAACCACAATCTGAAGTTCAAGCACAACAATCAGATAATGAACCAATTCAACAAACCACTAATATACCTCCTGAACCGTCGCTGCGTAGATCCGAAAGAGTTCGGAGAGCGCCCGATAGGTTATTCCTCGTTGATGAAGTTGACCAAGGATGTGATCCCAGAACTTTCAACGAAGCTGTATCGGATACAGACAAGGGACATTGGCTTAATGCCATGAAATCCGAAATGGACTCTATGTACTCTTACAAGGTATGGACCTTGGTAGATCCACCCGAGGGAATTGTTCCCATAGGCTGCAAGTGGATCTATAAGAAGAAAATTGGAGTAGATGGAAAGGTATCAACCTACAAGGCTAGATTGGTAGCGAAGGGTTATACTCAAAAGCAAGGAGTTGACTATGGGGAAACCTTCTCTCCAGTTGCTATGCTTAAGTCCATTAGGATTTTGCTGGCCATCTCTGCGTGGTATGACTACGAGATATGGCAAATGGATGTGAAGAACGCTTTCCTTAATGGGGACATTGAGGAAGAAATTTACATGGCGCAGCCGGAAGGCTTCATATCTTCTGGAGATGAGCATAAGGTTTGCAAACTCGAGCGATCCATCTATGGATTGAAACAAGCATCCCTTAGTTGGAACAAAAGGTTCGACACAACTATCAAAGAGTTTGAATTTGTGAAAAACCCGGAGGAACCTTGTGTCTACAACAAGGTTAGTGGGAGTGCAGTGACTTTCCTTGTACTTTATGTTGATGACAGACTACTCATTGGGAATGATGTAGGGATGTTGCAGTCAACTAAAGTATGGTTATCCACACGTTTCTCGATGAAGGATTTGGGAGAAGCATCCTACGTATTGGGAATACGGATCTATAGAGATAGATCGAGGAGATTACTTGGCTTGTCCCAATCCATGTACATAGACACCGTTCTTAAACGGTTTAGCATGGAAGAATCCAAGAAGGGATTCTTGCCAATGTCCCATGGGGTTCGTCTCTCGAAGTCCATGCGTCCTCAAACGCAAATGGAAATCGAGGAGATGAAAATGACACCTTATGCATCCGCTATAGAAAGCATAATGTATGGAATGCTGTGTACACGGCCTGATATTGCGTATGCTGTGAGCGTCACAAGCAGATATCAGTCCGACCCCGGCCCAGCCCATTGGAAGGTTATGAAGGGCATTCTCAAGTACTTGCGAAGAACTCGAGATTTGTTTTTTGGTCTATGGGGATACCGAGTTGAAATTAGAAGGTTTCACGGATTCAAGTTTTCAATCGGACGTGGATGACTCGAAGTCAAACTCGGGGTATATATTCAAAGTCAACGGGGGTGCCGTGTGTTGGCAGAGATCCAAACAAGGCACGACGGCTGATTCCACCACCGAGGCTGAATATATTGCAGCATCAGATGCTTCAAAGGAAGGGTCATGGATTAGGAAATTCATCCAAGAGTTGGGTGTATTTCCGAACGCTAGCGATCTAGTACGACTGTACAGCGATAACAACGGAGCCGTAGCGCAAGCTAAGGAACCAAGAGCTCATCAGAAGTCAAAGCACGTGTTGAGAAACTACCATGTGATCCGAGAGATCATAGAGAGAGGTGAATTCAAGCTAGACAAAGTCACCTCGGAGGACAATATTGCAGATCCCTTCACCAAGCCATTGTCAGGATAAGTCCACGAGAAACCTCGAGAGTCGATGGGACTTAGATTTATGAGTAGTTGGCTTTAGTTCAAGTGGGAGATTGTTGGAGTAGGTGACCAACAAGCCAACTTGTGGCTGTTGTCTTTCCTTTTATCTTGTAATAAAACAATCGTTTTTCGTTCGTAATAATAAAATATTTCATTTGGCATTCTATATCTCTTATCCCATGCAAGTAGTATAGATATAGTCCTAACGAGTTACTCTATTACTGTGAGTTGATCTAGTAGAATCATGAGATAACTCAGCAATGTAATGTAACTGTTAAACCTTGTTCCTAGTCGATGGGTTACGCCAATAATGAGGATACCGGCCTTTCCCTTTTGAGACTAGCACTTAGTGTATGCGTACTGCGTCTCATCAGTCCTCGGTGTTGTGACATCGGCATACTTGAGTGGGTGCTCATACTAGATGAGTTCACTGAACTCCCTCGCCCTAGAAATCTATAAGTGGTTCTCATTCATCGAGTAATAGGTTTATAAGATATAGTTGTACACCATTAGTCCTTAAGACCCAGACATCACCGTGACTTCACTAGAGGACCGATTGTATCGTGACCTGTCCCTGAGTCCCACAGCGGACCACTCCAAGGGCCAACGTTCGTGCAATCCGAAATCTAGTGTGAAGTCTGTGCATTGTAGTAGGGGATTCGAGCGCTTGAGTAGTCATCGATGTCATGTGTGTTCTGACGGTTTATAATCCAAGGAATCTCTGGCCAGAGTTGATAGTGGGGTGATTAGGGAAATGTGTTTCCCTAAGTCGCACAAGAACGGATTTATAATACCTAGAACGTTCGCACGGTTATTGAACTTTATAAGAGGTCACGGTGAACCAATGCCTCTAGTTCAATCAATACATTTGCTGCGAAGGGATCGTACGGTACGTTAACTATATCATAAGGTTCTTGCAGGCACTTCACTTGTATCTAGGGAATCATGATGCGTAGTTGCTAGACGCCAATCTTGATTCGTTGGGCACCGATTTGATCGAGGATTAGGTAAAATGAGTTTTACTCTAATCGGGACTCTTGGGAGGAGTTCGTATAAAAACAATGTGTTGTTCGAATCACAAAGAGTTGTGAGCCCACGGCTAGCATACACCTGAACCATTGAGGGTCACACTTCTCGTGTAATATAGATCCTTGATAACAACAAACATAGATTAATATGTTAATCTTTGAACGATTGGATGTCAATATATGATTGAATCCAAGATTCGAAATTGTGGATTGCAAATCGGAATAAACGTAGAGAAAGAGAGACATGCGGAATTTAGTGAACTTTCTAGATTGGGAAGTTTCCCGATTTAGCAGGTCCACTGAAGTGGAAGTTTCCAATTTTTGAAATTGAAAATTTCGAAGAGGCACTCGTATCGACGAGGACTTTGAGCTCGTCACAAATATAATTTTGTTATAATTTTGTGAACGATCGTTTGTTTGAAACGAGGCCGACGAGGGAACGGGCTTAATGCATCAGTGGGTCAAGCCCAATTACTTAAACCCACAAGGGTTGAAAACCCTAGTATAAATAGACCTCAAACAAGAGTTTGAGATCAGATATTTAATGCTTCAAAACCCTAGCCGTCCAAGCCCTAGCCGCTCAGCCCTCTCGGCCGTTGCAGCCCCGCCGCGCCGGCGCCGATCGCCGCCGATAGTCGCCGGTTTTCTCCTCTCTATTCCTTCGTTTATTCTTGTTGTTTATCTAACTAGTTTACATCTAGTGCTGTAGTTCGAGTGGGTCAAAAATACGAGGTGAAACCTAATTGGAGAGGAGCTGCTGCCCCGACGGAATCCACGCACCGCCGCTGCACCGCCGCACGCGCCGCTGCATTGTCCACGCGCCGCCGCCGCTGACTTTGCCACGCGTTGCTGTCCGCCGCCTGCTGGATCAGTTTGCTCCAGCCGTGAGTTGCAGCCACGAGGATTGGTAATTTGCAGTTTGTACGTGTTTAAGTTTTGGATTTCGATTCGTCAAAATCTCACGCTACAAGAGGTAATTAAATCGGAACTTACGTAATTCGATTCGAACATGTTTGTATGATTTTTAATTTACGAGCATGAGTAATATGTGATTACGTGTTTTGATTTTGTAATATGATGAACAAGCATGTTTTTATTTTTTTCGGGTTTACATGTTTTCAATAAAATCGATAATTACCATATGTATGGCGGAAGCGTTAAGGTACGTTGACTATTTGATTAGTTTATGCATGTAATCGAAACTAGTTTGATCTAAAAAAATTTAAATTCCGCTGCGTAAACATGCACGATCCCCAACTTTAAATAGTTATTTGTATTCCCAGTGTATCATTAAGTAATTTTGTAATAGATATGAGGAATTTATCTTTGAAGTAATCATCTGGCGATTTCTCCTACAAGATGGTGGCTTCTCATAGAAGAGAAGATGGTGACTTCTCATTTGTAATCTTTTAAACATTGATTTTTATTCCAAGTGTACCATTGAGTACTTTTGTACTAGATACCAAGAATTGGTCTATGAAGAAATTATCTTGTGATTTCTTTGTAGAAGAGAAGATGGTGGCTTCTCATTTGTACTCTTTTGGATAGTGATTTATATTCCTAGTGTATCATTAAATACTTTTGTACTAGATACTCGGAATTCGTATACGAAGAAATCATCTTGTGATTTCATTGTATAAGAGAACATGGTTGTTTCTCATAGAAGAGAAGATGGGTTCATGCACAAGTTATAAACTTGTGGATAATAATTTGAAACCATTGTCATTTATATTCCGGTGCATAATCTTTCTCAATACAAGTTTTTGTTTATTGTTTGAAAGAAATCTCTGATTTTATATCGATTTATATTATTTCAAGAATTGGGGCACTAAATTCTTTTAGGATCGATATTTGGACATTTGTCCACTATATTACTTGTTCGATACGTACACTTGCGTGTAGGTAAAATCACCAACACCATATCTCCATTTAATGTCAATTAAATTACTATTTATCTCATAATAGCATACCCAGCTACAGGGCTTATTGTACTATTATAAGGGGCTACACTTAATCTTATTGTCGGTAGAAGGAAATAAGGAAGATTGAGTTCGGTTCTTCTTTATAGCTTGATTATTATTCTTAGGAATTAAGAATGAGGGACTTCAAGTGATGATTAAATCATCAAAAAATTATCGGTTATGATCGATTGTGATTCCTACAACTATGTTCTTTAAAGGTATACGTGATAACGCGTATTTAACATTAAAGGGACATACGATCTCATCTCATTTCATTACGATTATTCATCATATGTAATAATAAATTAAAACAATTAAAAAAAATAATTAGTAGGCCTCTATATATCATAAATATAACCCTTGATTGGCTCAATAAAATTCGTTTGGCGCGTTTGCTCCAAGAGCAAATTGTGCATACTCAAATAAATACCCCGACCAAACTTCATGATAACTCGACTCACTAGGGAACCACCACTTATTAGAAGTGGAAGAAGGGTGTCCATTATGACGAAGTGTTATACGATAGCACCTAGTCGCCCAAGTTAGCAAGGAACTATGAGAACCACCTTTATGTTATTGACATATAGGCTCGCCTTGAGATCGTGTGTGGTGAGAACATTATGGCAATGAGGTTCGCGACAACTGAGGAGTTGATGTCTCTCTGACTGAGCTAGAGGACTACGGTCTTGAAGCATGGTTTTAAGATGACTCACTCTTAAAGAAGTTGTGTGACCACAACGTCGTTCTCCCATCAGAGATCTCGGTATCTCATACTTCCATCACTCACTAACTATTATGAAACGTTCATAATTAGTTTCAACAAGAACATGGTTGAATCTCCTTTTGAAGGAGTTGGTCAACATGTTGTAATACGAGTCGGTTATAAAGGAAGAGAAGTCTGTTTTGAATTTGGTAGTTTCTATATCTTTACTTAAGAATAGTTCAAAGTCGAAGAAGATAGCAAAAGGAAAATAGTTTCTGGCCTAGCAAAAGATAGACTACGGGTAAATCAAGTATTCACAAGGCCAAATAAAACAAGCATATAAGTGATGCTTGCTTCCAATGTGGAAAGACAGACCATTAGGCTCTGTAAACTGTAAGGAGTGTCTTGCTTAGAAATGTTCTGAGAAAGATACGTTATTCATTGAACTTATATGAAGTATAATCCAATGAACTTTAGGTTAACCCGAACTCGATATAGAAGTCAAGACCCCGCAAAATTTTGGCACGCCCTGACTAGGTCACATCTCTTTAAGAAGGATGAACGAGTTTGTTCGTGAGGGATTATTCACCTTGGATGATGAGAACTCACTTCAAACTTGTGAATCTTGTCTTAAAGAAAAATGACCAAGTCGCCATTCAAAGGGCAAATGGAACGTGCCGAAGGTCTCTTGGATTTGATCCATACAGAGATGTGTGGCCCACCAAGCGTTAGTGCAAGGGGTGGTTTCAACTACTTCGTTACCTTTACCGATGATTTTTCTAGGTATGGTTTCGTGTACTTAATGAAGTACAAGTCTGAAATTTTTGAAAGGTTCAAAGATTTAGACACCAAGTAGAAAACCAACTTGTCGCCGTATTAAGAAGCTGCGATTCGATCGTGATGGCGAACACTTAAGCGCCGAGCTTATTGACTATCTAAAGGAGAATAAGATTCTCTCTCTCAATGGACTCCTCCAGGAACTCCCCAATAGAATGGTGTGTTCGAACGTCGGAATCGAACCCTGTTGGACATGGTTCGATCTTTGATGCGGTTCACCGAGATGCCGGCATACCTGTGGGGTCATGCACTCCTAACTGCCGCGTATTTGTTGAATAGGGTTAACACCAAAACAGTTTGTTCCACACCATATGAACTACGGCATACCCGATAATCCACTTACATGAAATGGCTAGTGGGAGACGAGTTGGATAGTCGATCCAAATTAAGTCATTTCGTGGGGTATCTCAGAATTGTTTTTTGATGCTTATTCTACTATCCCTTGAAACAAAAGTGTTTGTCTCGGGGAATGTCACCTTCTTAAAGAAGAAGTTTCTATGTGACAAAATAAGTGTATGGTAGAACTCGAAGAAATTCGAGAACCACGAATTGAAGTTCCAACACCATAAATAGGACAAGAGCCAATCAAAATCTAATCACCCATTAATGTACCTTCTCAACCAACTATGTGGAGATTCGAAAGGATCCATAGAGAACTCAATAAGCTTATGATCATCGAAGGTAGTCAAAATGAGTTTGACCACGGATATGATCCAAGTACCTTCAATGTGTCTGTATTTGATGAAGACAAGGGACATTGGCGTGAAGCCATGAAATCCAAAATGGATTCCATATATTCCAACAAGGTATGGACCTTGATGGATCCACCCAAGGGAATTTTTCCCGTTGGATGCAAGTGGATCTACAATCTTTAAGATTGGAATAGATGGAAAGGTATTGACCTATAAAGCTAGATACGTGAAAGATAGTTATACTCTAAGACAAGTTGTTGTCTATGAGATAAAGTTTCACAAATCGCTGTGCTTAAAATCCATTAGGACTTTGCTAGCCATTTCTGCGTAGTATGACTACGAGATATGGAAAATGAATGTGAAAACCACCTTCCTCAATGGCGAGATTGAGGGAATCAGAGTGGAACAGCTGGAAGGCTTCACATCTTGTCGAAATTGGCAAAATGTTTGCAAAATTCCAGTGATCCATTTGTGGATTGAACCTAGCATCCCATTAAATTAGAATGTTTGATTTCACACGAAAATCAAAGAGATTTGATTTAGTGAAGAGTTCAAAAGAGCCTTAAGTTCACAAGAAGGTTAGTGGGAGCGCCATTACGTTTAATAGTGTTTTGTGTTGGTGGCATTCTACTCATTGGGAATGATGTAGGAATGTTGCAGTCAACTAAAACATGGTTTTCCACACGTTTCTCAATGAATGAATTTAGGGTAAGCTTCCTACGTATTAGAGGATACGTATTTATAGACATAAATAGAAGAGGTTGCTTAGCTACCCTAATTCATATTATAGACTTGATATGGTTTATGCAGTGAAGCGTCACTGTAGATATCAGTCTAACCCCAGCCAAGTTAGTTGGATAGATATGAAAAAAATCCTTGAATACTTGCGAAGTACTAAGGACTTGTTCATATATAGTCTGTGGGGATTCCGAGTTGAAAGTAAAGTCGTTCGACGACTTTAGCGTTTCAATCGGAAATGGACAACTTTAAAGGACGTCAGGGATTATATTCATGCTTCATAACGGGGTGCCGTGTGCTGGAAAGAGTTCCAAATGGAACATGAATAATGCGGCATTGGATGACGCAAACATAGCAGTTTGGTTTTGAAATTACATTCAAATGTTGAATGTATTTATTCAAAAGATCTCATCAGAAATCCAAGCAGATACTGAATACAAATTATTTCATTAGTAAGATAATTAGTAGAGGCGAACTTTAGTTCGAGAGAGTTGCCTCGGTAGACAACATTCTAGATCCCTTTACTTAGCCTTTACACAGACCGGTCCATGAGAAACATCCAGAGTCGATGGTACTTAGGTAATGAGTAGTTGGCTTTAGGTCAAGTGGGAGATTGTTAGAGTATGTGACCAATAAGCCAACTAAGTGTTGTGTTTTCTCACGCTACTCGTAAATAATCTATTTTAAATTAATGATAAAATACTTTTTGGCATTCTATATCTCTTATCCCATGCAAGTAGCATAGATATAGTCCTAACAAGTTACTCTATTACTGTGAGTTGATCTAGTAGAATCGTGAGATAACTCAGCAATGTAATGTAACTGTTAAACCTTGTTCCTAGTCGATGGGTTACGCCAATAATGAGGATACCGGCCTTTCCCTTTTGAGACTAGCACTTAGTGTATGTGTACTGCGTCTCATCAGTTATCGGTGTTGTGACATCGGCATACTTGAGTGGGTGCTCATATTAGATGAGTTCACTGAACTCCCTCGCCTAGAAATCTATAAGTGGTTCCCATTCATCGAGTAAAAGGTTTCTATGATACAGTTGTGCACCATTAGTCCTTCAGACCCGACATCACCGTGACTTCACTAGAGGACCGACTGCATCGTGACCTGTCCCTGATCCCACCGCGGACCGCTCCAAGGGCCAACGTTCGTGCAGTCCGAAATCTAGTATGAAGTTTGTGCATTGTAGTAGGGGATTCGAGCATTTGAGTAGTCATGGATGTCCTGTGTGTTCTGTCGGTTTGTAATCCATGGAATCTCCGGCCGGAGTTGATAGTGGGGTGATTAGGGAAATGTGTTTCTCTAAGTCACACACGAAGGGATTATAACACCTAGAACGTTCGCACGGTTATTGAACTTAATAAGAGGTCTCGGTGGACCAATACCTCTAGTTCAATCGGGACATTTGCTGAAAAGGGATCGTACTGTACGTTAACTATATCACAAGGTTCTTGCAGGCACTTCATTGTATCTAGGGAATCATGATGCGTAGTTGCTAGACGCCAATCTTGATTTGTTGGGCACCGATTTGATCGGCGATTGAGTAAAATGAGTTTTACTCTAATCGGGACTCTTGGGAGGAGTTCGTATAAGAACAATGTGTTGTTCGAATCACAAAGAGTTGTGAGCCCACGGCTAGCTTACACCTGAACCATTGAGGGTCACACTTCTCGTGTAACATGGATCCTTGAAAAACAACAAGCATAGATTAATGTGTTAATCTTTGCATAGTTGGATGTCAATATGATTGAATCTAAGATTCGTAATTGTGGATTACGAGTTGGAATAAACGGAGAGAAAGAGATATGCGGAAATTTAGTGAACTTTCTAAATTGGGAAGTTTCCCGATTTAGCAGGTCCACTAAATTAGAAGTTTCCAATTTTGGAAATTGAAAATTTCAAAGAGGCACGCGTATCGACGAGGACTTTATGCTCGTCACAAATATAATTTTGTAATAATTTTGTGGACGATCGTTTGTAAGAAACGAGGCCGACGATAGGGTCGGCTTAATGGATCAGTGGGTCAAACCCAATGACCTAAGCCCATGAGGGTTATGAACCCTAGTATAAATACAACTCATAAGATGAGTTAAGATCAGTTTTTTACAGCCCCAAACCCTAGCCGCATGAAGCACGGCCGTCCTCCGCCTCACGGCTGCAGCCCCGCCGCTGCACCGCCGCACCGCCGTCGCGCCGCCGCTCTGTCGCCGCCGTTTTCTTCTCTTTTCTTCCTCGTCTTTATTCCCGTTGTTTTTCTATCTCTTCTGTATCTAGTTCTGCAGTTAGAGTGGGTCTAGTTGTACGAGGTGAAACCTAATTGGAGAGGAAGAACGCAACTCCACCACCGCCAGCCCCGCACGCGCCGTCGCCGTTGCCACGCGCCGCCGCCGCTGCACCTCATGTGCCGCCGTCGAGATCAGATCGGACCAGCTGCTGTTCGGTCGGTTTTTCGTAGCCTTGGAGTTGTTTAATAGCAGCTTGTACCTGTCTTAGTTTATAGATTTCGATTCGTCGAAATCTCACGCTTCAAGAGGTAAAATCGAAAACCCCTGCGAATTAATTCGTAATTGGATTATTTGAATTAATTTGTGAGCATGACAATTATATGAAGAATGTATGTTTTCGATTTCATGATGTCGTATGCAAGCATGCTAGTCTTTGTTTTTCATTTTATTTAATTTCGATTAAAATATGAAAAATTACCATGTGTATGGCGGAAGCGTTAAGGTACGTTCAATTAATTGATTTATGCATGTGATTGAACATTGAGTTCGATTAAATTTTTATTTTCCGCTGCGTATACATGCATCGATCCCCAACAGTAACATGATCCGTAACAAAGCATGCAATATTATTTACTTTTAAATACAGGTTTTGAGGACATACCCTTTACATAACAAGACTAATTAGGCTTATGTCTTGGAAAAAGTTGTTTATGCTCCTACAATGCAAGAGTACAAGTTCGACATTAAGAATATTTTTGATTCAATGCCTCTTGCTGAGGACATTATTATGAGATCTAAGTCGCAATGTTGCGCGAATTCACTATTTCCTAAAAATCGATGGGGCGTGATAAATAATAATCTGGCAGAATGTTGGAATGGTTGGATGAAACAGGCCCGATTTATGCCCGTTGTAACTATGGTCGATCACATTCGCAAGCAAATAATGAATTTTATGCATGATCGACGAGAAGACTCATATGCGATGGTTGGAGAAGTTTGCCCCAAACAAGAGAAAAAGATATCACTAAATTATACGACCACATGTACTTTAAGGATTGATAGGTTTGGCACTTTGAATTTTGAGGTCATTGAAAAGGAGAAATCATATGGTGTAGATTTTCATGCATGGACTTGTTCTTGGAGAGCATGGCAGATCGAAAAGATACTGTGCAAGCATGCTTGTGTATGTATCGATTCGAAAGGACTTTCGGTATATGATTACATGGATCGTTACTATAAGATTGATATGTACAAAGAAACTTACCAACCAATTTTAAACCCTATTCCTACCTTTGATATGGATTTTTGGAATGAAGATTATGATGATGATGATGTCATTAATGCACCTCATGTGAGATCTCAGGCGGGTCGTAGAAGAACTCAAAGAATTCCTTCACAAGTTCAGACTCGTGTTACTAAGTGTAAACGGTGTGGTATAACCGTCGCTCTTGTAAACAAGCAATCATCTAAGCCTTGTTGTTGTTAATGCCTTTGGTGTCATGTATTGAAATATTTATACACTTTTTATGTTTTTTCTGATGTATTGTTATTTTTTAATGTTTATTAATTTTGGATCTTTTGTAATTGATTGTTCGAAGTTGTTTACTAATGTTTATTTGTGTTATTGTTTTTTGTAACAAACGACATCAGTGAATGTATGTCCCATAATGAAAAATGCAGTCAACTGTTTTCATATAGTAGTTTGCATGTACTCATTATGTCACATGACTCTATTGCATGTGTACCAGCATAGTACTAAGTGTATATGCAGATCGTACTAAACGAACATATTAAATAAATATTGGTATTATCAAATTTCATGTCATTTTTTATCATGTTAAAATTTGACTATTAGTAACTTACCCCATATTATTGTTCCAATAATTCAATATGGACATCAATTGAAATAATATATAACGGGGGTCAATGATACTAATTTTGACATTAATTTTAAAATAAATCGTCAAGTTTTGGACACGACACAAAACAATACTAGCTGTCCCATGCGTTTATACATATAATGATGAACAATACAGACAATATGCAAGACATTTACTAAGGAGCATCTATTTGTATTTTTGTGGGTTTTGAAAGTAAGAAAGTAATGTCAATATGCATTTCATCTCTTTGATAACATAGTTTTAACTTGTCTTAAAAAAATAAATGGTCGTTTGTGATTTCGATGGACAAGTTATAACTATATATATAGTCATACAAGTGGAATACAAAGCCATCTTTGAATAACTAATTCAAATAGCGTATCGCGCTGTTCAATGATCATCGATATCATTAATTTTTCAATCATATTCGAAGTGCTAGATCCGACATAACAAAATATTACCAATTTCATGTACTAAGTGAGTGTATTTGGAATTCTTGGTATATGACTTTGTAATATGTGTTGTTTATATAGTGCAAACTTCTCTTACAATATAAATGGTTGATGTTGTACATGTTGTAGCTAGATATCACATAGTCATTAGTGTAGGTCATACAAGTGCAATTCAACAGACAACTATGAATATATTTTTCCGAAAGACCAGACGCAACAAAGTGCTACCAGTCACCTGCGTGTGTACTAAGTTCTGAACACATAAGTACTATATATAAAGATGAAAAATACTAATAATATGGGATACATGTACTAAGGGAGAGTATTGGTATTTTTTACTGTACGAAATTATGAATCATGTACTAAAAGAGTTTATTGGTACTTTTTTTAGTTTTTTGAAATTACGAAAGCAATGTCAATACATATCAAATCTATTTAAATATTTTAGTACACGTTCAAAATTACTTGGTATATGATTTAGTAATATATTGTTAATACATAGTGCAAACTTTTCTTAAAACATAAATGGTCGATGTTGTACAAGTTGTAGCTATATAATAAGAATTCAACGTATAACTTTAAATATCTAATTTAAATAATGTATAGCGGTGGTCAATGATTTTGACATTATAATTTTCTTCAAACTTTCCTAAGTACCACATCTATCGTAACAAAATACTATCAGTCACCTATATGTGTACCAAGTGTTGGATGCATAAGTATTGTATGTAAAAATGAACAAGACCAACCATAGGAGAGACGTAATAAGCGAGACAACTTGGAATAAGTTATTCAAATATGACGTATAATTTGCTCAATAATGAGTGATACCATAAATTTTCACTTTCATTTTTGCAAAAAAAAAAAAAAAAAAAAAACATCCAAACTACTAAATTCGACACAATAAAATACTAACATCTACCTTTGTTTGTACTAATATTGTACGTAGGTTCATCTTCCAAAAGTGACTAAAAATAAATACATGAGGTTACTTTAAGGGCCTAATACAAGATCGTCAATTTTATGATTCAGCAATGCGCACGCAATGCGTGCTCGAACCGCATCCATAGAGCAACTCTCTGCATATTTACACATCCATTGAGTGCCTCTAGCATAACACTCATCCCAAAAAATACATATGCACCACAATCCACGATACCGTCTTGTTGTTGGCATTTTACCGCTTCAAAAGCGGTAGGCAATACAATCCCCAACTTAACACAAAAATATTTGCTGTAAAACTCAACCTACAATATTTATTTCATAAGTTTTTAACCAAAATAAATAAATAGGAGAAATACGTGTTGAAAAATAAGAACTTAAAATTTTCTTCACAACCGATTTGTATCTGGGGTCATTGTTGAGTTCTAGTAGAAAAACTATTTAAGGGTTGTGTCTAGAACTAGGAGGAACCAATGACAATCTCTGTTTATCGGTATAAGAATAAATCGATATGTCAAGAAATTGTTATCATTTATTTTCTCCAATATATTTTTTCACATTGAATTCATGCTATGCATCAACTCCTTATAATTAATGTCATTGATGTTCAAAAAGTTAATGTCTTTAACAATTCTAAGTATTTCAACCGATGAAACATAGAACGATGTATAAGAAGTACAAGTAGTTTTTATTGAATATATATATATATATATATATATATATATATATATATATATAGATATATATATAATATATGTAATCATTGATTTGATACATAATAGTTAACAAAATAGTATGCGTTAACCATACCTGTACAATTGTTGAAATGTAGCAAATCTCATATCCGATTGAAGTGGAATGTCTAGATAGAGTGATCATGTAGAAATCTATGGTATCTCCAGAATGTTTTTCACCAAATAGTAGCCCACAAATGCACCTTCCATCGATCGCATATATGCGAGTTGTCCATAAAATTGCCGTATTGTATTTAAAATCATTCCTTGATATAATTTTTTATTGATGAAGACAAATACAACATACAAAATTCGTTACCCCAAATCATCCTTGGACATAAAATTGTCCAACATTTCTCTATCAACCTCAGCAATCTCATCACGAGCTTTATAATCTTTCCGCCCACGATAGAGTTCATGTTCCTAAAACAAATGGTGCACAATTATATATTCAATAGATTCGGGAAACAATATAAAATAAATAAACAAACAAATGATACAAATGATCTTTAAAAATATGTACCACTTCTAACCCCAAGACATCATCGGGCATATAATTGTCCAATATTTCGTTATCAATGTCAACAATCTCATCACGACCATTGTAATCTTTCCGCCCACAATAGATTTCAAGTTCATCCTAAAACAAATGGTGCACAATTATATATTCAAGAAACAATACAAAAAAAAATAATGTATAAAAATATATATCGTTTGTGGTGTTTCTTGTATAACAGTTTCGCGGCTACCTCGCGGTGTTTTTTTCTTCTTCCACGTCCATATTTTCTTGCAATGACTCTAATTTTTTTTCTTGGCGACGTGCTTAGTGCTGGTGGAGTAACAAAACCTTTCGCTCTCGTTTTTTCTTTCCTATCATTTCTATTTTGAACATTTCGAACAATAGAGGAATCGTAACGTCTTTTTGACCGTATTTTTCTTGTTTCTTAAGTGATTCCTCCTCTTCTTTCTCTTTTTCATTATCGCCCTCTTGTTTTTCTCCTTCATCATTTTCATTATCTTCTTCATTCTCATCATCTTCTTTGCATTCTTCCATCCCTCTCTCTTCTTTCTCTTCTTCATGCTCGTCCTCTTCTTTTTGTCCTTTACTCTCGTCATCTTCTTTATCTTCTTTATCCTCCCCTTCTTTATTCTTTTGAATATCACCAAATTCGGAGATTAGATTCACAAAATCCTTTATATAAAATAAAACATGAAAATTAATATGCATTAAGTACAAATAAAGTCGGAAAATATCACATTGCAGCTCCTATTTTGTATAGATAAAGTCATAAAACTGTAACAACGGAAGTTTTAAAATCCTACAGATGTGCTTGTCAAAAAGTTATCATCCCTCATATTCATACCATCGCACTCTTCTTCCTTGACAAATTGGTCATTTTGCATTTCAAAATCCACAGATTTATTCTTCAAAGATACAAGTTCGTGATCTCTAGTTTTACGAAATGCTTTTAGCTCCTCAATTTTCTTCCTCAAAATTATAATTTCATCATCTCTAGCTTTGAGAAGAACTTCTACTCCGATATTAGCTGATGGAAATTCATTATTAGTACAATCATCTGAATAAGTGGGTGGAAGATCAATCAACTAGTTCTCTTGGGATTTGGAATAAACAGAACAACTTAAGTAAACAAATAATTAACACAAAAAGATATCAATGTACTTCATAATTTTACATTAAATAGAGAAAAAACAAACATGTGGTACTAACAAGTTATTACCTTTTCAGTTGTAAGTTCATCAAGCGCATTTTGAAATTTAGATTCTTCTCGTCCCGTCTTGCTATTGTCCCACCAAAAAAATCGAGGAAATCGACTCAAGCTTGTCGGTGCCCGATAAAGGGGACCGTTTCATAAAACCAAGCCTGCCAGTTTTATAAAAATGCATAGGTTATGGAAATTAAGAATCAAAATACAAAAAAAAAATTATATTAAAATATATATTACTTACTAATTAATGGTGCAACCATTGATGTACGTCTTCTTTTGGTTTACATGTGCCCTCAATTCGCCGATCAAGTAATCAGAAACAACTTTTCCCCATGAAAAAGAACATAATTCAGACAAATCCTCTAAATAGTTTCCTTGAGGAAATAATACACAATTACAAACAAAAAGAATGTATATTCTACATAAGTCATCTACACAATCATCCCTCGAAGCTAATTCTAGTAATCAGTCAGCTAATTCATTCCGCAAAATGTTTTATTTTTTTTCCGGAAAATAGATCATCAATAATCGAAGATTTTATCTTGAATTTTAAATCAACAGTGTGCCCCTTATGTCACAACCCCATCACCATAGAGAACTTAGAAGCTTCAAAAGGGACCTCAACATCTTCTCCATACTTTAAAGACATTTTCTTAACCTAAAAATGTCTCATAATAGCTAAAACCTTAGTAAAACTATGAGTGAGGTTAGGCTTATTCAAAAAAAGCCCAAATAGAGTGCTTTTGATGGCCTCCAGTTGTGCAGTTCATCTTTGCTTTTACTTGATCCAATGTATTCTTTAAGTTTGATGGAGAACGACGCGAATATAGCGCACACTTCTTTGACTCCTTAGGGGCCATTTCTGAAGTGAACAAACAAACAAAGATTATTAATATAAAAAATATATTAAGCAAGCATCGCAACCATACAACCTAAAATTATAAAACAAAATGCAATTAACTAAACATTCTCTCAGTCTGCACTAATATTACTTGCAAAACATGACAAAAGACAAAATATTAAGAAAAAAATTGCATTGTACTAATTTGCCCGATTTTAAATACCAAAATACATACAACAATAAACTAGATTACTACAAAGCATAAAATACGAACAAATAACCACTGAAAATCATAGTTTTCAAAAAAAAATAGAGCTATTGCAAACTCAAATAGGAAAACACAATTTAGGCTTAAAATATTTGGGTTCAAATTGGATTTTTATTTTTTAGAAATCCAACCTGAAAACTAAAACATAAACAAAAAAAACTAACATGAGAAATCTGATATCTTTGCTTTTGCATTTTTTTCGTTTTTCCCCTCAGTCCTTTTCTACTTTGAGAGCGAATACCACACCAAATAATTGGGTATTTCCGTTTTCTTGAAGTGTTCTTGACTATGGAAGAATTTAGTTGAGAAGAGATGAAACCTTCGACTGAAGAAGAAAGGGTAAAAATTTTGGTTCTTCTGTTGTGTTGAGCGCGAATTACTAGATCGGTGAGAGAGAGGAATTTGATAAGAGAGACAATTCTTGTTTAAGTTGTCGTTTTCTTTTAGAGTGAGGGCCAATACAATCTTTTCACATCAAGGTGGGAGGTAAGTGTATAGAATCAATAATATAGGGAGTTTATTATACTTTAATTGAAGTGGGGAGATAAATGAAAGTTAAAAGGCAAAAGGATTTTAAACCAAAAAACCCTAAAAAAATACTCATCTCACTAAATAGTAGGGTACTGCACCGAGCCACTAACCTCAATTCCCAAACACCAACACCTTATTTCTTCTCTTTTTACTGTAATCGTTTTCCTTTTCCTTTTTTTTCTCCAATCATTACCACCCATTAACCCATCAAGCCACCATTGAAGATCTCAGCTCAAGACACAGCTCGAGCACTAGCGCCAGTGTCCCGTTAAAGCCCTTTTCATCGTCCAACAACGGGGTTTTGACTAGGTTTTCTTTTATTGTTGATTTTTTCTTCTCCCTCCACTCTTTTGCTAATTTAATCTAAAAATGATTTCTAAAAAAACAAAATTTTATCTGGGTTCTGGGTTCGCGATCCGACGGGCCAAAAAACCAGGTTTTATCAATTAAACCGGTGTTTTGAAATTCGCGCCTGTGAAGCCAAACAGACCAGACAAGGCAGCGGTTCGCGGTTGAACCGGTCGAACAGGCCGGTCTCGTCCGGGATTCAAAACATTGTTGTGAACAACCGTAATATTATTACTGTAACGACAGTAATATTACCGTCAACCAGAGTAATACTAGTATGTTTATAATAATATTACTATAGTAGATAGTAATACTATTACGTTAACCGGTTAACAAATCAATCAAAATAAAAAGACAAAAAATAAATATTGATGTTGTTGACAATAATATATATTTCTGTGTTTATAGTAATTTTACCGGCAACGACAATAATGTTATTTCGCTGACTAGTCAACATATCAAACAAAATAAAAAAGTCAAAAGAATAATAATGTTGATGTAGTTGACAATAATATTATTGTGTTTATAGTAATTGTACTGTCAACGACAGTACAATTACTGTCAATGATAGTACAATTACGGTCAAGGTTCAGCGTCGGGCGAAAAAAAAAATGGATACAAATTTACAGGAAAAATAAAGTCAACGCTAGAGATCGGCATTGACCAGATCAACTCCGGAAAACAACGACGTATAAAAGTGAAGAAAAAAAAATCTAAAAAAAATCAACGCCAAAAACCGACAGCAGGAAAGCAGATAGGAGGGGAAAGAAAGTCAACGCCGAAAACCCAACGGTAAAAAAACTACAAAAAGAAAATGCCAAAATTTAATTTTTGTGGTCAAAATTGTTGAAATTGAAGTTAAGTTGGGATACAATTAGAAATTAGGTTTAGAGGGACCTCTTCGAGCATTAGTTTTAAAGCCTTCGTCAACTGGACGGTGCGTTGAGGGGCTCGGCTAACGTTATCTTGTGGTGGCGGAGGTGCACTGTTATTGTCTAGTGGAAACGAAGGGGCAGCGATGTTGTCTTGTGTAGGCGAAGGGGCTGCGATGTTATTTAGCGGCGCTCGATTTCCCCAGAATGGGGTGGTGGAGGATTCCTCATCCGGTTGGTTACGGCGGAGGTAGCGTTTGCGTGATTATCTGGATTATGTCTACGTCGCGATGACATGGTTGGCATTCTTATAGACGGCGCCAGAATGATGACGTAA
This sequence comes from Erythranthe guttata, assembly GCF_000504015.1. The sequence continues at coordinate 1,954,155 of NW_012193059.1, forward strand.
AGAGTTATCTTGATAAATTGGTACAGGAACATGGGGCATATTTGTTGTGCGCGAGCAGATGATCCAGTCATCTACAGAGGAAGACTTGATTATCAAACTTGTAAAACCAAAGCAAGTGAACTAAGCCAGGGGTTGATCCGGCGGAAACTCCAACGATCCAGTCAAACGCTAGCATAAAAAATAGGGTAGAGAGCACAAGATCAATAGGACTCAAGAGATTTTTTAGAACGTACCTTTTCAATGAGGTTCAGGTGTTATTTCTATTTAATTCATACTAAACTCCTAATTAGCATATAAATCTATTTGAACTTATATTTAAGACTCTAGTTAGGTCCTTGAACTGATATAGTGGGCTCTAGTCCTCGTTCCGGTGGACTATTAGATTTTTTATTTTCGGCCCACATGAGCAGATAATTAATAGGCCCATTTTGTTGGTATCTTGGCCCATTTTAATGCAATGGTTAGTGGGCCTGGTCCACTTATCTGTATCACCCACGAATGACAACCAAAAACTGCCGTAACCCGTTTTTCATAAATTCGGTAAGTGTTTCTCTTTATTTTTCATTCTCTTATTAGCTTGCTTAGGGTAATGAAATAGCTTGAATCTATCCAAATAACATAAGTAGGGTGTATTTAAAAACTCCCATGATCCCTATCTATTTTATGTTATTATGCTATCACTATAAGAAAATGCAAAATAGGCAACAATTTCTTTATCGACGAAATTAATTTGATAATTGCTTATTTGCTTCATGGGTTACGAGTTGAAGTAAAATTTGTTTATCCTATTTGATTGTTCTTGTGGTGAAGTTAGAGAGTAATGCATGTTGATGATGGTGACTGTGGATTATTAATGAGGTTTCTCAAGCATGTTAGATATAAATTTGTGTATGTATGCATGTCAAATGTTCGATAAAATTAGCAAACCAAAAGTGCTTTTAAAATTCATGCTTTTTGGTGAGTATAGTTTTCTTAAGTTTGCGGGAATAATTTATTGACATTTTGATAGAGATATGCCTATGTTTAATTCAAAATTGTTGGTATCCGGTGTTATGAAAGTTGATTGCCTTTGATTATTAATATGTGGTTTGTTTTCGTTAATTTTCTCTCGTATGTAAATACCGAAGCACAAAAAAAATGATTGTCCTTGTACTAGCCGAGTAGAAGGCCAAAGTTAGGCGGCGACTAGTGAGACCCCACAATAAAAAAAAACGGCGAGCATGAAACATATAGGGTCGTTGCGTGTACATCAAGGTCTAAAACCGTTACTAAGGCACTGTTAAATATTTGACTTTTGAGTCAAATAAAATTTGATTGTTTTCACTTTCTTAAATAATTTTTTATTATTTCCGAATTTACTATTATTATTGGATTTATTATTTTAATTCGGATTTATTATTTATAGTTAGTGGCGGTTATTTTTAGCTTAGTAGGTAATTATTTAAGCACATGTTTAATCAATCGACTAACCCATAATCTCTCCTAGTGTGTTTATTTTGTACAGGCCAAGAAGCTCTCAGACTGTATAAATAGTAAAAGAACTCAATTCATTTTTCACATTTTTTGTAGAAAGTTGAGAGCACAGAGCTGCGGGTGTTGGAATTTTTTTTCCAACACCCTGTTTTCTTTATAGATTTGCCACTACAAAATTGAGTCTGTTTTGTATTGAATATCATTTAATACTATTTTGCAATCCTAGAGTGATGTTATGTAACATCATCATAGATTCTAGAATTGGTTTACGAAGAAATCAACTTGTCATTTTCTTCTAAGAAGAGAAGATCTTTGCTTCTCATTTGTATTCTTTGGAATACTGATTTGTATTTGTAGAGAGCTGTTAAGCAATATTGACATACAATCTAGGAATTGAATTGGTTTACGAAGAAATCATCCTGTGATTTTTTATTAGAAGAGAAGATCTTGACTTCTCATTTGTATTCTTTTGAATAGTGTCTTTTGCCTATGAAGGAACCATCCACAAGTTATATACTTATGGATAATGATTTAAAACTCGTGTCATTTATATTTCGCTGTATAATCTTTTTCAACACAAGTTTTTGTTTCTTTGAAAGAAATCTCTGATTTTATATTTATTTATATTCATCCGCACCAATTCAGATGCATTCAATTCTTTCAATTCGCATCAAGAGCCAATACTTGACCACTTGACCTATACTAAGTGTTGTATCCTCTCGTTATTTTTGTTAGAGTAGGTGACCAACAAGCGAACTTGTGGCTGTGGTATTTCAATTTATTCTTATAATAAATAATCATTTTTCGTATTTATGATAAAAACACATGGGCATTCTATATCTTTGTCCCTTTGTCTCAAACATAGATATAGTCCTTACAGTTATTACAAGTACTAGTAATTGATCTTTAGGATCGTGAGATATTTACTTTAGTATTATAACTGTTAAACACGTTCCTAGTCGAAGGGTTCCGCCACCAATGAGGATATCGGACTTTCCCATTAAGAAACTTTATGTGTATTTTCTATGTACTCTTGCTTGCTTATGTGAATCATTGGGTGGGAGGATGAGAGAAGGGTAAGTAGAAGGGTGCATGTGTGGGTGCATTAGTATCATGAATTTTTAAAAAGGTAAAAACATGATGGAAAGTCTTTCGAGGCTACGGTAAATATCCCGGGTACGCCGAGTCGGTACCGTAGGCCCTAGGGGTGGTTTGATTCAACGTAGATAGACGGATTCGAAATATATGAGGTTATTTACCGGTAACTTAGATTGACTCTTCTAGGGGATTCCTGATGATTTTTCATGTCATGCATGTTGCATTATGGTGTTCAGGATATAGATGGGAAAATCTCACTCTATGGTCTTGGGATCGTAGGGTTATAAAGGTGAGAGATTCTCATCCTATAATCTTCAATACGTGTCATGGCATAGGGTTATAAAGGTGGGATATTCTCACTCTATGGTCTTGGGATCATAGGGTTATAAAATTGGGAATTTATCTCACTCTATGCGTGTGACAATTATGTGATGAAACACGCCGACGAAAAAAGCGAAGTATATGATTGCGTTTATTTATGTTGCATGTCCATGTATAAGGTATATGTATGTATATATATAGATATATGTATGCTCTATGTGTTATAAGTATTCGATAATACTTCAAGATTCTCATTGAGTCTTCAAAGGCTCATATAGGTGTTGTATGTTTGTAGGTATACCCGTTTTGGAGCCAGAGGAGTGAAGTTGGGAATCGAGCTCGAGAATCGGAAGGAGATCGTATGGAGGGGATGTGGATTGTGTTGGATACTACATCATCTATCTCAAGACAAGTTAATAGTAATGGAAGTGTTGCTCCAAGTGACACAACATCATCAGCAACACCCTGTACAGTTTCAGCAGACACGGATGAATCTGATTCAGATACAAATGATCAAAGTATTGATGTGCGCAGAAAAAGAGCCATCTAGAAGAATTCAAAAGAATCTTCCCATCTCACAATTTGTTGGAGATGTCTTTGATAGAATGCGCACAAGGGGTAAGGAAAAGGTAAAATACATAGAGATGGTAAAACTGACTTCTTTGTCCACCTTATGTGCTGTTCATGATGTTGGGGATCGGGCATGTACGTGTACGCAGCGGAAAACAAAAATTTTTATTTCATTTACATAAACTAATTTATATAAACAAACACGTGCACAATAATTACAATTAATTTCATACCTTTTCTCTTCCAATCAACGACAAAAATGCTCGCATGTATAATTAATTTAAATAACATAAATTAAATCATCATAGCATGCTCGCGAAATTAAATCAAATAATAAACATGCTCAACGGAGGATTCACATAAACACATAATCGAACATATAGATTCAAGTGATTCAATAATCAATTAACATACACTAATCTGAATTAATATAAATTAATTAATATATATTAATTAGGGAAAACGATACTTTACCCTTGAAGCGTGAATCGAACAAAGACTCGAGAAGATGGCTAACTGCACTTCCCACTCCAACTGATCCAACCACTTTTCTGATCCAAAATTACACGCCTGCTACGACTTCAATATCTCCATAACTATTGATTCTACGCACCATTCCTTTTGGAAGCTTGTATATCAGCACGTTGTGAAGCTTCTGTCCAAATTTCACGTCCATCCCATTAACGTTTGATTTATGGAGAATTGTCTCGCAGGACTGCGCAGAAAATGCGAGAGCAGTTTTTCAAAATTGCCTTCATGCATCACCGGCTTGTGGCGGCTCGTGAGGGCGCGTGGAAACGACCTTGGTGGCGGCGTTGGCGGCATAATAATCTATCTTCTCTTAGGTTTCCCCTCATATATTCAATCCACTATCCACGAAGCACTAGATACGTGATAGGCTATGCACAAAGAAGAAGAACGAAGGGAAAAGGAACATGCCGATGCGGCGGCGACTAGCGGCGGCGCGGCGGCTGGTGGCGGAGGTAGGGTTTCGGCTGCAAGGTGGACGGCTAATGGAGAGAGAGAGGATAGGGTTTCAAGCTTGGGTTGTGTTGTTTTTGTGTTGTGCAACTTTCACAAGACATATAAATCCTATTTATAGTAGGAGATTCGATCGCTTGATCAGTCATGGATATCCTGTGTGATTTATAATCCATGAAGTCTGCGGCCATAGTTGAAACTGTCGTGACTAGAGAAATGTGTTTCTCTAAGTCAAACACGAACGAATTATGTAATCAAGAACGTCCACAGAGCTATGCCACTCATAAGGGGGTCTCGATGAACCAATGCCTCTAATTTAATCAGGATATATGTATCGAAGGGATAGTACTGTAGGTTAACTATATCACACGATTCTTGCACGCACTTCATTTTTATCTAGGGAATCATGACGCGTAGTTGCTAGACACCAATCTTGATTTGTTGGGTAGTTATGTTGAAACTAGCTTCAACTTAATTATAACTCTTGGGACGAGTTTAAATCACAATGGGTTGTGGGCCCAATAGCTTACACCTGAACCATCAAGGGTAACATTGCTCGTGTACTTTAGATCCTTAATGCAACAAACTAAGATTAATTAGTTAATCTTAGTGTAATTGGAAGTCAATGTGATTGAGTCCAACATTCGTATTTGTTAATTACGGATGAGAATAAGTAGAGGAAAATAATTCGATGGAAAGTTAGTGAACTTTTGACATTGGAAAGTTTCCAGATTTGGCAGGTCCTAAATTAGGGTTTCCAATTTCGGAAATTGGTAAATTTCAAAGTGGTACTCGTATCGATGATAATTTGTGCTCGTTGTTAAAATATAATTGTTATATTTTTGTGAGCATTCGTTTGTTAGAAACGGGCCGAGAAAGAGAGTGGACTTAAGTTGTTGGACCTAGCCCAACTTAAGGCTTGTTAGGGTTTTCACAAGGAGAATATAAATAGGATTTATATGTCTTGTGAAAAACACAACACAAAAAAACAAAAACGTAAGAATAAAACCCCTAGCCTCTCTCCCTCCATCACCTGTCTCCCTTGCAGCCGAAACCCTACCTCCGCCACCAGCCGCCGCCAGTCGCCGCCTCATCGGCATCTTCTTTTTCCCCTTGTTCTTGTTCGTTGTACTTAGTCTATCACGTAACTCGTGTTGCGGGGATAGTGGATTGAATATACGAGGTGAAACCTAAGAGGACTAAGATTCTGATGATGCCAGTGCCGCCAGTAGGGTCATCTCCAGGCGCATCTACGCGCCGCCACAAGCCGGTGATGCGAGAAGGCAATTCTGAAAAACTGGTATCGGATTTTCTGCACAGTCCAGCGAGAAAATTCTCCATTAATCAACCAGCGATCAGATGGACGTGAAATTTTGAAATACGCCTCAAGATGCAAGTATCTACAATATCATAGAAGCAATTGTCGATCCAGCCAATAACCATGAAGATATTGAAGTCGAAGCAGGACTGTAATTTTAGGTCAACAAACAGGTTGGATCATTAGGAGTGGGAAAAGCAACTAGCCATCTTCCGGATTCTTCGTTCGATTCACGCTTAAAGGTTAAAATCTCGTTTTCCCTAATTTATATATATAGTAATTAATTTATACTTATTGAGATTAATGTATGTTAATTGATTATTGAATTACATGAATCTATATGTTCAATTGTGTGTTTATGTGAATCGTTCGTTGAGTATGTTTATTATTTGATTTATTTTTGCGAGCATGCTATGATCATTTAATTTATGATATTTAATTAATTATATATGCGAGCATGTTTGTCGGTGATTGGAAGCGAAAGATACACAATTAATTGTAATTATTGTGCACGTGGATGTTTATATAAATTAGTTTATATAAATAAACAAAAAAAATTCTTATGTGTACACGTTCCTGATCCCCAACAGTGGTATCAGAGATACGGTTGCGCAATTAATTTCCTATGTGTTTATTGCTTTTGATTGCATGTGAATAGGTTATTGAATTGATTGAATTAGTGAAATTGGAATTGGGTTGGTTAAATTTTAATTTAATTTGAAAATTGAATATGATCAATTTTGAAATTGGAAATAGAAATTGGATTTTGGTTTTAAAATTGGATTTGATCGATTTGAAAACTGGAATTGGAAATTGGATTTCAAATTAAAATTAGATTTGAGTTTTAAATTCCAAAATGTTTTGTTTTTTTTTTTTTTGAAAACTTTCTGGGCCGGACAACTCTGTCAGACCGGTCCAACCGGTTAGATCGGTTCAGATAGCCGAAAAAAAAAAGGTTTTAATTGCTTCTTATTCCAGAAATTAAAATTAAATCAAAATTGATTTTTAATGTTCTGAAATTATTTATCAATTAACGCACAATCCAAATATGTGATGGCTTAATCAATAATGTTCAATAAATGAGTGTTTGGTTAATTAATTAATTTAAACATTAAAGTAATTTCATTAATAGAACACATGTATAATGGTGATTATACTTCAACTTAATTAATTCTACATTAATCTTATTTGATCGATTTATGTTGATTAATGTCCTTTAATTATTTTGAAACAAATCGTCATAATTAATTATTGTAATTAATCATAATTTAGGTCTAATGTTCATATTAGGCCAATATGCGTTTCCATATACCTTTAGAGAACATAGTTGTAAGAATCCCTTGGGCGTGTTCAATAATTCTGATGAGGTAGCAACAAAACAATAATATATCCCTCATTCTTAATTTATTAATAATTATTTCAAGCTATAAAGAAAAACCAATCTGTTGAATTTTCTTTTCTTTCTACCAACGGTTAAATTATGTGTAGCCCCTTGCAATAGTGTAGTAAGCCGTGTTAGCGAGGAGTGCAATAGCATGGTAAGCTGTAATTTAATTGACATAATGATGAAGGTAGCCATAAAAAGACTTATGCTGGATCAACATGGTCAGCTAGATTAACTAGGGGCTGCATTAGTTTGGTATAATCAGTTCTATGAGCATCTTCGGTTGGTAGGTTAGACTTGACACACGAAGATTTTGAATTCGCGAGATTAACTTAGCTCATTATCAAGTGTGAGGTAAATATATTTTTAGGGTCATATAACTATATAATTGATGGAGATCTACCTTTGTAAAAATGTAATCGGGATAGATTAACTACGGGTTACATTTGCCTATTGGACGTAAAGCCCATTAAAAGAAAAATAAGTTTTCTCGCTTGTCTACTAGAAGGTAGTGGAATTCGATAAAATTTACTGGGAGTACAATTAAGTGATAAAAGTCCAAATCTTTGATTGCAATCATTAATAATGAATCATCTGTTATAAGTCTACTTCAAACTTTTCAGTATAAAGGCTAAGAATCCCTTATCATCAATTTTCGACACCAAGAAACCTTAATGGCAATAATTACCTTGATTGGCTCAATAAAACATTCGTGTGGGGCTTTTGCTCCAAGCGCAATTGTGCATACTCAAATATACCCCGACCAAAATTCATGATAACTCGACTCACTAGGAGACCACCACTTATTAAAAGTGAACGAAGGGTGTCCATTTTGACAAATACTATATGATAGCATCTAGTTACCCGAGTTAGCAAGGAACTATGAGAATCATCTTTATGTTGTTTACATATAGGCTCATCTCGACATCGTGTGCGGTGAGAGCATTATGTTAATGAGTTTTGTGACGACTAAGGAGTTGACGTCTCTTAGGGTATGCGAAAGGACTACGGTCCATGAGCATGGTTTTAAGATTACTCGCTGCCAAAGAAGTTGCATGACCACGATGCCGTTCTCCCACCAAAGTTCTCGGTGAATTTCATGCTTTCATCACTAACTACCTCTTATGAAACATTCATAATTAATTTCAACAAGAATATGGTTGAGTCTCCTTTCAAATGAGTTGGTCAACATGTTGAAATACGAGTCAGTTAGAATGAAAGACAAGTCCATTTTGCCTTCGACACTTTCGATATCTTTTACTAAGAATAGTTCGAAGTCGAAGAAGAGAGTAAAAGGAAAATAGTTTCCAGTCGAGCAAAAAAATAGACTAGGGGTGATTCGAGTATTCGCAAGGATAAGGAAAATAAGCATGTAAGTGATACTTGATTCCAATGTGGAAAGACAGACCATTGGGCTCTCTAAACTGGACGGAGTGTCTTGATCGGTAACGTTCTGACAAAGATGCGTTTTTTGTTGAACCTGAACTCAATATAGAAGATAACCCAAGACAACTTTGGCACGTAAGATTTGGACATATTTCTTTAAGACGAATGAATGAGTTTGCATGTAAGGGATTGTTCACGTTGGATGATGGCAAATCACTGCGGGCATGTAAATCTTGTTTGAAAAGAAAATGTCCAAATTACAATTTAAGGGACAAATGGAGCATGCTGAAGGTCACTTGGATTTGATCCATGCAGACGTGTGTGGTCCACTTAATGTTAGTGCGATGAGTGGTTTATACTACTTCATAACCTTTACTCATGATTACTCAAGGTATGGTTACGTATACATGATGAAGTACAAATTTGAAATCTATCAAATGTTCAATGATTTCAAAAACGAAGCAGAAAATAAACTCATACGAAGTATTAAGAAACTACGATTCGATCATAGTGGATAATACTTAAATGGTGAGTTTATCGACTATCTCAAAGAGAACATGATTCACTAAGTTACCGGCGTACTTATAGGGTCATGCACTCCATACCACCGCGTATTTGCATAATATGGTTAACACTAAAGCATTTAGTTCCACACCATATGAACTTTGGCATTCCCGATAATCCACTTACATGAAGTGGCTAGTGGGTGACGAGTTGAATAGTCGATCCAACTTATGTCATTTCGTGGGGTATCTCAAAAAATGTTTTAGATACTTATTCTACTATCCCTTAAAACAAAAGTGTTTGTATCGGGGAATACCACCTTCTTAAAGAAGAAGGTTCTATTCGTAGAATAGGTGTACGGTAGAGCTCGGAGACATTCGAGAACCACGAATTGAAGTTCCAACACCATAAATTGAACAAGAGCCAATCAAAATCAAATCACACATTAATGTACCATCTCAACCATCTATGTGGAGATTCGAGAGGATTCGTAGAGAACTCAATTAGCTAAACCTCATCGAAGGTATTCAAAATGAATTTGAGGAGGGATGTCATCCAAGAACATTCAATGAGGTTGTATTTGATGCAGTAAGGGATATTGGCTTAATGCCAAGAAATCTGAAATGGATTCCATATACTCCAACAAGGTATGGACCTTGACAGATCCACCAAAGGGAATCGTTCCCGTTGGATGCAAGTGGATCTATAATCTTTAAGTTGGAATAGATGGAAAGGTATCGACCTATAACGCTAGATACGTGAAAATGAGTTAAACTCTAAGACAAGTTTTTGTATGTGAGAAAACTTTTCACTAAACACTATGCTATAATTCGATTAGGACCTTGCTAGCCGTTTATGCGTAGTATGACCACGAGATATGGAAAATGGATATGAAGATCACCCCTCAATGGCGAGATTGAGGAAATCAGAGTGGTGCAGCTGAAAGGCTTCGTATGTAACACCTCGCGTTCTCGATAGCCTAGTTATCTATTTTTCCTCACGTCACATTTGCTTGGAATTTGTGAATTATGTGCAAAATTAATTAGTTGCTTTTCAATTTTCTTTATTTGCTATTTATGTGAAATTATGTGAACTAATGTACATTATATGTCTACATTAATATTTTTTATTTTATTCTCTATTTGCGCAACTAAAATGTATTTCATGTGTTTAATATAATTGAACACGTGAAATTATGTGATCTACGCGGATTTAGTTTTCGTAACATAAGAAATTATTTTCTCACACTAGAATATTTATATGCTTAATTGATAGTAATTTCCTCTCTTTAAATTGGCTATGATTGTATGTGTTGCATGCATACACTTATTCCATGTGCATTTCCACTTGCCTTTTCATTTAGCATTTTATTTTAAGATAACTTAAATTAAATTACAAAGAAGTCTCTCTAGATTATTTCAAGTTTCTCCTTATCGCAAAAGGACCACTCTTCCTACTTATTCATTAAGGTAGCAAGCATCCAAGACCATATAGATACCCACCTCTTCTTCGCAATTCTCTACACCAAAAACATTCTTCTTCTCATTAATTCCTAGCTAGTATAGTTCTTTATCTCCAAAAGGAGATTCTTCAACCAAGAAGGGTAAGCAAATCTCTGTTCTTTGTTTCTTTATTTAACTTTTCGAAATCCCCTATAGTTCATATTTCTAATTTTCGAAATTCTTGAAGGATTCTCTAGTGGGTTTCAAATATATACAAAGCCCTTCAAATTATCAAAGACCCTAAGGTAAGAATCATGGAATTATTACTACATCAAGCTAACATCAATAGTATTTTCTTCTCTTCCTTTTTGAAAAACTCCCCTTCTTGATTGTTTGAAGAAATCAAAAGTTTTATGAAAGAAAGTGCTCATAGTGTGTTATATTATCTGTTTAGTCTCATACATGTTAAGATCCATACTTGAATCCTTGATCCTTGATGAGAAAAATGATGATGATGTTTTGATATGTTTAATTCCATGTTTAAATTTTTGCATGTTAGAATCTAACTCTTGATTCTTGATTATTGAAAGAAAATAGAAGATTGGTGAGAAACCCGAAATTTGAAGATGATATGCTAGGAAATTAATTGTCCTTATGTTTATAATCATTGCATGTTAATATTATTGATGTTCTAGTTGTGATTTTACGTGTTTAAGGTTTGGATTTGAGGCATATAAGTTGATTGAGGCTAGAATCTTGAAATAGGTGGTTATATGTAAAATTTACAGATTCATAGGTATGGATTTTAACCCACGTTTCACCCACGATTTTATTTATGAAAACTACGACATTTTATAGGAGGATATATCTCTTGTTTATGGTCGTATGTATATGTGGCTTGTAATGTTTGGAGTTAAATAAGTTATGATTTATTTACCGAAACTGTACAAAACCTTAGTCAGTTTAGAATAAGTAATGAAATCTAATGTTTTCCTCTTTCAAATGTAGTAATTCAACTTAGAACGGAATGGTAGTTTAGAGAACTCATTTGAGATAACATTTGGCGGTGTTTGGTACAGTAGATAATTTTGAGAAATGTTTGAAGTTCCCTCCCATGTTCTGAATTTTAAACTGCACTACTGTACCATTTTACTTATGTATCCTAATTTCCTAAAGATTTACAAAAACTGATTTTCTGGGGTATATTCGACTTCTAATAGTATATTGTGTTAAAATTTCAAAAGGGTTGGATGAACGCTTAAAGAGTAATGAATTTTTAAACTCACTTCATGTGTTCAGATTTCAAACTGTACCACCTTAGAAAGTTATTGATATCTTTTATTCGGATAATGATCTTTTGTAAACTATTTCTCAATGGTTTTAAAGATATATAAATGAGTATTTTTTTAAACTTTCAAAGTCTTTTGATTTGTGGTGCAAGAGAAATGATTTTTCAAAGTTAGGATACCAAAACTGTTGGATTTTCTTAAGATGAATATTTTTATCAAAGTATGATTTGTGATCATTGATCTAATATCTGAGGTAGGAAAGATAGTTTAGTCATGAAGGTGAAAACTCTAAGTTATGTACTAATAATCTAAGTTTAGGAATCTTGTTGCATGTCCTAAGAAAGAATTATAGTCTACTAGCCTAGAACGGTGTTATGAATCAAGTGCAAGATTTAGGCAAATGATTAATTGATTTCTATGATAAGTAAGAATACTCGATTGTTTTCATATATTATGATATGTGGCACTTTTGAAACCAAAGTTTATATATTAAGTGATTAGAGTAAAGTAATACCGTATGTGATAATTTTCATAATTCATGATATGAGTGATATTGATATGCTATGAATGACATGGTTATATGATTATGTGATTATAATATGGTTAAAGTTCAAGAATGACCCTCTTTGTGCTACTATGTGATATTAAATATTTATGTGTACTTATGAAATGAAATGTGAAACAAAAGTGTTATGTTATATATGATTATGTGTTCAACGGTTTGATTAAAGATGTGAAGTATAGTTGTTGTGGTACTTGTTACTTTGATGCTTGTTTATGTAAACGTAAACATAGATAGATCATGTAAGATTCATGCGATTCATTAGTAAGTCTAAGATTCATAAATCATGCTTCTTCAAAGTTAATTTTTTTTTGAAATTGGTTGTGGATCTAGGTGAATAAGTATGGGATACAGGGGGTTGGTATTCCGTTAGTTGTTGATAGTTGGGGTACAAATAGGGACCTGTTCACATAGGGACTGATTCACATAGAAATCGGGATTATAATCCACTAACTTGGCTATAGTAAAGTTATAGCCGTGACTATAGTATAGTTATAGATCACAAGCTCCCAAATTCAAAGCTTATTGCCGAACTCCACGATTGTTTTTCCAAATGGGCCCAATGTTTTATCATGAAAAGTCTTAAAATTCTAAAGTCTCATTTTCATGCATATTGCATATTAAAGTAAAGAAAAGAAGGGTGTTAAGTACCCGACTTTTGAAAGAAATGAAAGGATGTTAAGTATTCTTGAAAGATTTAAATGAAAGGTAAAGGTAAGGTATATTAAGTCTAAGTTTGAATGATCGTAAGTTTATTATGTATGCCTCTATATATATATATATGTGTGTGTGTGTATGTGTGTATATAAATTATGTGAAAAGACTTCTTCAAAACCTTGTTATTACTTTCGGATTCTTACTGAGTCTTTTTAAAGGCTCATATAGATGTTATCTTAGTGTAGGTAACTCATGATCCGAATCCGATGAGCAAAGTTGAACAAAATTTGATGAAAGTCGAGGGATCGAGTCGTATGGAATTTATGTGGATTTAATTAACTTCTGTTTTGGTACTTTAATCTTTTTAGTGGGTTGTAATCCGTAGTATTTGAATATGTATTCGGGAAACGATTTTTAACCCTTATGTATAATATAATGTTTTCTCACTAGTCTTGTTATTTCTAATGTTGATTGCGTAAGAGCTCCACTACAACCCGAATTCATTATTCAAATCAAGAAAACGTATAAAAGAAAATGTGGCACCGAATAAAGAGAGAATGGTTTTTTTCTAAATCTATGAAGTATTCGACTTCAAAGTTTTTATTTTTTTTCAAGAAAGATTTTTACCGAACGAAAATTGAAGCGAACCACTTCAAGTATTTTCAAAACTAGAGAAAACCTCACCACCTTTCTGTAGAATTTTATTTTGAAAAATATAACCATATTTTCAAAAGGTCTTCCGCTGCAACTTATTAGAAAAACTTTTATACCATTTTCCGGTATAGTGTGTACAGTAAAAGGGGTGCTACATGAAGTGGTATCAGAGCACCGATTTTGGGAAAATCCATACGAATCAATCGATCTTGGAATCTCCGAAACAAGGATCGATGATGCAAATCGGAGCGGTATGTAAGTATTTAATTATGTATGTTATGTATTTATGTGATAATGTAGAATATTATTATTTTTCTAGTATCACTATGTCATGACGACGGCCTCAAAACACCAACCCCAATCACTACCCTACCGAAAACCCTTGTGACCAAAGATCTCATGTGCACGAGCAGTGTGACCCTCGATGGTTCAAGTGTAAGCTAGCCGTGGGCCCACAACCCTTTGTGGTCAAAACTCGTCCCTTAGAGTTACGATTAAGAAGAAGCTCGTTTCACCTTAATCACCCAATGAATCAAGATTGGCGTCTAGCAACTACGCGTCATGATTCCCTAGATACAAATGAAGTGCCTGCAAGAACCTTTCGATATAGTTAATGTACAGTACGATCCCTACGATTCATATGTCCCGATTGAACTAGAGGCATTGGTTCATCGAGACCTCCTTAGTAGTTCAATGACTGTGTGGTCGTTCTAAGTGATGTAATCGTTACGTGTATGACTTAGACAATCGAATTCTCTAATCATCACTTAGTTAGCTCTGGCCAGAGACTTAGAGATTACAAACTATGAGAACACACACGACACACAAACTATGATTACAAACTTAGGGACAGGTCACGATACAGCTGGTCCTCTAGTGAAGTCACGGTGATGTCTAGGTCATTAGGTCTAATGGTGTACAACTATACCATAGATATCTCTACTCGATTATTGAAAACCACTTAGAGATTTCTAGGGTGAGGGAGTTCAGTGAACTCGTCAACTTACGAGCACCCACATATGCATGCCGATATCACAATACCGTTTACTAATGAGATGCAGTACACATATACTAAGGGCTACTCTCTTAATGGGAAAGGCCGATATCCTCATTGATGGTGTAACCCTTCGACTAGGAACACGTTTAACAGTTATAATACTAAAGTAAATATTGTTAGAGTAGATGACCAACAAGCCAACATGTGGCTGTGGTCTTTCGTATTTACTATTGTAATAAAACGAACCTTTATTCGTATTAATGATAAAACACCTTGGCATTCTATATCTTTGTCCCTTTGTCACAAGCATAGATATAGTCCTTACAGTTATTACAAGTACTAGTAATTGATCGTTAGGATCGTGAGATATTACTCACGTAATATAGCTGTTAAACACCTTCCAAATCGAAGCGTAACACCTTTATAGAGGCTTTCCTCATATTCCATTCCGTGAGTTGCATTCTGTCCCTGTGCTACGCATCTCAC
>NW_012193059.1:1969376-1980818 GCF_000504015.1 Erythranthe guttata
GTCATACGCGTAGAGGTTGCATTTTCGGTCATCGGATTGAGAGAACGAGCAAGTAAAGTATAGCGAACTTAGCTGTTGGGCCGGTCCAACTTAAGCCGCTAGGTTTATGCAAGACACTATAAATACAGATATAGGTCTTGACAAACAAGTGAAAAACTAACCCTAGCAGCCGTTACTCTCTCTCTCTCGCCCTCTCACCCGCGGCCGTCCCGGCGCCGTCGCCGGAATTTCACCAGAATCGGCCGTTCGTCGGCCGATTGCTTCGGTAGTTTCTTTCCTTCTCTTTTTCTTCCGTTTTTCTAACTATTACGTGTCTAGTGCCACGTGTTTAGTAGATCGAAGTATACGAGGTGGAATCCGAGAGGCGGAATATCGAAGATCGAGGAATCGAGGAGCAGCGCACGAGCCGAAGCCGCACGCTACCCCACGCGCCGCCCCGGAAGACCGCGCGTGAAATTCACGCGCCGCCGTGGCCGTTTCACCGCTGCTGCCCCGATTGTACGGATTGGTTTCCGTAGCAATCTCGACTTGCTAAGCGCTCCTACCTCACGCTTCAAGAGGTAGACACACGAATTTAATGTTCTTGTTTCGTTTACGTTTAAACTCTATATATACATGTTTGCTTTTGTGTGATTTTATGTGATTACGTGTAATCGGTTTAATCATTGCCAGCATGTTATTTGGTTTAAACGCGAGCATGTTAATTGATTTAAATTCGGTTAAATAAATTAGCATGTATGTTGTTATTTAATTTCGCTGGAAGCGCAAAGGTACGCAATTAATTGATTTATATTATCGGGCATGTGCTTATGTGTTTTAAAGTCGTTTAATTCACATAAAATTTTTGTTTTCCGTTGCGTACGCGTGCCCGAAACCCAACAAATATGTCACGATCCTAAAGATCAATTACTAGTACTTGTAATAACTGTAAGGACTATATCTATGTTTGTGACAAAGGGACAAAGATATAGAATGCCAAGGTGTTTTAGCAATAATAAGAAAAACGTTTATTTATTACAAGAATAAATGGAAAGACCACAACCACAAGTTCGCTTGTTGGTCACCTACTCTAACAGGAGTATATGGAATCCATTTCGGATTTCATGGCGTTAAGCCAATGTCCCTTATTGCATCAAATACAACCTCATTGAAGGTTCTTGGATCACATCCCTCATCAAATTCATTTTGACTACCTTCAACGAGGGTTAGCCTGATGAGTTATCTACGGATCCTTTCGAATCTCCACATAGATGGTTGAGAAGGTACAACAATGGGTGATTTGATTTTGATTGACTCTTGTTCTATTTATGGTGTTGGAACTTCAATTCGTGGTTCTCGAATTTTTCGACTTCTACCATACACCTATTCTATCGCATATAAATTTCTTCTTTAAGAAGGTGCCATTCCTCGAGACAAACACTTTTGTTTCAAGGGATAGTAAGTATCTAAATCAATTTTTGAGATACACCACAAAATGGCATAAGTTGGATCGACTATTCAACTCGTCTCCCACTAGCCACATCATGTTAGTGGATTATCGGGAATGCCAAAGTTCATATGGTGTGGTACTAACTTCTTTGGTGTTAACCCTATTAAGCAAATACGCGGCGGTATGGAGTGCATGACCCTATAAGTACACCGGTAACTTAGTGAATCACGTTCTCTTTGAGATAGTCGATAAACTCATCATTTAAGTAATTTCCACTATGACCGGATCGCAGTTGCTTAATACTTCGTATGAATTTCGTTTCTACTTCGTTTCTGAAATCTTTGAACATTTTATAGATTTCAAATTTGTACTTCATCAATTATACGCAACCATACCTTGAGTAATCACCGGTACAGGTTACGAACTAGTTAAAACCACCCCTCGCACTAACATTTAGTGGATCACACACGTCTGCATGGATCAAATCCAAGAGACCTTCAACATGCTCCATTTGACCCTTAAATGGTAATTTGGACATTTTTCTTTTCAAACAAAATTCAGAAGCCCGTAGTGAGTTCACATCATCCAACATGAACAATCCCTCACATGCAAACTCATTCATTCGTCTGAAAGAAGTACGTCCTAATCTAATGTGCCAAAGTTTTGTTGAGTTATCTTCTATATTGAGTTCAGGTTAAATGAAAAACGCATCTTTCTCAGAACGTTTCCGATGAAGATACTCCGTGAAGTTTACAGTGCCCAATGGTCTGTCTTTCCACACTGGAAGAAAGCATCACTTATATGCTTGTTTTCCTTATCCTTGCGAATACTCGATTCACCCCTAGTCTATTTTTTTGCTTGACTGGAAACTATTTTCCTTTTACCCTCTTCTTCCACCTTGAATTATTCTTAGAAAAAGATATAGAAGGTGCCGACGGCAAAACAAACGTTTCTTCCTTAATAACTGACTCGTATTTCAACATGTTGACCAAGTCTTTCAAAAAGATATTCAACCATATTCTCATTGAAATTAATTATGAACGTTTCATAAAAGGTAGTTAGTGATGGAAGCATGAGATTCACCGAGAACTCTTGTGGGAGAACGACATTGCGGTCACGCAACTTCTTTGGGAGCGAGTCATCTTAAACCATGCTCATGGACCGAAGTCCTTTTGCGTAGCCTAAGAGACATCAACTCCTTAGTCTTCACAAACCTCATTGTCATAATACTCTCACCACACGCAATCTCGAGGTGAGCCTTTTTGTTAACAACATAAAGGTCATTCTCATAATTCATCACTAATTTGGGCGACTAGGTGCTATCATATAACACTTCGTCAATACGGACACCCATCTTCCACTTCTAATAAGTGGTGGTTTCCTACTGAGTTGAGTTATCTTGAAGTTTGGTCGGGGTATATTTGAGTATACGCACAATTTCTCTTGGAGCAAATGCACCAAATGAATGTTTATTCAGCTAATCAAAGTTATTATTGCCATTAAGTTTTGTTGGTGTCGAGAATTGACGATAAAGGATTCTTAGCATTTGTACTAAAAGCTTGAAGTAGACTTATAAAAGATAACTCATTATTAATGATTGCAATTAAATATTTGGACTTTTATCATTTAATTGTACTCCCACTAAATTTTATCGAATTCCACTACCCTCTTGTAGACAAACGAGAAACTTATTTTTTTTTTAATGGGCTTTAGGTCCAATAGGCAAATGTAACTCGTAGTTACTCTAGCCCGATTACATTTGCTTTAAGTAAATCTCCATCAATCATATCGTTATATGACCCTTAAAATATATTTTCCTCACTCTTGATAATGACCTAAGTTAATCTCGCGAATTCAAAATATTCGAGTGACAAGTCTAACCTACCAATCAAAGATGCTCATAGAACTGATTATACCAAACTAATGCAACCCCTAGTTAATCTAGCCGACCATTTTAATCTAGCATAACCATTTATATGGCTACCTGTATCATTATGTCAATTAAATTACAACTTACCCTACTATAGCACTCCCCGCTAACACGGCTTACTGCACTATTGCAAGGGGATACACATAATTTAACCGTTAGTAGAAGGAAAGAAAAATTCAACAGATTGGTTTTTCTTTATAGCTTGAAATAATTCTTAATAAATTAAGAATCATGCATTTATTATTGTTTTGTTGTTATCTTATCAGAATTATTGGACATGTCGATTGGATTCCTACAACTATGTTCTCTAAAGGTATATGGAAACGCATATTGTCCTAAGAGGAACATTCGACCTAAATTATAATTAATTACAATAATTAATTATGAGGATTTGTTTCGAAATAGTTAAAGGACCTTAATCAACATGAATCAATCAAATAAAGCTTAAAGTACAATTTATTAAGTTGAAGTATAATCACTATTATACATGTGTTCTATTAATGAAATTGATTTAACGTTTAAATTAACTAATTAATCAAACACTCATTTATTGAACATTATTTATCAATGGATCGAATATTTGGATTGGGCTTTAATTGATAAATAATTTCAGAAAATTAAAAATCAATTTTGATTTAGTTTTAATTTCTGGAAAAAGAATTATTTATTCAACTAATTTATTTCCTGCTCTCTAAACCGGTTAGATCCGGTTGGACCGGTCTGACTAAGCTGTCCGGCCCGGATAGTTTTTAGAAAATCATTTTGGAATTTAAAACTTAAATCCAAATTTAATTTTAAACCCAATTTCCAACTCAAATTTTAAAATCAATCAAAATCCAATTTTAAAACCAAAATCCAATTTTCTAATTCCAATTTCAAAATTGATCAAATCCAATTTTAAAATTAAATCAACTTTTCTAATTCCAATTTTAAAATCGATCAAATTGAATTCTAAAATTCAATTCAATTTTCTAATTCCAATTTTAAAATCGATCAATCCCAATTTTAAAATCGATCAAATCCAATTTTAAAATCAAATTAAAAGTAAACCAACCGAAATCCAATTTCACCAATTCAATAAATTCAATAAACTATTTACATGCAATCGAAAGTAATATACACGTAGGCAATTGTGCAACCGTAGCTCTGATACCACTGTTGGGGATCGAACACGTGTACGCAGCGGAAAACAATTTTTATTTTATTTCATTTATATAAACTAATTTATATAAACAAACATGTGCACAATAATTACAATTAATTGCGTACCTTTTCTCTTCCAATCACCGACAAACATGCTCGCATGTATAATTAATTTCAACAACATAAGTTAAATCATCGTAGCATTCTTGCAAAATTAAATCGAATAATACATGTGATTCAATAATCAATTAAGATACACTAATATCAATTAATATAAATTAATTAATATATACTAATTAGGGAAAACAACAATTAATATAAATTAATTAATATATACTAATTAGGGAAAACAATACTTTACTCTTGAAGCGTGGATCGAACAAAGACTCGAGAAGATGGCAAGCTGCTCTTCCCACTCAACCTGATCCAACCTCTTTTCTGATCCAAAATTACAGGCCTGCTCCGACTTCAATATCTTCATGGTTATTGATTGGACGCACCATTTCTTTTGGCAGATTGTAGATCAACAATGACGAATTTTTTCGCAGGACTGCGGATAAAATTCGAGAGCAGTTTTTCAGAATTGCCTTCCCGCATCATCGGCTTGTGGTGGTGCATGAGGGCGCGTGGAAACGACCTAGGTGGCGGCGTTGGCGGC
Source organism: Erythranthe guttata (assembly GCF_000504015.1). Next base: position 1,974,537 of record NW_012193059.1, read on the forward strand.
TTAATAATCTTCTTTCTCTTAGGTTTCACCTCGTATATTCAATCCACTATCAACGCAACACTAGATACGTGATAGGCTAAGTACAACAAAGAAGAACGAAGGGAAAAGAAACATGCCGATGCGGCGGCGACTAGCGGCGGCGCGGCGGCTGGTGGCAGAGGTAGGGTTTCGGCTGCAAGGTGGACGGCTAGGGTTTCAAGCTTGTGTTGTGTTGTTTTTGTGTTTTGTGTCTTTCACAAGACATATAAATCCTATTTATATGATCCTTGTGAAAACCTTAACATGCCTTAAGTTGGGCTAGGCCCAACAACTTAATTCCACTCTCTTTCTCGGCTCGTTTCTAACAAACGAATGCTCGTAAAATTATAACAATTATATTTTGACAACGAGCACAAATTCTCGTCGATACGTGTACCACTTTGCAATTTACCAATTTCCGAAATTGGAAACCCTAATTTAGGACTTGCCAAATTGGGAAACTTCCCAAAATAGAATGTTCACTAAATGTCCATTGGATTCTTTTCCGCTACTTATTCTCATCCGTAGTTAACAATTACAAATGTTGGACTCAATCACATTGACTTCCAATTACACTAAGATTAACTATTTAATCTTAGCTCGTTGCATTAAGGATCTCAAGTACACGAGCAGTGTGACCCTCGATGGTTCAGGTGTAAGCTAGCCGTGGGCCCACAACACATTGTGGTTTAAACTCGTCCCTAGAGTTATAATTAAGAAGAAGCTACTTTCAACTTAACTACCCAACGAATCAAGATTGCCGTCCAGCAACTACGCGTCATGATTCCCTAGATACAAATGAAGTGCCTGCAAGAACCGTCTGATATGGTTAACATACAGTACGATCCCTTCGATACATATATCCCAACTGAACTAGAGGCATTGGTTCACCGAGACCTATTTATGAGTTCAATAACTGTGTGGACGTTCTTGATTATATAATCCGTTCGTGTTTGACTTAAAGAAATATATTTCTCTAATCACAACACTTTCAGCTGTGGCCACAGACTTCATGGATTATAAATCGCAAGAACACACAGGATATCCATGACTACTCAAGCGATCGGATCTCCTACTACAATGCACAGACCTCCCACTAGATTTCAGACTGCACGAACACTGGCCCTTGGGGCGGTCAACGGTGGAACTCAGGGACATGTCACGATACAGCGGGCCCTCTAGTGAAGTCACGTTGATGTCTAGGTCTTAAGGATTAATGGTGTACAACTATATCATAAAAACCTCTACTCGATTATTGGGAACCACTTAGAGATCTCAAGATTGAGGGAGTTCATTGAACTCATAAACTTATGAGCACCCACTTATGTATGCCAATGTCACAGCACCGTTGGCTGATGAGACGCAGTACACATACACTAAGTGCTAATCTCGAATGGGAAAGGCCGATATCCTCATTAGTGGCGTAACCCGTTGACTAGGAACTGTGTTTAACAGTTACTATACTTAAATAAATAATCGCACGATTCTACTAGATCTATTTACAGTAATTAAGTAACTGCAAGGACTACATCTATGCTTATGCAAGGGACAAAGATATAGAATGACAAGGGAGATTTTTATCATTAATACGAAATACATTATTTACGAGTAGCGTGAGAAAACACAACAATTAGTTGGCTCTTCGGTCACCTACTCTAACACATGATGCGTCGTGTTTTGGTTCTTCCATTTAACCTAAGAATATCGCAGAAGCATTGATAAATAACTTTCGGATCAATGTTATTCATGAGGAACTATATGAGCTTGTTAGAAATTATTATGGCCTATCTAATGATATCTTGATCATGTATTGTGATAATTATAGTGCCATTAACATTTCCTAAAATCTTTCTCAACCCTAACGAACTAAGAATATTGATATTAAACACCATTTTATCCGTAATATAGTTGAAAAGAACATTGTCTGCTTGAATTATGTGTTTACTGAAAATCAATTAGCAGATATTTTTTACTATCTATGAGAGATTTTCTACTCTTAGAAGATCTCTTTGCATGTGCACTATGTAGAGTGTTCTATTGCTTGTTACTGCACTTCCAAGAATACTACAGTTGTAACATGATTGTTTTGAGTTTTCATCGGTATTGGCTTCTCTGAAGTTTGGATATTGGGCTTATATTTCTTGTACCTATGACAATCCTAGTGCTATAGTTTCAAAAAAAAACAAAAATCACTATGGCTCCACTGTCATTTCACAAAAGCATGAGCCAAACTCCTCTATTTTGATAGTTGGAATGAGGAACTGAGAAAATAAGAGTAGTGATTCATATATATATATATATATATATATATATATATATATATATATATATATATATATATATATATATATATATATATATATATAGATATAAGTTGTCGCACAATAAAAAAACGATAAAGGATCCTAAATAAGGGTACACAAATTAATAAAGCCCTAAATTACCATTTCTCAATGCTGCCAATGTTTGTGAATCGTGTGATTTTTTTTCTCTCTCCAAGATTTTGATATTGATTTTTCTTGCATGTAGTGAATTTTCATATATCACGATTTTAAATTTTTCTTAATGTTCAATTTGATAAAAATCGTGAGTGTTGGCCCATACTTTTAATTTTGGCACATAAATTATCATAATTGTTCATTAAAGGGTATTAATTTTGGCTATTAAGTATTTTGCTCTGTTGAATCTTTAATTGGGCTACTAATGATTGCAATATAAGAGTTAGCCCTTTCTGATAAAAAAAAAAGGGGCGATGTGATACGATCGGATAAACACCCAACCCAGATGTTTAAGTTGCTAGGAGTCTTATTTTATTATATTATTTGAATATTATTATTTATAAGTATTTAGGAGTCCTAGGTATTAATTATTCGTAATAGTTATCTCTTTTCTTGTGGAAGAAGAGTTGTGTGGTAGGATGAGTCTAGTTAGGAGAGTCTATATAAGAGTCAGTAGAGTCTTTTCTATCGTTATGCAGAATAAAGTTAATTTCTCTTTCAATAAATCTTACGCTTCCGTGAGAAACTATTGATCTTACCAAGAGATCGCATCAATTGGTATCAGAGCCAGGCTGAGATAATATCAAAGCTCCGTTGATTCGATGGCTACAAATCGAGAGCGATTTGAGCGGCTGGAAGATTCGGTGCAAGAAATCCAGGCGTCAATGCAACAGCTCCTCGCACGTGGTCAGGATCGCCGAAGAAGGAACGGATCGCAGACGCCAACAGACGAATCTTCTGGTGGTGATAGCGATGGAAGCCGAGGGTCCAACGCTTCGATTCGGAGTCGGGCGTCAGCTCACGGTGAACGGGAAAGGCGACGCCACCAGTTTCGGATGGATTTTCCGAAATTCACTGGTGAAGAGCCGAGAGTATGGCTCAACAGAGCGAAACAGTTTTTTCTTGCCAACGACATTCACGGGCATAAAAAAATCATGTTAGCATCATACAATCTGGAGGGGGACGCGAACCAATGGTGGCAATGGTTTGAACGCACAAATCGAGATCGCCGAATTTCGTGGAATCAATTCGAAAGGGGGCTACTTCTTCGCTTTGGCCATGGGGATTACGAAGATGCCAATGAATCCATGTGTCGTCTACGTCAAAAGAGAGGGTTCAGTGAATATTTAGGAGAATTTGAAAGGCTTATGAATTGCTTACCAGAGTGGCCAGAGGTGGCTTTAATGGAAGCTTTCATGGCGGGACTTAAAGAGGAAATCGCAAGCGCTGTAAGGTTGTTCAAACCGAAGAATCTTCAAACTGCGATTGAGTTGGCCAAGAGAAAAGAGGAACAACTACACTATGGAAAAGGAGTGATGCCAGGGCACATGACATTACCTATCGATAACTTGGGACCGGTCGAGCGATCACCCCCAAAGGAGGCACGAAAGCTGACATGGGAAGAGATGCAACAAAGGCGTGAAAAAAATTTATGTTTTAATTGTGATGAAAAGTTTGTCCGAGGCCATCAATGTAAAAGGGCTCAAGCTTTGCTAATTGAGATCGAAGGGAGGGTTCGAGATGATGAGAACTTTGACGAAGAGCCCTATATATCTCTAAATGCAGTGGGAGGCGAGGACGGAGTGTCGACTATGCGTTTGACGGGCACACTTAAGAATGAACCAATCGAGGTATTAATCGACAGTGGGTCGAGTCTAAATTTTATTAACCCTGGCTTGGCTTGTCAACTGCACATGCACGCTACTCCAATTAAACCATTCTCGGTTCGGGTGGCGAACGGGGACAAAATAGAGTGTCGGGGAAAATTTGGGTTGAATGTGATGATGTTGCAAGGATATGAATTCCAAACCGATCTATTTGCATTACCAATAAACGGGGTGGATGTGGTACTCGGTATGCCTTGGCTTGAGAGTCTTGGACCGATGTGGATTGATTACCGAGCGAGAACAATGAAATTCAATGTCGGAGGTCGAGAATACCAAATTCGGGGAAGAACGAGGGAAATCAATTTAGTGGCTGCACTAAAAATCGAGCGCTGGGGTGAGAGAGGCAAGGTTCAGGTGAAGAATTCTCCAAAACTAAACCTTGAGGACAAGGTTTGTCTCGAAGAGGACGGGAATGATACGATCGGATAAACACCCAACCCAGATGTTTAAGTTGCTAGGAGTCTTATTTTATTATATTATTTGAATATTATTATTTATAAGTATTTAGGAGTCCTAGGTATTAATTATTCGTAATAGTTATCTCTTTTCTTGTGGAAGAAGAGTTGTGTGGTAGGATGAGTCTAGTTAGGAGAGTCTATATAAGAGTCAGTAGAGTCTTTTCTATCGTTATGCAGAATAAAGTTAATTTCTCTTTCAATAAATCTTACGCTTCCGTGAGAAACTATTGATCTTACCAAGAGATCGCATCACGATGATGATGGAATCGATTCTAGCAATGGTTCAAGTGTTGAACTTTAAATGAACTGCTGCATTTATTTTTCAAGTCTGCTTTGCTATTTTAAAGCTTCCATGCATCTCAATATATGCTATTTAGTTGAATATTATACATGATAACATATTCAGGGGGATTTTGAAGATTGATTTTTTTAATGCAGGGGAGCTTAAATTATTTTATGCAGGGGGAGTTGATGAACAACTGGGTTTTGATCAAAAAGATGAAAAGGGGGAGCTTGTTGGATATTTGACTTTGAGTCAAATATAATTTTTTTTTGACTTACTTCAACAATTTTTAATATTTCCGAAATTATAATTATAATAGGATTTAATATTTTAAATTCGGATTGATTATTTAGAGTTAGTGGGCGGTTATTTTTAGCCTAATGAGTAGTTATTTAAGCACATGTTTAATTAATCCACTAACCCACTATCCCACTAACCCATTATTAACTCTCCTACTGTGTTAATTTCGTATAGTGCAAAGAGCTCTTGGACTCTATAAATAAAAGAAGAACTTCGTTCATTTCTCACCTTTTCTGCAGAGAGTTGAGAGCACAAAACTGCGGGTGTTGGAACACTTTTACCAACACCCTGCTTTCTTTATGGATTTTTTACTGCAGAAGTGTGTGTCTTTTGTCTTCGATCTCATTGAATATTGATATCTATTCCTAGTATATCATTAAATACTTTTGTAATAGTACTTAGGAATTGGTCTACGAAGAAATTATCTGGTGATTTCTTCGTAGAAGAGAAGATGGTGGCTTCTCATTTGTATTCTTTTAAATAGTTATTTGTATTCCCAGTGTATCATTAAGTAATTTTGTAATAGATATGAGGAATTTATCTTTGAAGAAATCATCTGGCGATTTCTCCTACAAGATGGTGGCTTCTCATAGAAGAGAAGATGGTGGCTTCTCATTTGTACTCTTTTAAACACTGATTTGTATTCCAAGTGTACCATTGAGTACTTTTGTACTAGATACCAGGAATTGGTCTATGAAGAAATTATCTTGTGATTTCTTTGTAGAAGAGAAGATGGTGGATTCTCATTTGTACTCTTTTGGATACTGATTTATATTCCTAGTGTATCATTAAATACTTTTGTACTAGATACTCGGAATTCGTCTACGAAGAAATCATCTTGTGATTTCTTTGTATAAGAGAACATGGTGGTTTCTCATAGAAGAGAAGATGGGTCCATGCACAAGTTATAAACTGGTGGATAATGATTTGAAACCATTGTCATTTATATTCCGCTGCATAATCTTTCTCAATACAAGTTTTTATTTATTGTTTGAAAGAAATCTCTGATTTTATATCGATTTATATTATTTTCAAGAATTGGGGCACTAAATTCTTTT